>BTPG01000006.1:187684574-187727074 GCA_036245525.1 Semisulcospira habei | reverse complement strand
AAGAAATCATAGACACTAATGATCCCATCCAAAAACACTTTCTGACCGACCCCTCCAGAGTTTTCGCGTGGAGACTAGCTCTGCACGAACGCTACATCGCCCATCCACCCCCCGGAGTATCAGCGTCATGGGAAGATCGCAACAAAGACAAGAAAAACATCGAGACCCCCATCCTACCTTCCCGGCCTGATGCCTTGAATAACACCCTTATACAGATTTCACACGGAGCACCCGGTGGTGTGGTCACAATTACCGTATTCTACACGTCTTATCTCATTAGGATACAGGGTAAAAACTGCAAGTGATGGATAGACGACGAATTTCAGCCTGTCCAAGAGATGGTAAACAATCTTGCAGCGAGCACTGACATTCATTCCCAGTGCCCTTCCTCCCCCCAGACGCCCCCCCCCCCCCCCCCCTACCACCAGCCACGGAGCAAACGCCGGGCATCGCCTGCCCACCCTCCACTCAGCCTCGCGAGTGTACTCTTCCACCTGAGGTGGCGACCACCGGCCCAGTCAACAACGACCACCATGCCCCGCCCACATTCCTCCAATCCACGACAAGCCTCCAGTGTGACATCGAAACTCCTTTCCCCTTCAGATTCTTCGTCTGACGTTACCAATTCCACCGACCCGACCAACGCCACGCCCATACCACCCCGCGGCGAGAGCTCGGAACCTGTCCCCACCCCATACAAAACCAATGCCTCTTCAACTGGCGTGACTGACGCAGCGACCACATCCAATCAAATAGCAGCCGTCAACAAGTTGATAAGTTTAACGGTACAGCGTTATCCTCTGATCAATCCCACCCTCCATACTTACTTGAAATTGCGCCATCCCCGACTACCCTGTCCATCCTGCAACAACAACTGATGGAAGCCACTGCCTGCATCCAGGAACTCAGAACTGAACTGCAGACGGTCAAACAGGAGCTGGCTACTGTCAAGCAGCAGCATGCATCCCTCAGCGCCAGACAGGACAGCCTTGACAATGACTGCAGGAACAATGAAGCGAAGCTCAAGCACGGCCTTCAAGCTGCTGACCAGTCACTGCAAGACTATGCAACCTCAACCGAAAAGACGATTGAGAAGTTAACTCACGAACAGAGCACTCTGTCCACACAAGTGACGAAACTTGCACTCAGCAAAGACACGCACGGCGCTACGCTTCGTACGCTGAAAAAACAAATTGAATCCCTGTCACCTTCAACAAAATCCAGTACCACACTGTCCGTCCAAGACCCTGGTACAAGCCAATCCCTATCAAACTTCACATCCCCCTCAAGCTGCAACAACCACGTCGGTATGCAGGACTCGTCATCAACCAATAGTACACCAGTGACTTCACAACGCCTGTCATTAACAAGCGGAACCCCTAACTCGGCTGTTAATATTGCCACGCGTAATCGCTTCGCAGCCCTTGCCACAGATGATGATTGTGATGTAATCACATACGGACTCTTGCAAGAAGCTGAACAGACAACCCTTAAAACCGCGTATGCACCCGTTGCCAAGACACCGTATGACCACCTCTGCAACATGAACATCAGGTCAGATTCTAACGTTCTGCTGCTCGGCGACTCCATTATGAAGCGGGTCAGCGAACGAAAATGTCGGATAAAGACTGCAACGTGCAGAACCTGGCAGTGTCCGGCCTATCAGTCGAGGCCTTGGGCAAGTGGCTTACAAACCTCCCCCCTACTCCACGTATACGGCATGTAGTTTTTCACGTAGGGATCAACAGCTGCAGCGACAACCAGGGTCCCATTCCGATACACACCTGGCTGAGGCTAATCCGTCTAGTGTCCGCCGCATTCCCACGTGCTACACTCCAGGACTCCTCCATCGTCCCTCCCTTCAGCAGTCACCACGCCCTGTCACGACCTACACGCCTGTCTGACGTCAACCGGCAACAGGCCTTTCAACAAACAAACACTCAGTTTGTTGACAACACCTCCACTTTCCTGACAAAGAACGGCGCCCCCAAGCAGGTCATGTATAGGCGTGGCAACGCCATGACCCACCCCAGTGATGAGGGCACAAAACTGATTGCCTTCAAGATCCGCTACGGTGACCCTCCCCGCGGCCCCCACCACGAACAGAGAGACGCCGGGGGGCACAGTCAACGGGGCGTGTCCAGCCGACCTATATGCCGTAACGTGACACGTGGCGAGAAAGGGCCGCAAGGCAACTTGTTGTCGGGCCTTGGCGGATTGCAGCCTTTGATGTTCGACGCCCAGGACCGCCAACAGTTCGATTCAACCATACGCCACACCTCGACCAGTCAGTTGAACCAACCAGCGACCGACAACGCGTTAGGGAGCAGACAACGCGGAGCAAGTCAGGGGCCCCAGCTCCAGTCTTCAGAATTCCCACCACTAGTGCCAGCAGGAACAAGACCTATCGTTCCGCCAATGGCCGCCCCACCCACCAACGCCTGGTTCCACAGTCAGGGAGCGGAGACCAACACGGCCCTGGATCCTCAACACCTGCTGAAGTTGCTAGCTCGATAAATTGTTCCTACTTGGCGCTGGAAGTGAAAACGCGGTACGCATATACACTCCGTGTGTGTGTGTGTGTGTGTGTGTGTGTGTGTGTGTGTGTGTGTGTGTGTGTGTGTGTGTGTGTGTGTGTGTGTGTGTGTGTGTGTGTAGGTGTGAAGGTGTCATCAAACACGCTCGATCTCACATTACATAAATTTAGTAACGATTTATTTAGTTGTCTGGTTTTGACAGTGACTCAGTAGTTAAAGATTAATTCGTTATGTGACAGAGACAAATGGTTGACAGCTACACCTGGCTGCACTAGTGCTTGGTCGTATATGTAAAACTGTGTTACACATAATAGTACAGTGAGTTTGCACTGCAAACTGTAAGTTATGCAAATATTTTAAATTTCATGACTACTGTACTTGTTCCGTTTCGGACAGGCGTACACCTGACTCACAGTTTATGATCATCGAAGTGAAATCAAACGACTGGTGTATCTGTTCTCAAATTCACTCACTCTCGAACTCGTATATTACATGTTTATAGTGGCGAAGCAAGTGTGTTTTAATAGCATGTGGACTTCATTTCACGTGAACTCTGACATTAACTTTTGTCTGTTTCTTAGATTTTGTACTTGTAGCTATTACACTTTTACTTCCATTTTTATTTCGGGGGTGCTACATCACACTGTTCTTGAAGATAACCGTTCAGTTTACTTACCGTGTTTAATTTCATTTTAGTTGAAATTAAACACTACTGTTGGAGCTCTGTGCAGAGCAGCAATTTGTCATCACCAACACTACTTTCCAGCAAAAAGACAGTCGAAAAACCACCTGGATGCATCCTCGCTCCAAGCACTGGCACCTTATCGACTATGTCCTAGTGCGTCAGAGGGACCGCAGTGACGTCCTCCACACCAGTGATGCCCAGCGCAGAGTGCCACACTGACCACCGCCTTGTTCGCTGCAAACTCAGGCTCCGCCTCAAGCTGAAACCCAAGAAGACCCCCAAGAAAAAGCTTGATGTTGCCAGCCTTTCAAGGTGACGACAAGAAAGCTGCCATTCAGGCCGATTTACAGCGCATGCTCAAAGACACAGTTGATCCAGCAGACTCCTCCCCTGAAACACTCTGGGAACAACTGAAAACTGCTATTGTAAAATCTTCTGTGGAAGTCTTGGGCTTTGCTAGAAAGAGGAACAAAGACTGGTTTGACGAAAACGACGTAGAGATCCAGGAATTTCTAGCAAAATAAAGAGCCGCCCACCAGGCCCACCTAGTCCAGCCTTCCTGCCCTGTGAAGAAGTCTACCTTCCGCCTCATCTGCAGCAGTCTCCAGCTCAAGCTTAGAGAACTCCAGAACGAGTGGTGGTCCAGACTCGCACAGAGGACCCAGCTCTGCGCTGACAACGGTGATTACAGGGGCTTCTACGAAGCACTGAAAGCAGTGTATGGCCCTAGGCACCTGGTACAAAGTCTCCTGCGAAGCGCTGATGGACAGGCACTCCTCACAGATAATACCTCCATCTTGAACCGCTGGTCGGAGTACTTTCAGGACCTCTTTGGCGCTGAGCGCACTGTTCAAGAAACAGTCATCCTCCAAAACCCACACCTTCCACTAAAGGTTGAATTGGACGAACCGCCCACCGCCGAAGAGACCCTCACAGCCATCCACCAGCTCAAGAGTGGCAAAGCAGCAGGCATTGACGGAATCCCGCCAGAGATCTGGAAACATGGAGGCCCAGCACTGCACAACAAGCTCCACGACCTCTTTCTCTGCTGCTGGGAAAAAGGAACACTACCAAAGGATCTCCGTGATGCAGTCATCATCACCCTGTACAAGAACAAAGGAAAGAAGTCTGCCTGCTCTAATTATCATGGAATTACCCTGCTGTCCATTGCCAGGAAAATTCTCGCAAGGTTGCTCCTGAATCGGCTGGTACCTGCCATCGCTGAAGACCACCTCCCAGAGGGCCAGTGTGGCTTCAGAGCCAACAGGAGTACCACCGACATGGTCTTTGTGCTGAGACAGCTTCAGGAGAAGTGCCGCGAGCAGAACAAAGGCTGTACGTAACATTTGTCGACCTAACAAAAGCGTTTGACACTGTGAGCAGGCAAGGTATGTGGCAGATCCTGGAGCGACGAGGCTGTCCCCCAAAGTTCCTCAACATGATCGTCCAGCTCCACGAGGACCAGCAAGGCCAGGTCAGACTAAACAGTGACCTCTCAGAACCATTCCCCATTCGCAACGGCGTGAAGCAAGGCTGCGTGCTGGCACCGACCCTCTTCACCATCTTCTTCAGCATGATGTTGAAGCAGGCCACAGTGGACCTCGACGATGACGACGCAGTGTACATCAGGTATCGTCTTGATGGCAGCCTGTTCAACCTCAGACGACTGCAGGCCCACACGAAAACCCTAGACCAACTGATTCGTGAGCTGCTCTTTGCTGATGACGCTGCCCTCGTTGCACACACAGAGAGAGCCTTGCAGCGCATTACGTCCTGCTTCCCAGATGCCGCCCAGCTCTTTGGACTTGAGGTCAGTCTGAAAAAGACAGAGGTCCTTCATCAGCCAGCACCCAAGGAAGAGCATCGCCCTCCCCACATCACCATCGGCGAGTCCCAACTGAAGTCTGTACACCAGTTTACCTACCTCGGCTGCATCATCACGTCAGTCGCCAAGCTGGACAAGGAGCTGGACAACAGGCTGGCAAAAGCGAACAGTGCTTTTGGGCGACTATTCAAGCGGGTGTGGCACAATCAACAGCTGAAAAAAGGCACCAAGATCAGCGTGTACAGAGCTGTCGTCCTCACCACCCTGTTGTACGGTTCCGAGCCCTGGGCCCTCTACCGCAGCCAACTACGACTCCTCGAACGCTTTCACCAGCGATGGCTGCGTACCATCCTCAGCATTCTCTGGAGTGACTATGTCACCAACGTCGAGGTCCTTGAACAGGCGGAAACTATGAGCATCGAGGCTTTGCTGCTACGGACACAGCTTCGCTGGGCGGGGCACGTCTCCAGGATGGAGGATCATCGCCTACCCAAGATCACTCTGTTCGGCGAGCTCGCCACTGGACACCGAGGCAGAGGGGCACCAAAGAAGAGATACAAAGACGGTCTCAAGAAGTCACTTAGTGCCTGCCAAATCGACCACCGCCAGTGGTCTTCTCTTGCTGCGGACCGTGACACCTGGCGCTCCACCATTCACAAGGCAGCCGTCTCCTTTGAGGACTCTCGCAGAGCTAACCTCAAGGACAAGCGGCTCAGGAGAAAAAAACAGAGTTGTCGTAACTCAGAACTCTGACCAGACCTTCCCCTGCAGCCACTGCGGTCGAACCTGCCTGTCCCGGATTGGCTTCCGCAGTCACGAAAATGCCTGCAGACGACGTGGGCAAGCCCTATAGAATCTTCGTTCGCGAAGCCAAGCCATGATGATGATGATGTGTGTTTTTCTCTGTTGCTATTTACTTGTATGTGTATTCTTTTTCTAGTTTTTGCTTTTGTACTTTGTGTTGATATTTTGTTACCTGGTTCTTTACTTTAAACATTGTAAAGCCATGCGTGGACCATCGATAAAAAGGACAAAGATTCCGTATCGGTCAGCTCAATGTCTTACCCCGACTATTTTCACCTATTGGGTTTAACTAAAACTCGGATGGCCTCCCACATCAGTAATGAAGCCATCACCATCTCAAATAACTCTATTATTAGGAGAGATCCGTCAGTCCACGGTGAGACAGGTGTAGCGGTTTACATCCATCAATCAATTCTACACATAACCCGCAGGAGACAAGACCTAGAAACGACTGATGCAGAAAGTATTTGGATAGAAATCAAACACTCTAAATCCCCTCCTTTACTTGTCGGGTTTCTGTGTCGAAACCCTGCAGCCCCCTTTGAGTGGTACGATAGCTTTTTACATATGATCGATAAAACAGACATTCAGACCAAAGACGTTCTAATTCTTGGAGATTTTAATATTGACTTTCTTAAACCTCATCGATCATGGGAGTGTACTACTACCTTAGTCGGTCTCCAATAAATGGTGACATCCCCCACCAGAATTACGCCAACATCAGCCACTATTATAGACCATACCTATACCAACAAACCTCTCGCAATTAGCAACACTCAAGTAGATAGTTTGAGTGTCAGCGACCACTATCCAGTTAGCTGCATATGGCTGTCAAAACTTCCAAAACTGAAAAAGCAAGGTCACACGTGCATCACTTATAGATCATTTAAAAACTTTAATAAAATTGCTTTTTTGACTGATTAAGTTGGAGCACAATTCACGCACTTGTTTAACGATCGTGACCCGAACAAAGCATTAGACACCTGGTACCGCGTCTTTCTTGGTGTGCTGAATAAACACGCGCCCCTGAGGCAAAAGAGAGTTAAGTACGCTGCCTTACCACCCTGGCTAACTGCGGATCTGATAGAGGCTATGGAACACAGGGACGAGCTAAAAAAAACGAAGCGTTTTGCTGAATACAAAACACAGTGTAATTGCGTAAAATCAATGGTTTTAGAATAAAAAAAATCTCTCTTCAGTAAGGCAGTTAAGCAAAGTAAAGACTCCTCCACTGTATGGCGTGCCATAAATTTAGTAACCAAAGGTACAAATAAAAGTAGTGCGTCTTTACCACCCCACCTCACTGCAAACAGTTTTAACGACCATTTTGTGTCTGTGGCGGAATCACTAATGCCACTGGGAAATAACTCACATGAGTATATTTGTCCAGACAAACTACTAGACTACTGTACCCAGAAAAATAACAACAACGAAACTTTCATCGTACCGCCTATAGCGCTTCATGAAGTGGGCAGATTAATTACCTCGATGGAAAATAAAAAGTCATCCGGGCCTGATGAGATCAGCTCAAAAATACTCAAGACATCTCTTCCATATATCGTTGAGAGTCTCACATACATCTACAATCTCTGTATAAAACAAAACTGTTTTCCGGAAGCATTTAAAGATGCAAAAGTAATCCCACTAACAAAATCAAAAGATCTAAGTGAAATTAATAATTTTCGTCCCATTTCATTACTGACAGTTTTGTCAAAGCCTTTAGAAAGGCATATTCATAAACATCTATCTAATTATTTAGAAAACCGAAATCTTATCCATTCATTGCAGTCGGGTTTCAGACCAAACCATTCCTGCCATACCGCGCTGATTAGGATGACAGACACCTGGTTGGCATTTATCAATGAATCCAAACCAACAGGTTTAGTCTTTTTAGACTTCCGTAAAGCTTTTGATTTAGTAAACAATGATATACTGATAAAGAAAATTTCATTATACACCAACAGCGCTGCCACGTTCTTCAAATCCTACTTGGATGACAGAAGACAAAAAGTCCTTCTTAATGGTACATATTCTAATCACCGCTTAGTCAAGCATGGCGTGCCCCAGGGCTCTATTTTAGGCTCTCTTCTATTTTGTTTGTTCATTAACGATCTTCCGCTCACAATTAGCGATCATAATGTTTCATGCGATATGTTCGCGGATGATGCTGCAATACACACGCCCGACGAGGATTTATCTATTATTGATACACGCCTGCAAAACGCACTACAAGACATTGACAACTGGTGTAGTAACAATTCCATGATCCTAAACCCAGCGAAGACTGAATGTATGGTATTAAGTACCCGTCAAAAGCACCAGCTCTGATCTCTCTCACTCAGCTTGTCTCTTCAAGGAAATCCCATCAGTCAAGTAACAGAACATCGTCTTCTCGGTGTTACTGTAGATAACCAGTTTAAATGGCAGTGTCATATTACTAACATATGCAACATAATATCAAAGAAACTTTACATTTTAGCCAAATTAAAATATATGACCGATGTAGAAACACGCAAACTGTTCTTTAACGCCCACATCAGGTTACATATCGACTATGCTTCTACAGTGTGGGATGGGGCAAGCGAGGTCCAGTTAAAGAGACTGAACTCTCTTAATCGTAGAGCCTCAAAACTTATCCTACCTGACCCTAACTCAACTACCGATAATAAATTGAAAACCTTGGAGATTCTTCCCCTGAAAAATCATTTAATGTACAATAAGGGAATAATTATGTTCAAAACATTGAAACATTGAAATGCCTGATTATATTAAGAAACTATTTTCCTTTCCATCACCAACGTACTCAAGATCAAGGCAATTCATTATTGTAGCACGACCTAGAATCGATCTCTACAAGACAAGCTTAGCGTTCTCAGGCCATAGCTTGTGGAACACATTGCATAGGAAAGTTACAACATCAACAACCCTTTCGTATTTTAGAGCCAGTATTTTCAATTACCTCACGTCATTATCTTAATACTTTCACTGCGACCCTATATTACTCAGTGTGTGCGTGTGCACGTTTTTGTTGTTGTTGTTTTGTTTTGTTTTTATATCATTTATCACTAGTACTTTTTTTAAAATATAATATTTTTACACTTTGTGCATTATTTGTAGATTAGATTAGCAACGTCAAGTTCGAAAAATGGTTGTGCCAGCCAAAACTTTCACCGTTGTAAAATAAAGAATCATTGTCATTGTCAATGTCATTCTCTCTCTCTCTCTCTCTCTCTCTCTCTCTCTCTCTCTCTCTCTCTCTCTCTCTCTCTCTCTCTCTCTGCGCCACCAGGGATCCAGCAGCCCTCCACACTGTAATAGCTGCGAGATAATATTTCATTTATTGTGGCTGTGATTCTAAATGTGTACTTCTGTTGGTGCCAACTTCGTCATGTAAATACCGTGCATATACTGTGCATCAATGGTGACCCTGTGCAGTAGGTCACGTTATACATTTAAATTGGGAAGTTCAGGCAGTAAGAGTCCCCGTGTTTTTAAAAATAATTTTTGCCTTCTTTGAAAATTTGCAGTTGGGCTGAATGTTGGAATTTGCTGGACATTTGTGGTTAGCTGAGAGGAGACATGTTTGGTGCTTTGATTCATACCATCCTGAGCTTATCCAGTGGACAATTGTGGCCCTATGTTGAGTTGCCTTTGACGTAGTGATTTGAGGGGCACGCTGATTTCAGCTGTGCTTGGGTGTGGGGTTGGTAAGGAACCAGTTTCATAGCCAAGAAATGAGACGGGTGATGTGCTGTTTTTTTGTATTTTGTGCATTGCAAATGTGCAGCTGGTGGGCGGTAGTGTTTTTTAGGAAATTGAAAAATTAGGGGATGACTGGGACTGACTAAGGCTAAGAGACTGGACAGTACGGAAACAGCACTGTGGTCCGTGGCCTGTCAACAGTCAGTTGAATTTTTTACCGTTCAAGTTACTCCTGGATCGCTCTATCGGCACTGACACACTACATCTAATTCATTCCAGACTCTAATTATTCAGTGTGAGTTTGTGTTTGAACTGTGCATACGTTTCTATTGTTTCGAACAGATTTTTTGTGCGGCTCTTCTCACTAGCTTTGATTTGTGTGATAGCCGTGTATTTTACTTTTGATTCTAACCCTGGACATTTACTGTTGTACATAGTGATATGCTTCAATTGGATCTAAAACATGGTCTCTATGAGTCGTCTCGTTGGTGCAACTGCAACGAGTTCTCTCCCTATTGTCAATTGTCGTCCTTGATAATTGAAGTTCCCTGGCAGCGCAAAGGTACTGTAATTTTGAACGAGTTCTCTCCCAGTTCTCAATTGTCGTCCTTGATATTGAGGTTGCCTGGCAGCGCATGGGTACTGTAAAGACCTGATGAGATGGAACTACTACTTTATTTCACCTAAGCATCACTGAGCATGCTAAATTAACAAACTGAAAATGACCCCACCTTCACCTTCTTGCCCCCATCTTACTCGTCTACATCCCACCTATCCATCCATCCATCCACTATTCTGACCCCGTTCTCAAAACACCTCCCCCTACCCCCCCCCCCCCCCAGCCTTTTCTTTAAGCCTCACTCATAGCGATATGGTCTTCACCATGGCATGTTCCTCCCCTGTCCAGTCATGTCAGCCTACCCTTTAGTCCCAAACCCCTTCCCAATCCCCTAATCCCAAAGATCCCATTGTGAAAGACACTCTCTATGAAAAACAGAAAGTGTTAAATGACACGAATGTCCATGTTCTGAAACGCTGGAGAAAGGCCTTGTCCGTTCGCTATGTTCACCTTCTAGAGTCCACTAACAGTGGGTTTGACGTGACTTGGAAGGATGTGGACTTTGATAATAACAGTATCGACCGCACTGACTTCAGTGTTCGTACAAGGGCAGCAGGAATTCCTGATACACTTGCCAAGACATTCGTACAAGTGAAACGGGCGGGCATAAAAAAAAAAACAATACTGTGACACTGTATTACAAACGGAAGCGTAGCTTGGGTGGAACCTGTCTGATCCAGGGAATACGAGCTGAAGAGTGGATGAAGACGGAATTCCACCAGCTGTGTGCCCTGGTCAGGTCACTACAGAACGGGAACTTTAACGAAGATGATGTGCCCCCGCCAACATTCAGTCACCTACCCCTGTATTCTAGCTCCGAGCCAAAACACCCCTCAAACCGGCACCAGTCCTCATCCTCCATTGCAGTGTGTGATTTCACATCCACTAAGGCGGGGATAAGAGGGTTATTAGCAACCAGACCACATCACCCTTCACATTCACACCATCCTTCACCTCCCCCACCATCTCCCCTAGCGAATCACGTGGGTTGTTGTTCGACGTCTCCTTGGCAGACACTCCCACCCGCTCCACCCTAACAGAAACCTCAGGAGTTTCCCTCCTAATGCTGACACCGAAAGGGGGTAACCTGCTAAGGCCGATCTCGCCCCATCACTTGACATCGTCGGCAGATCGTGTCTCCTTTACAGCCACACCCCCTACAGATTCAGCGTGTGTTGTTCCTGTTATGGCAACCGTGAATGATTGCAAGTGTCATCTCCTGGCATGCAACCCCTCCTTCCCCCAGCTGACTTTGAGACCAGCCCGTCAGAGGCAGAGTTACACACCGTGACTTTGCTCCCTGCGTCTCGCCCAGTTTCCTGTCCACCTGAGATAACCAACAGCAGCGACCCAGATATGACCCAGGCAGCCGCTCATGCTACCTCCATAAACACCGTGCTCCCTCTCCGACATCTTGCCGCTCTACCAGCACTACAGAATTCATCACAGTTGTACTCCCGCCTACGCGATGCTCATAATATCATCGCGGGTCTTCGTGCTGATGTAGACACTTTGTTTAAAGGGCTGTCAGCGGCTCTCGCCAAGATTGAACAACTTGATAGCCACATCCGCGATGAAGCTTTGAGGAGAGCCAAGGATCTACAAGCCACAGAGTCCTGCATGGGCGAGATGTTGTCTGGTCTCGACGAAAGGATAAATAGCGTGGAATCAGCTCAGCACGCTATGGACAGCACTGTTAACGATTTATCTACGGCTCAACAGAATCACAAGCAGCGCCTCCGAGATCTGCAAAAGAAACTGAACAAGGCATCAGCCCATACAAACAGTCGATCAGTGACTAATAACTCTGACAGTACACCTACACATCAGTCTGCTGCCCTTGACAGCAGTACCTTTCAGAGGTGTGCAATGGACATAGAAACAGTTGCATCCCCCCTCTCCGCCCCTCCGCTTCTTTCACAAGACGACATCATGGCTGTGTCCCTCCAGGCTATGAGAGTGGGTGAGAACGAGAGCCGGGAACGCCGCATTCCTGTCCGGATAACCGCAGGCCAGCCCGAGATCATCAACCAAACTACAGAAGCCAGCGGCCAACAGCAGCAAAACAACAGACCGTCTCACAGGCTGTCTCCGGAGGAACAGATACTACAACACTCGGTACTCTCTGACACCAACACTCTAGTTATCGGAGGCTCCGTTGTTCACTACATCAAGGCGGAGAAGATGTCTACGTACCCAGAGGAAAAGGTGCAGATCATATCTGTGTCTGGCCTGAAAACTCCCCACCTGATTGGCTGGCTCCGGAGTCAAGAACCCTCTCACACAGTCTCTCTTGTGACCTTCCATGTCGGAGTGAACGACTGTAAGCAGACAGAAGTGACCAGCGCTGTTTGGGACCAGCTTGCCCGGCAATGTCGGCGGTTATTCCCCAGCGCACGCATCCAAGCTTCCTCCATTCTGCCAGCCCAGAGGGGACAACAGCTGAACAGGTCTATTACTGCCTCCAACAGAAACCTATACCACATGTGCAAAAAGCGTGGGGTAACATTTGTGGACAACACGCTGATTTTCTCCACTACAGATGGGTTTCCGCGCAAAAGGCTCTACATGCGCAGTGACCCAATCCACCCTAGCCGGCAGGGCACAATTAGCTTGGCCATTAACGTGAAAAGAGGTGGGGTGCCTCCTGACATCCCCACAGCCATCCGTGCTCCGAGCAGTGGCCGGGACAATGGTGAGAGGCGTAGCCGCGGCAACTCTCCAGGACTGTATTCTGAAATTGTGACAGGGACTGCGTCCTCTACATCTACGTCCTACCCAGGATCACAGTATGATGCAAATAGCAACCAGATAACAGGAGACTGTTTCAACAGCACATCTCAACAGCAACAGCAATGGGCCTGTTCAGCTTTTGTCTCCTCTGGGCTGACGGAAGGGAGGCAAGCCAGAAACATGCTGATACAAGACATGTCACCCCCACAGCAAAAGGAGGCACCAGATCAACAGTTCATGGCTATGTGGCAGTCACCTAACATACTGCAGTTCCCGACATTTCCTGCAATGTACCCGCAGAATCGTGTGGTGCCAACGGACCACATTTCGGGGAACACTATGGCGTAACCCTACCCATTCAGCGTCACTGCACCCGCACACACTCCGTATACACACCACGACGTTTGGGCTCAGTTCAATCGCCCAGCTTGTGTTTACTGAGACTATAACCAGAGCATCCTACTATATACATCTATTAAACATTATATTCTATGAATTGTCTGTTGGGCCAGTTGTTCAGCAGAATTTCAGTGACTAGACATTGCTTCCTAAGTGAACTCTTACATCATAAACATTGCTTCCTAAGTGATCTCTTACATCATAGACATTGCTTCCTAAGTGATCTCTTACATCATAGACATTGCTTCCTAAGTGATCTCTTACATCATAGACATTGCTTCCTAAGTGATCTCTTACATCATAGACATTGCTTCCTAAGTGATCTCTTACATCATAGACATTGCTTCCTAATTAATCTCTTATATCGTGTGCGCACTGTAACGGTGTTTCCTATCCTTCGTCTATAACTACAACAGTAACATTATCACTACGAGAATACATTTACATTTTGAGCGATTTGGGACACTGGTTAGGTATCTTTGTGTAAGCGTACCGTACACCGAGTGCACTGTGACACTGTTTTTTTCTTGTGTGTTTCCCAGCACACCATCAGTCATAAGCGATTATTGACGCTTTTTGGAAAACTTCGAGCAACTTTTCATCTACTGGACAGTTGGTCAAGACACATTAAACTTGTAGTGTGTCAACTGCCTTGTTTTTCCTCGTGTGATGAAGCTCTATGCTCCTGCATAGTGCTCACACATTAGGTTAAATACGGTACGGTTTTTGTTAACGGTTTGTTTTGTGCCGATAGTCCGTCAGGCCCGTGGCTCCACGTGAAATCTTTAAGACATGGTTAACACGGGAGTTTTAGTGAGTTCTGTTATAGTGAGTTCTAGGCGGAAGCTGTATGGCAGAGCAGTGAACACGTTAGTCCGGGCTTTCTTATTGGAGGAAACGGATGTGTTTGAGATACCTAGCCCGTGTTCCAAGACTCTGAAACCTAGAATTCAGAGTGTTTGTAAAGAGGGAGCGACGGACGCCGAGACGTCAGTCACCAGGGACCAAACGTGAGGTCATCCCTCCAGCTCTTCACTCAGGGAGTGAAGCGATCGGGACCGAGATACCCGAGTCAAAGCAAGAACTGCGCTACGGTACGAGTACGAGGACGTCCGTGATAAAGAGACAGGACGACAGAATAGAGCGTACAACGAAGGACTTGCACGCCTAGACGTGAGAAGGACCAACGTAACCAAGATAACATCACACAGGTTGGAGACAGTGAGAAACTAAAGCCTAGCCTGGCCGAGATAGTGGGTGATGTGTATGTGATGTGGATGCTGGGTGTGGGGAAATGTGTATAGTTTGATAATCATTTAAGCGTTTCCTTTCTTTTATATTGTATAAAGTTACTTTGGAAAGGGAGCCTGTGTGTTAAGTTTTACCGCATGAATGCGCCCGTCTGAGTCAGTGGCGGTGTATGCGTCTGTTGCGTGAGAGTCTGTACGTGCGACTGTGGGCAAGTCTGAGTGCGTTACAGTGGTGACCCTGTTTTAACGGTACATATTTTAGAGTAGGGTTTTGTTGCTATGTGCATGCTGATGTGTTAGATTCCGATCTCCGATTCTAGGGGGTAAGATCCTTTATTCCTGTAGTTTTCTGGGTCTTACGAGGAGCTAGTTCTTGTTTCTTCCTTTTGTATAGGTAGTATTCTTTTTCCTTGCTCTTCTTTCTATCTTTCTCATTTTTCGTTCCATCTGGACGTCAAGTAGGTCACTGTTCTTTTGCGTAGATTATTTTTGCCGTTGATCTGGTTGTGATTTGTATTTTACGTTTTCATACATTTTTGGAAGTAGTTACTGTAAATATGGAGTCAGACACGTTAGAGGCGTATATTAAGCAAGGTGAGAGGTTAGGACTTAGGGATGAGAAGCTTTTTGACTATGTGGAGAAATGTAAGGCTAGGGAAGATAGGGCGAGAGACAGAGAAGTTCAGAGAGAGAGAGAGAGAGAGAGAGAGAGAGAGAGAGAGAGAGAGAGAGAGAGAGAGAGAGAGAAGAGAGGGAAAGGGTACTTAAGAAGTAGGAACTAGAGTTAAAACAGAGAGAATTAGAAGTTCAGAGGGTGAAAGACGAGAAAGAGTTAAGGTTTCGGAAACTTAAAGAGGAGAAAGAGTTGGAAATACAGATACAGAGGGAGGCGAAAGAGCTAGAAATTCAGAGGGAGAGGGAAGAGAAGGAGAGAGCTCTTCAGAATTAAGAATTAGCGTTTCAGAGAGAGAAAGACGAGAAAGAACATGCTTTGAGAGAAAAGGAACAAGCTTTAAGAGAGAAAGAACTAGAGTATCAAAGAGAGGATGAAGAGAAAGATAGGGAGTCGAAAGAGAAATGAAATGAAATGAAATGAAACTTTATTTCTGAACGGAATAAGCAGTTAGCACATGTGCCATTTTTCACGCTTGCCGTTGCTAAACTACAAAGGTACAAATCTGCTAAAGGTACAAAGCTACTAAGATACAAAAGTACAAAGCTACTAACATGAAAGTGCACATAATATAACAAGTCGTTCAAAAAGAGATGGATAAGGCAAAATGGAGGGCACCAATTATGATTACTAACAATGTGAACGGGGAAAAAAAAATAGTCTTTAAAATTCCTTCTTTCACTGAAATCAAACACGCGCGCACGCTCACGCCGCATGCTTACACACACACACACACACACACACACACACACACACACACACACACACACACACACACACACACACACACACACACACGCACGCGCGCGCGCACACACCCATATACACGCACGTGCGCGCGGAGGTTAATATCAAGGCTTTAGGCGATAGAGATACCCGAACCAGTGAATGAGCTGTTAGATAGCAGGTACTTGAAGAGGCTTTCCTTGAAAGAGGGGAGTGAACCAGTGTGTGTTATGTGCGCTGGCAGTTTATTCCAAAACGAGGCGCCCGAGAAAGCAAGGGTGGTTTTAAATAAATCTATCCTTGGGCGTGGTGTGATGAAGTTTCGCCTTGATGTTCAATAGCCTGAAGGTACCTTGGTGAAGAGACTACACAAGTATTCTGGGTGAGAGAGAGATAGGGAGGTACAATTACAGTTAGCTCGAGATGCGGGGTCTAGAGCAGCTTCAGATGGTGATTCGGTAGGCCGGGGCATACGGAATTTTCATAGACTGCCAATGTTTAAGGAGTCTGTGGACTCTATTGACGCTTTTCTGTGTCGTTTCGAGGCTCACGCGCAGGCGTTGAGTTGGCCTTCTGCCAACTGGCCCGTTTTGCTTTCGTTTGTGCTAGAAGGTCAGGCCTTGAGTCTTTTCCATAGCTTGAACGTTTCGGGGAACGTAGATTACGAGACTTTGAAGGAGTGTCTCTTACAGAAGTTCCAGTGTAGTGCGGAGGGTTTTAGAGAACGCTTGAGAGCTTGTCGGCCAGAGACAGGGGAATCGTTTGTGTCGTTTGGCAATCGGTTGTCCCATTTGCTCGTGCGTTGGGTCGAACTGTCCAAGATCGACCACACGTACGAGGCATTGTTCGATCTCATGTTGGCGGAACAGTTCCTTGGTAGCGTTTTTAAGGATCTAGCGGTATTCTTGAGGGAACGTAACCTCAAGACTACAGACGAGTTAGTTCAGAACGCGGAGGCTTTTCGGCTAGCGCATTCGACGAAAAACCTCGCGCGTAGGACCGAGTCACCGCCGGTCCGGTTGGTCGCTGCTAACACGACTGGGGGTTACCGGGGCATCAATACATTACGTGGAGCCCAGCTGGTTAACGGAAGAAGGACTTTACGTTTTCGACGCGGTGATCGAGGTAACAGCAGTGGCGGTCGCGATCCGTACGCACGAGGAGAAACATCTGGTCGTGGGTATGGTCGTGGTCGTATGGCGAATCCGGACACTCAGTGTTTTGCGTGTCACGCATACGGTCATTTTAGTCGTGACTGTCCTAGCAGTAGTTCAGGGGCTCAGTGTTTCACCTGTCAGGGGTACGGCCATCTGGCTCATCAATGTCCTAACAGTCCTGGTATGGTAGAGGGGACGGAGCAGCCCACTCACATAGCCAGTTTTGCAGACCCAGTCGGGGAGGAACCACAGCTGGGCGCACTGTGTTCAGCTCACGGAGATGGTTGCCTACCGCTGGTGGACGGGGTTGTTAACGGATGTCTCGCTTCTGTTCTCCGTGACTCCGGTACAACGACAGCGGGGGTCAGACGTAGCTTAGTTAGGGAAGATCAGTTCACAGGGGAGACACAGGAAGTGATTTTGTTTGGAGGCAAGATAGAAGTTTTTCCTCTGGCTAGAATAGAGGTGGACACGGAGTTTTTTTTCAGGTGATCTGATTTCTTGTGTTATCGACGAGCCAATAGTAGACTTAGTTCTGGGTAACATGAAGGGTGTGCAGCCAGTCATCAGTAGGGTCAGGGCGATGAAGAGAGCTCACGTTTCTCACAGTGTAGTCGCTTCAGTCGCGACGAGAGCGCGAAGTAAGCATAGTTGGGAACAGAGTTAGTGCCGTCCGGAATCAGGGAATCGGTGAGCGGGCTTGGCCCACCTTTCGGGTTGGCTGGAGACGGCATACTTCTATTGTGGACAGAAATACCGCTCAGCACCCAATGTGTAGGTAGGTCGGTCGGAGATTGGAGTCTCGCGATTGTGTGGATTGGATGGGCAGTCGTTGGATCGTTTTCCTTTCTGGAGGTTTTAGCGCGTTAGTTCTGTTTTCGCGTTCGCTGTGCGATGCGAGGGTGTGCGTTGAGGCTTAAGGCTGTAATAATTTTGCTTTTTTGTATTCTGAATATTAAAAGTTAGTCCCTTCGTGTTTTAGGATAGTATAGTACGTCGAGTAGTCTAAAAAGAAACTCGGTCGTTTCTTTTTTCCCCGAGGTAGGGGGAATTGGGATGAAGCTCTATGCTCGTGCATACTGCTCACACATTAGGTTAAATACGGTACGGGTTTTGTTAACGGTTTGTTTTGTGCCGATAGTCCGCGAGGCCCGTGGACCACATGAATTCTTTCAGATATGGTTAACACGGGAGTTTTAGTGATGCGCAGACCTTGATGGTGAATTGTGTTCAGACGCTGTAGAACAGACTTGGAAGCCGAGCCATATACCACAGAGCCGTAATCTAGTTTGGACCGAACAAGGGCCCGGTACAGTCGAAGTAAGACAATGCGGTCTGCACCCCAGTCAGTACGACCAACGACACGAGGAATGTCGAGGGCCTTCTGACAAGAGGTTTTAAGGTAGTTAACATGGTTGCAGAAGGTCAATCTTTTGTCAAATATGACCCCCAAAAACTTTGCCTCATCGGCCACCTTACTTCGCACTCCAGCAATGCTCAGGCTAGGGTCTGGAAAAAAGTTCGTCTGGTTAGTAAAATGCACACAGACTGTCTTGGAGGGCGAGAACCTGAATCCGTTGAGAGACACCCACCCCTGGATGCGATCAACGCACAGCTGCAAGCGCCTCTCAAGGGACGCAAGCCCTCGACCTCGTGCACACAAAGCAAAGTCGTCCACAAACAAAGAGCATTCAGAATCATCCTTAACGGCCTTTACAATGTTATTAATTTTAATACTAAATAAAACAGGAGATAAAATGCTGCCCTGCGGGACACCCATCTCCTGTTCAAAGGAGTCGGAGAGGGTGGAGCCCACACGGACATGGAACGACCTGTTAGACAAAATATTTTGAATAAAAACGGGCAGGTGCCCTTTAAAACCCATGTCCGACAAATCAGACATTATACCATACTTCCAGGTAGTGTCATATGCCTTTTCAAGATCAAAGAAAAGTGCATAGACATGCTGCTTGTTGACAAAAGCATCTCGGATATAAGACTCGAAGCGGACTAGATGGTCAGTTGTACTACGGAAGCGCCGGAAACCGCGCTGGAGGTCAGTGATGAGACCCTGTGACTCAAGATGCCACACCAGGCGGGCGTTGACCAAGCGTTCCATAGTTTTGCATAAACACGATGTCAAAGCGATTGGCCGATAGTTGCTCGGGTCGGAAGGATCTTTACCCGGCTTGGGGATTGGCACAACCACAGCCTGACGCCAAGAGGGCGGAAAATGACCAGTTATCCAGATATGGTTAAAAGCCTTGAGAAGTACAAGGAGTTAATCCTCAGGCAGATGTGTTAGGAGCTGATAGTGGATGGTATCTAATCCAGCAGCAGAGTCAGTACATTTCTGCATGGCTTGCTGCAATTCTGAAAACGTAAAAGGGGCATTATAGTCTTCCGAGTTATCCGATATAAAATCACAAGTACAAGACTCTCGCTTCTCCTTCTCTCTCTGGAAGAAAGATGAATAATGCTCTGTTGAAGAATGATGGGCAATGGTGGAGGCAAGCAAATTGGCCACAGCCTTTTTATCCGTGACCAAACTGGCACCATCTCTAAGATGACCGATAGAAGCCGAGCCACCCCTGCCTCTAATTCTTCGAACAGCCTTCCAGACTTTTTGGGATGGAGTCCTAGAAGATAAAGATGAGACGAAGCTTCTCCAGGAAGCACGGCGTTCACGTTTAAAAATGTAACGGGCTTTCGCCCGCTGTCTTTTAAATATTAAAATATTTGCTTGCGACGGATCGCGAAAAGCACGTCGCTGAGCAGATTTGCGCATTTTTTTGGCCTTGCGGCACTCTTCATTGAACCATGGTACTCTCGGCTTCCGAGGGAGTGATGTGGACGTTCTAGGGATGGTTTCTCCTGCTACGTCCAACAAAATAGAAGTAAAACAAGAAACAGGTTCTTCAGCTGACATGACCACCTCCTCTGTAATACGAGACTGACAGAGGGAGGCGAACAGAGGCCAGTTCGCTTTCGTGAGATTCCAGCGTCCCACCGGTGAATCCTCCTCACAGCTGACAGATGACAGGACTACTGCGAAGTGGTCACTACCACACAGGTCGTCGTGAACCTTCCAGTCAAAGTCCAGCATGAGAGAAGGATCACACACACAGTGAGGTCTAGAACAGAACTAGAGCCTGAACCGGAGTTCGAGTATGTAGGTGAGCCATCGTTAAAGACACATAGGTTAAGTTGAGAAAAAACATCTTCTAACATCTGACCTCTACCATCATAGTGGTCACTACCCCAAAGGTGAGCGTGACCATTAAAATCCCCCATGAGAATAAAGGGAGGGGGCAGCTGATTTACTAAGTGAAAAATATCAGTACTACAGACCCGCAGGGATGGAAGCAGGTAAACACTGCATATTGTTATTGTCTTTTTCAAGGTAACCCGAGCTGCGACAGCCTGGAGACAGGTGTCGATGCTAACGGGGCTACATAAAATTTGGCTACTAATGAAAAGAGCCACTCCACCCGAGCGCCTCTCTGAATCAGAGCCTTTGTGTAGAGCGTAAAAATCATTAAAAGATACAGGGTCAGAAGTCTTCAGGTATGTTTCCTGAAGAGATATTACTGAGGGATTATAGAACTTGACCAAAAGACGTAACTCCTCAAAGTTAGCTTGAAAACCACGACAATTCCACTGAAGCAGAGAGTACATGATTATGTATTATCTTGGGGTGAAGAGTTTTTCCCCCCTTTATCCGTTGATTTGGAAGGAGGTGAAGAAACAGAGGGGGGCCGGCTCCCGGGCCTCCTCTGGTTCTTCGGAGATGAAGAGGGTGGAACTGCCACCGCATCAGCAACGACAACTTCCACTCCCTCCATTCGCTCCTCCAATGCAGCATATTTGTTTTGAAGGGGGACATCAGTGTTCTCCCTCTGGACCCGCGCGCACAGCGGTCCCATAGATTTTTTTGGCTTCTGGTCCTTGGCAGCGTTCCGGCCGCTAGAGTTAACGGCCTTAGAAGGCTGACCAGAGCCAGAAGCCTTTGGATTAGACAGACTAACAGGTTTGCGTGGGGGCTGAGGCTTAGGGGCAACAGAAGGCGGCACTACCGGACTGGCAGTGTCCGCCTTCTGCGTTCCCTGGCTCCTCGTCACCACCGGAGGAGGGTTACTCTCCAGGGGCGAGAGGAGCCGAGGCTCCGCCCCCAACCAAGAAGTTGGGGTTTGACATGCAAAGTCTTTGGTGGGGCGCTTGCCTGCCACCGCTGCACTGAATGTATACACAGATGTGTTAGAGGATGGGGCAGCCGCAGCTGCACCAGGGCCTTCAACCAGCTTTTTGGCGTCCAAAAAAGACAGCCCCTTCTCCACACGCACTTGCTGAATCCTGCACTCGGATATCCAACGAGGGCATTTCTTGTCCGAAGCCATATGCGCCCCCTGGCAATTCACACACAGGGGGGGTGGGGGGGTGGCTGTGCAGGACTCAGCAGAGTGTCCGGGCTTAGTGCAACGAGCGCAGGAAGCCTCTGCCTGGCGGCAGGTCTTTTGCCCATGGCCATACTTTTGGCACTTAAAGCACCGGAGGGGGAGAGGGACGTACTTTTTCACTTTCAAGGAGTAGTAACCTCCCCAGATTGTTGTAGGAGGGGTTGGGGTGCCAAACGTCAGGATGATGGTAGGGAGACGGATCTCCCTACCACCTCGCTTGGAAGCGAAGCGCCTGATGTAAGTCACCCCCTGAGACTTTAGCATCCGTACAAGTTCATCTTCTGACAGTTCTGCCAAAGCTTGATCTTTGATTACGCCTCTTGACGAATTCATAGTTTTGTGGGGTGTCACCTCCACTGGAGTGTCTCCAATGGAAGAGAGCCTCAGCAGCCCGTTGGAGTGTGCCCGGGTACGGCACTCCACCAGCAAGTCACCAGACCTGAGGCGCTGGGCCTCAGGCCTGCCAACACGGCTCCGGAGGGTCTCCCCCACCAGAAATGGATTTAGCTTGGAAACAGGTTTGTCTGTCATCTTGCTATGAACAATGAGAAAGCGAGGCCATACAGCTGACGCCTGAGGCGTCGCCTTCTCACAGTCCGAGTCACTGTCATGTTCAATGTCGGTGGCGATGTGCCGCTTCTGTGCAAGTTTTTTTTTTTTTTTTTTTTTTTTTTCCATATTATAATAGTAGAGATATTCATCCCCCGGGGGTCCCCGCCCGCCACCGAGCCCAACAAGGGAAAGTGCAACTGTTGGCGGGTCTCCAGCCGACGCACAATGGAGACTGCCCGAAAGATATACTCAAGGGGGTAAGCCCGATTGAACCGTCTGAGCCACCGCCTTCTATCACACTGTTAAATGCAGGGGAATACTGGCGTAAAGCATCTAATCAGCAGCTGAGGCTACAGCATGGTGCCCCGTATATAATAATAATAATAATAATAATAATAATAATAATAATAATAATAATAATAATAATAATACTGTTTATTGCCATTTGCCTTAAGACATAAAGCATAGGAATATGTGTTGGTGTCGTTACAATTACAAACATCTCAGTCGACTCTATCACACAATTCAATGCTCTACACACACTGTCAAAACTTTAAAACTGAACAACTAATCTCACAAACCAATGCGCACCCATTCACACACCCACGCTCATTTCCCACACACACTGACACAACACACACGCCTATTAATCTAAGAAGTCTAAATTAATTAAAGGTATATCGTTTAAAAAGAAAACAGACTATCATAGTAAATATGTCACTAATTTAGTGATCACAGTCGGGTGTAAAACTAGTTAATATATATCGTAAGACTAGGCTAATACTGATATGCACTATTCTCTCAACCGTCGGGGGCGCGCCCTGCCGGGGAGGAGACTCATGGAGTCAACTCGACCAAAAGCACCACCAACAACCAAGGGGATAGCACAAGGGATGGGCGAGGGCGAGGTGCTCTGTAGGCCGGCCACACAATTCCATACACATACGCACACTCACTCAGTCATTCACGAAAACATCAGTCCTCGGCAATAAAACTATGATCGGCCCACAGAGCACATCATCGAACGCTTATAGCACTGAAAGGGCTCGGACAGCACTAGGGTAAAAACTAAAACGATTTGTCCGTGCTTTGAGAGCAGAGTAGCGGCGACCAGACGGAAGCAGGTTAAAGAGACAGTTAGCCGGGTGTGTAGTGTCCCGTGCAATAAGACCTGCACGTCTAAGCAGCCGCTGTTGGTATACACTGTCAAGACTTGGCATGTCTCTGCCGACTATTTTAGATGCCGTCCTGACAACACGGTTCAGTCTGCATGTCAACAGTGGGATAGGGCTCAACGTGACAAGAGCCGATTGACTAAGCCGGTACGACTAGCCTCCCGTTTAGGCAGAAGTCAAGGCCAAAGTGGAGTGTTTCAGCCACCAGGATCCTCTTCTCCCCCGACACGGGTCTCCAAGCACGGCAAACACTTGGGATCCAAAGGACCAAAAGCTCACGTGTATTTTTAAGGACCAATCCAACATGTTAAGACCTGGGTTAGCACAGCTCCTCAAAAACCGGACCAGTGAAAAAGACTGAACAACATATCTGCTGACATCAAGTCCTAAGCCTGGACAAAGATGGCACCCCTCTGCTAGCCCACTCAGTCAGTGACTGAGGAGACTACCCACCCACGCCACGAGGAGGCCGGTGCCGAGTGGGCTTGACCGAGTCAGAGAGGGAGATGGAGGTGCTGTCGAGTTGAAGGTGGAGAGAGGGAGAGAGCTGGGAAAGTTTCTGGCGAGTGATTACCAGCATGGCTTCCGTTTTGTCGTCGTTCAGTTTGAGCTTGTTTGCTGTCATCCAGTTTTTCACGTCTTCATAGCAGTCAGCCGTGCGAGTCAGTAGTGTCTGAGTGTTGTCGAGTTTGTCTTTGTCTAGTAGTTGTGGCAGAGCCTGCTGAAAAGGACAAGTTTTACACTGACCTGCGCAGCCTCCTACAGAGTACCCCTGCAGACGACAAAGTCATCATCCTTGGCGACTTCAACGCCAGAGTGGGCCAGGACTCTGAAGCCTGGAAAGGAGTCCTCGGCAAGCATGGCGTGGGGAACTGCAATGAAAATGGCCGCCTACTGTTGGAGTTCTGTGCGGAGCAGCAACTGGTCATCACCAACACTACTTTTCAGCAAAAGGACAGTCGAAAGACCACCTGGATGCATCCTCGCTCCAAACACTGGCACCTTATCGACTATGTCCTAGTGCGTCAGAGGGACCGCAGTGACGTCATCCTCACCAGAGTGATGCCCAGGGCAGAGTGCCACACTGACCACCGCCTTGTCCGCTGCAAACTCAGGCTCCACTTCAAGCCAAAACTCAAGAAATGGGGCCCCCCCCAAGAAAAAGCTTGATGTTGCCAGCCTTCAGCGTGACGATGTGAAAGCTGCCTTTCAGACAGATTTACAGCGCAGGCTCAAAGACACAGCGGACCCAGTAGACTCCTCCCCTGAAACACTTTGGGAACAACTGAAAACTGCTATTGCAAAATCCTCTGCAAAAGTCTTGGGTTTCGCCAGAAAGAAGAACAAAGACTGGTTTGACGAAAACGATGTAGAGATCCAGGAACACCTAGCAAAAAAAATGAGCCGCCCATCAGGCCCACCTAGCCCAGCCTTCCTGCCCTGTGAAGAAGTCTGCCTTCCGCCTCGTCTGCAGCAGTCTCCAGCGCAAGCTCAGAGATCTCCAGAATGAGTGGTGGACCAGACTTGCACAGAGGACCCAGCTTTGCGCTGACAATGGTGACTACAGGGGCTTCTACGAAGCACTGAAAGCAGTGTATGGCCCCAGGCACCTGGTGCAAAGTCCCCTGCGAAGCGCGAATGGCCAGGCACTCCTCACAGATAATACCTCCATCTTGAACCGCTGGTCGGAATACTTTCAGAGCCTCTTCAGCGCTGAGCGCACTGTTCAAGAAGCAGTCGTCCTACAAATCCCACACCTCCCAGTAAAGGTTGAATTGGACGAACCGCCCACCGCTGAAGAGACCCTCACAGCCATCCACCAGCTCAAGAGTGGCAAAGCAGCAGGCATTGATGGAATACCGCCAGAGATCTGGAAACATGGAGGCACAGCACTGCACAACAAGCTCCATGACCTCTTTCTCTGCTGCTGGGAGAAAGTAACACTACCAAAAGATCTCCGTGATGCAGTCGTTATCACCCTGTACAAGAACAAAGGCGAGAAGTCTGACTGTTCCAACTATCGGGGAATTACCCTGCTGTCCATTGCTGGGAAAATCCTTGCAAGGCTGCTCCTGAATCGGCTGGTACCTGCCATCGCTGAAGACCAACTCCCAGAGGGCCAGTCTGGCTTCAGAGCAAACAGGAGCACCACCGATATGGTCTTTGTGCTGAGACAGCTACAGGAGAAGTGCCGCGATCAGAACAAAGGGCTGTACGTAACATTTGTCGACCTAACAAAAGCGTTCGACACTATGAGCAGGCAAGGCATGTGGCAGATCCTGGAGCGACTTGGCTGTCCCCCAAAGTTCCTCAACATGATTGTCCAGCTACACGAGGACCAGCAAGGCCAGGTCAGACTCAACAATGATCTCTCAGAACCATTCCCTATTCTCAACGGCGTAAAGCAGGGCTGCGTGCTGGCACCGACCCTCTTCACCATCTTTTTTAGCATGATGTTGAAGCAGGCCACAGTGGACCTCGATGATGACGATGCAGTGTACATCAGGTATCGTCTCGATGGCAGCCTGTTCAACCTCAGACGACTGCAGGCCCACACGAAAACCCTAGACCAACTGATTCGTGAGCTGCTTTTTGCTGATGATGCTGCCCTCGTTGCACACACAGAGAGAGCCCTGCAGCGCATCACGTCTTGCTTCGCAGATGCTGCCCAGCTCTTTGGACTCGAGGTCAGTCTGAAAAAGACAGAGGTCCTCCATCAGCCGGCACCCAAGACAGTGTATCGCCCTCCTCACATCACCATTGGCGAGTCTGAACTAAAGTCAGTGCACCAGTTTACCTACCTTGGCTGCATTATCACGTCGGACGCCAAGCTGGACAAGGAGCTTGACAGCAGGCTGGCAAAAGCGAACAGCGCTTTCGGGCGACTTTTCAAGCGGGTGTGGCACAATCAACAGCTGAAAACAGGCACCAAGATCAGCGTGTACAGAGCTGTGGTCCTCACCACCCTGCTGTATGGTTCCGAGTCCTGGGCCCTCTACCGCAGCCAACTACGACTCCTCGAACGCTTCCACCAGCGCTGCCTGCGTACCACCCTGGGCATTCACTGGAGTGACTATGTCACCAACGTCGAGGTCCTTGAACAGGCTGAAACTGTGAGCATCGAGGCTTTGCTGCTGCGGACACAGCTCCGCTGGGCGGGGCATGTCTCCAGGATGGAGGATCATCGCCTACCAAAGATCACCCTGTTCGGCAAGCTTGCTACTGGACACCGTGACAGGGGCACCAAAGAAGAGATACAAAGACTGTCTCAAGAAGTCACTTAGTGCCTGCCAAATCGACCACCACCAGTGGTCTTCGCTTGCTGCGGACCGTGACACCTGGCGCTCCACCATTTACAAGGCAGCTGTCTCCTTTGAGGACTCTCACAGAGCTAGCCTTAAGGACAAGCGGCACAGGAGAAAAAACAGAGATGCCGCAGCTCAGAACCCTGGCCATACCTTCCCCTGCAGCCACTGCGGTCGAACCTGCCTGTCTCGGATTGGCCTCCGCAGCCACGAACAAGCCTGCAGACGTCGTGGGCAACTCCTATAAAATCTTCGTTCGAGAAGTCAAGCCATGAGTAGTTGTGAGTAATCGGCGTAGAGGTGGTGATGTATGTGGTGAGACTGGATGATGTTGGACAGGGGGGAGGTGTAGAGTGTGAAAAGGACCGGGCCCAGGACGGACCCCTGTGGAACGCCGCAGGAGAGCCTGACTGGGTTGGAGGAGACGCCGTCGATGGTGACGGACTGCTTTCTGTCGGAGAGGTAGGAGAGAAACCAGGAGTGAGCAGAGTCAGTGATGCCAAAGGAGTGATGAAGGCGGTTGAGGAGGATAGAGTGGTCTATGGTGTCGAAGGCGGCAGAGAGATCGAGTAGCGTAAGAAGGGAGATGTTGCCCGAGTCAGTGGAGAGAAGCAGGTCGTTTAGGATATGTAGAAGGGCTGTTTCAGTGCTGTGATGTTTGCGATAGGCAGACTGGAAAGGACTGAGGAGGTTGTTGTCGGCGAGGTAAAGGTTGAGTTGGTTGAGGACAACCTTCTCAAGAAGCTTGGACAGGAAAGGGAGATTGGAGACTGGGCGGTAGTTCTTGAGTTCGTTTGGGTCGAGGTTGTGTTTTTTTTTTAGAAGAGGACGGACGATGGCGGACTTGAAGATATCGGGGACGGAGCCATTCTCTAGAGATGTGTTGATGATGTCGGTAATGAAGGGCAAAAGTTTTGGGAGGCCGTCCCGGTAGAGGGAAGCTGGGAGGGGGTTTAGTTCGCAGGTTTTGAAAGGCATGGACTTTATGGTCTTGAGGACTTTATCCTGAGAGACGGGGCGGAAGGACGAGAGGGAAGTGCCGGAAAAAGTGGGGTCGGGAGGGCAAGGCTGAGAAGGCAGAGTGTCGAGTGTGTTGCGCAGAGTTTGGATTTTGTCCGAGAAATTGGAGGAAAAAGCGGACGGAAGTTCTTCTTTGCTGTGTGTGTTGGGAAGAGGAGAGTCTTTAGAAGTGAATAGGAGTGTGTTCATGGTAGCGTAGAGGGTTTTGGAAGAAGTGGATTCCAGGATTTTGTTTTGAAGGTGTTTGCGTTTGGAGTCGGAGATCATTCTGCAGACTTTGGATCTGGTGGTTTGGAAGATCTCTCTGTGAACGGTGAGGTCAGATGAGCGACAGCGGCGTTCCGCTTGTCGACGCTCGCGCTTGGCCTCAGCTATGTCGTCAGTGAGCCAGGGGGAGGGGAGTCGGTTGAGTATGGAGCAGGTGGTGACAGGGGCATGGGTGTCTAGAAGTTTTCGAAGGGAGGAATCGAAATGTGATGCAAGATCGGGAGAGGAGGCGGGGTCCAAGAGAAGGTCGACAGCTTCGTGGAAGAAGTTCTCTCGGTTGACAGATTTTAGTTTGCGACGAGAGACAAAGAGCTTGTTTTTTTTCGGGGGAGGTAGGTTGAGGGCGACGAGAATAGCGAGGTGGTCGGAGGGAAGCACAGAAGAGGTGTCAGAGTCGAGGAAGAGTTGATCGGAGGTGCGGGTGATGATCCAGTCGAGGGTATGGCCGAGTCGGTGGGTGGGTTTAGTGATGTGTTGTGTAAGATTGTGGTTTGAAAGTGACGTGCAAAGACGTTTTGTGTCGGGGTGGTCGGGTTTGTCGAAGTGGAAGTTAAAGTCGCCAAGAAGGATGTGTTTTCCGGGTCGTGTGCTGTAGTGGTCGAGGAGGAGATCGAACTCGGTGAGGAACATGGAGTTTGTGAGTTTGTTTTGAGAGCTTGGATGGGGGCGATAGATACATGAGAAGATAAGGGACTGGCCAGGGAGTGTTGCTACGGCCTCCACAGATTCAAAGGAGGGATGAGCAAAAGGGAGAGACTGAGAAAAGGAGAGGTGAGCAGAAAGACAGTCCCTGTAGATGATGAACAATCCAGACCAAAAAGGTGACTGCCAAGCGTGTAATATGCAAAGAAGTACCCAACGGAGAAAGAAACACGCTTAGAAAAGACGGGTACAACACAATTTATTAATATTTCGGGTAAATACCCTTTGTCAAAATAGACAAACAAACAGAGAGATTAGCCGCTACTTATCTTCATTGGCAGAAGGAATGTGGCAACTGAAGGAGGTGACGTAAAATAAAATAAAAGGAAGAAAAAAAGTGCGAAAAAAGTAAAAATGACGTCAACGAAAAATCGTAAGAGAGAGACTCGGAAAGAACCTGAACACGAGAGACAAGAGTATGTGCAAGCACGTGCAGGAGCGAGCGAAAGAAAAGGCGTGTAGATGAGGCCAGAGAAAGAGAGAGAGAGAGAGAGAGAGAGAGAGAGAGAGAGAGAGAGAGAGAGAGAGAGAGAGAGAGAGAGAGAGAGAGAGAGAAAGAGAGAGAGAGAGAGAGAGATAAAGAGAGAGAGAGAGAGAGAGAGAGAGAGAGAGAGAGAGAGAGAGAGAGAGAGAGAGAGAGAGAGAGAGAGAGAACGAACGGGGATTACCCTTGGGCACGAAGTGGGCTGAGTGTCTAATACACAAAGCCTGCTAAACACCAACCCGAAGGCAAACTTTATATCACCTTCAAGTTGAGGACTACCTCGGGGAAAAACGGGAGGACCCCGGGGAAAAAAACCCAGCATTTAGCTCGGTACACAACAAGTAATAAGTCATAAAAAACAAAGAAATTAATCAAATTCAGTAAGAGAATATAGGTATAAGTGGAGAGTAGGTAGTTGTGAAACCGTCTTCAAGGGTAACTCAAAAAATAAGGGGGGGGAGAGAGAGAGAGAGAGAGAGAGAGAGAGAGAGAGAGAGAGAGAGAGAGAGAGAGAGAGAGAGAGAGAGAGAGAGAGAGAGATACGAGAGCGGGAGGAGGGGGGAGGGGGGGGGAAGGAGGAAGGAGGAAGGGGAAGAAGGGAAAAGGGAAAAGCGTAAAGAAGGAAAGAGGGCTAGAGAGAAGTGTTAAAGAGGGTAGGGGAGAAAAGAAAGAGGGAGAGAAATGAAATGAAATGAAATGAAATGAAACTCTATTTTCCAAGGATAAAAGAATAGGTGCGCAGACCTTTTTTCATTCTTGTCCTTGCTACAAACTACATAAAAACACACACGCACGCACGCACACACACACACACACACACACACACACACACACACACACACACACACGCACACAAAACGCGCACACACACACACGCGCACACACACACACACGCACGCCGGCACACACACGCGCTTGCACACTCACCCACACACGCGCGCACGCACACACACGGAAGTACGTAAATCAGTCAGAGTTAGGTCAGACCCCGCCACGGCTCACACATTGGATTAAAGGCCGGGACAAACGTGGTATCGTGATGTATGTCCGGGGCCTTCAACCAACGCCCGCGTCAGACGAAGCACAGTCCCGACCCAAGTCTGGCTAATATGCATTACATACGATACATGAAATACTACTACATAATAAACACACATATAGTATACATTGCACACTGATAAGACTACATTCGGTACATTGAACGCAAAAACTGTAAGCATAAACGTCAAGATTATCTAGACGTTTTACTTCCTCCTGACTAACCCAACACACACATACATGCACGCAAGATGCACGCACGCACACACATACACACACGCACACGCAGACACACACACGCACGCACACACCAGCATAAGCAAATATGCACGCACACACTGTTCCTCACACATGCACGCACACACATACACACGCGCCCACACACTGCATGTTTAATAACAGTCATTATTCAGAACGCAGTAGTGGCGTGCGCTTTGTTCGGCTGCTCAATTAAGTGCCGGAATAGTCTTGCTTTGAAGTTGGACAATGAAGATGCTTCGGTAATATTGGCCGGAAACGAGTTCCACAGTTTGGCCCCTGAGTATGACAGACTAGTTTTGAATATATCGAGTCGTGGCCTAGGTACTGACAGTTTGTTCCTTGATGTCTTGTATGGTGTGTTAGCATCCTTAAACAAATCCGAGACGTACCGCGGGGTTTTGGATTTTCGGACTTTAAACATTAACACGCCCTTATTGAACAGAAAGAGGTTACGTAACGGAAGCATGTCAAGGGCCCTAAGTCGCTCGTCAGTGCTGTCTCTGCTATTAGGAAGGATTAGCTTGGTTGCCCTCCGGTGGAGGGAATTAAGCCTCTTTAAGCATGCATCACTACTCCCGTCCCAGACTGTAGATGCGTAGTCAATGTGGGACTGGATGTGAGCGCTGAAGAAGAGTTTTCTAGTTGGTGAGTTCGTAAAGTAAATAAGTTTTGAAAGGAGAAATAGATTTCTGGACACAATTTTGCACACACTGTTTACATGCGCATGCCATGTCAATTGATCGTCTATAATGACGCCTAACAGCCGGCGCTCCTTAACTTGTTTAATCGGCTGACAGTTAAGGGAAAGGCTAAGTGGCGGTGGGTTTAGCTGGTGCTTTTGACGTGTAGTGATTAGCATGCACTCTGTTTTAGATGGGTTAAGTATCATATAGTTGTCTCGGCACCAATTTGAGACGTCTAATAGACTATGTTGCAAAGAAGAATTAATTGTAGATAATTTTTCCGACGACACGTTGAGAGTAGCGTCATCTGCAAACAAATTGCATCGCACATTTGATTGTGAGATACACAAAGGCAAGTCATTAATAAAAATTAAAAACAAGAGAGGGCCTAAAATAGACCCTTGGGGTACTCCATGCTTAATGATACCTTCTGAGGAACGCTTACCGTTGACAAAAACATACTGAGATCTATTGCTTAGATAAGATTTAAAGAAGGCAGCGGAATCTGTGTCTATGTGGTATGCCAACAGCTTCTGCAGCAACAGTTCATGGTTGACTAAGTCAAAAGCTTTAGAAAAATCTAAAAATACCGCACCGGTCATTTCAGCGTTGTTTATTGAAGTTAGCCAGGTATTGGTCAGATGAGACAGAGCCGTGTGACAAGAGTTGCGGGGTCTGAAGCCTGACTGCAACGAATAAATCAAGTTATGTGTCTCCAGGAAGTGACTCAGGTGCCTGTGGACATGTTTTTCTATAGGCTTTGACAAAGTTGATAAAAGTGAAATTGGCCTGAATTTGTTGGGGTCAGTGAGGTCTTTAGTTTTAGGCAGCGGAATGACTTTAGCTATTTTCCAGCTTCTTGGGAAAGTACCTTGCTGGATTATAGAATTGTAAATAAATGTTAAAGATTCGACCACATAGGGGACAGACAGTTTTAAAAAGAAACTATTAATGCCGTCATGACCAAGGGAGCGTTTATTTTTCAGCTGACTAATGGACTTGCCTACGTCGAAAACAGTTAAGTACGGAATACTAAAAAAGTCGTTTGGCGCCAGTCTCTCGTCGCAAAAATGTTTTAGTTTTACAGAAATAGTCGGCTGGTTTAGGTTATTAGTACTTTTATTCAAAAGTGAGTCGGCAGCAGACAGAAAATATTGATTAAAAGTATCAGCAGGTATAGAAGTACATGGTGGTGTTTGACGTGTTTTGGTAAAGGCATTGAGGGCTCGCCAGACAGATACGGTATCAGTTTTATTATCCATCAAGCGCTGGAAGTGTTTTTTCTGGGCCTCGAGCACCAGGTACTTTACGCGGTTACGCTGCTTGCGGAAGGCAGCATAATCTTTGTTCCGCTTCAACTCATTTCGGAGGGCCATGGCGTCTTTAATGTCCTTACTTAACCACTGAGGTAACTGTGCGTGTTTGACTCTATTCTCACGTAGTGGCGCGTGCTTGTCAAGTACACCAAGGAACAATCTGTACCATTCGGCCAACGCTTCTTCAGGAATATTATAGTTATAAACTGACTGAAAAGAGATTCCGCTCAGGTCTGCGAGAAACGCGTCCCGATTGAAGTGTTTAAACGACCTGTAATGAATAGTGGTATGCTGGTTTTTACGAAATGGCGGCTTGTCCACCTTCAGAGCCCAACTACAGCACACAGGAGAGTGGTCGCTAATCGCCACTTGAAGAACGCGAGAGCTAAGGACCCTTGACTTGTTGGAAGTGTATACATGATCAATTAGAGTGGCAGACGACTGCGTAACTCTAGTTGCGGATGTGATAAGCTGCTTGAGGCCTACCATAGTAATAGTAGACTCCCAAGCAGGGTGTGGGAAAAACATGTTAATATTAAAGTCTCCGAGCAGTAAAATATCAGAGCTGCTATTGTTAACGGTGTCCGCCATTTGTAAGAAATCGTCGTACCACTCAAATGATGCAGACGGATTTCTGTAGACAAGACTTCCCCTGTGCTGCATCCGGACTTGAGATGCTGCGCGGAGAGCGTGGCGGGCCGCGTGGCTGGTCGTTGCTTTGTGACCACGCCCGTTTGAAGTTGGCCGCAAGTCGGGTCATGCCCTTGAAGCTGGGATGAATCAGGTCGTGCCCGTCTTTTCGATAGAGGGCAAGACGCGGGACACCGGCAGTTGTAAAGGTGGCCGTGTTTTCGATAAACACAACCCCAAGCTTGTGGCAGGCGTGACATAGGTTAGCGTTGGACAAGTCTATGGGAAGTGTCAGCCCACACTGTGTCTTGGGAGGCAGGATGCTGGAGGCGTTAAGACGGGCCTGAGGGAACACGCGCCTGCACTGCATTAGTAGTTGATCCCACAGGCGGCTGGTCACTTCGCCAGTCTTACAGTCGTTTACACCCACATGCACAGTGACCACCTGTACATGGGGTGCCTCAGTCTGTCGCTGCATCCAGTCCGCAAGATCTGCAGCTTTGAGGCCAGACACAGAGATTAATTGGACCCTCTCGCGCCGTGAAGTCGCCATCTTGCCACCCTTCATGTACTTTAGCGTGGAGCATCCGATGACGAGATGTGTAGTGTCCGACTGGATACGGCGAGTGGCAAGGTGTTCAGCTGGCGACTGACGGCGGGGAGGGTTGGTGCGACTGACGGCACGGTCTGATGTGTTCTGGTGCAGGGGTTGACCATCTGAGCCAAAGTCGTTTCTGGGGGTAACAACAACAGGTATTGGGCCAGTTTCAGACATGGACAGCGGTGGCGAAACCTCAAGGATTTTAGTACTCTGCTCGGTGGTAGGAGACTGCGGCGGGTGGACGGGGATGGAGGGTGAAGGGGCCATAATCTTATTGACCCGTTTCTTGGTGTCACGTATGGTGTGGATTTGGCTTTTCTTGCACGATGACAGGCGGCTAATTTGAACTTCAATATGGTGCACCTGATCGTGCAGGCCGGTCAGTTCGCTATCCGACACCTTACACGTGTTATTGGCTTTTACAGCAGTATCTCGAATTTGGCTGTCTAGCTCGCTAATCCTAGCTAGAGCGGAAGCCAACTGCTGTCTGGTGTCAGGTAGAGAGAGAGAGAGAGAGAGAGAGAGAGAGAGAGAGAGAGAGAGAGAGAGAGAGAGAGAGAGAGAGAGAGAGAAAGAGGGGGAAAAAAGGGTGGGGTGGGGTGGGGGCGGAAGACAACCAGCCAGAGCCACCAGCTAGCTCGCTAATCCTAGCTAGAGCGGAAGCCAGCTGCTGTCTTTTGTCAGGTAGAGAGAGAGAGAGAGAGAGAGAGAGAGAGAGAGAGAGAGAGAGAGAGAGAGAGAGAGAGAGAGAGAGAGAGAGAGAGAGAGAGAGAGAGAGAGAAAGAGGGGGAAAAAAGGGTGGGGTGGGGTGGGGGCGGAAGACAACCAGCCAGAGCCACCAGCCCCACCCAACAGGCACCCACCAGCCCACAGAAAAACACACAGACACGCAACAAGACGACCACATACATCCCCAAGGGATGCACACGATCGCCCCGCCCTAAAACCGTGAGCCGGAGACCGGGCTCCCGACAGGGAAGGGCAAGGGATCCAACTAAACGTTCTGCCAGCGCTGAGAAAGTCCCCAAGGGAAATGTACAAATCAACTAGCGCCAACCTCACCTATCTGGTTAGTGAGTAGTAAAACAGTGAGGTAAAAGTACAGTTAGCAGACACAAGCAAGGTAAAAAATGTTAATCTTTCATATTCATCCCGAGTGGCGCCACAGTGCCCAGTTTATTAATTAGAAATTTTTCACGGTCTTTCCTGGCCCAGACATTACTGGCTTGCATAAGCCAGAGGCCTTTAACCCGAATGTCCGAGACGGAGTGGTCGGCCTGATTGAAATGTCGTCCGACCGGTCTGTTGTGTTGGTACTTGACAGACTAAAGATGTTCTTTGAAACGGTCGTTGATGGTTCTTTCCGTCTCTCCAACATAGAGTTGGCCGCATTTCACACAGGAGATGACATAAATCACGTTGGTGGTTTGACACGTGAAGTATCTGTCTATGTTGAATTTGTAACGTGGACCATTCACCACGGTGGAAGGGCAAATAAAAGGACACGTCTTGCAATTAGGAACATTGCACGGAGTGGAGCCGGAGGGTCTGGTGGTATGACGAGGCTTGAGAGTAGAGCGAACAAGCATGTCCCGCAACTTAAATCCCTCTTGAAAGCTACCAACGGAGGTTCAGAAAAGATAGCAGCATATTCTTAACTGGATGACAAAAGACCCCAGTTAGAAAGAAGGATTTTACGAACAGGATTGGTGTGGGGATGATAGATCATGGTTACGATAGGCCTGTCACTATCAGCGGTAGGTTTAGTCTGCAGTGTACTCGCGCGACTAAGTTTTTGAATCGTTTGGAGAGATCCTTGAACAACAGTATGTGGGTAATGTCTGTCGATGAAAAATCCAGCCATTTCTTTGGATTGAACATCAAAATATGATTCTTCGAAACATATTCTTTTTAGCCGAAGAAACTGGGAATAAGGGATGCTGTTTTTAGTTTTGAGGTTGTGAGAAGATCGGTAGTCGAGGTAGGAATGTGAGTCAGTAGGTTTGTAATGTATTGAAGTTTTCAACATTCCGCAGTCAATCCTGATGTTCATGTCCAGAAAGTCGACTGAAGTAGCTGATATAGTGTATGTGAACTTGATGGATGGGTAGAAGTCCTGCACGAAGTGAATGAAGTCTAAAAGTGCAGCTTGGGTCATGTGTGTAGCTCCTAAACCGTCATCGATGTCTTCTCTTGGCTTGACTTCGCGAACGAAGATTCTATAGGGCTTGCCCACGTCGTCTGCAGGCATTTTCGTGGCTGAGGAGGCCAATCCGAGACAGGCAGGTTCGACCGCAGTGGCTGCAGGGGAAGGTCTGGTCAGGGTTCTGAGTTACGACAGCTCTGTGTTTTCTTCTGAGCCACTTGTCCTTAAGGTTAGCTCTGCGAGAGTCCTCAAAGGAGACGGCTGCCTTGTGAATGGTGGAGCGCCAGGTGTCACGGTCCGCAGCAAGCGAAGACCACTGGCGGTGGTCGATTTGGCAGGCACTAAGTGACTTCTTGAGACCGTCTTTGTATCTCTTCTTTGGTGCCCCTCTGTCTCGGTGTCCAGTGGCGAGCTCGCCGAACAGAGTGATCTTGGGTAGGCGATGATCCTCCATTCTGGAGACGTGCCCCGCCCAGCGAAGCTGTGTCCGCAGCAGCAAAGCCTCGATGCTCACAGTTTCCGCCTGTTCAAGGACCTCGACGTTGGTGACATAGTCACTCAAGTGAATGCTGAGGATGGTACGCAGGCAGCGCTGGTGAAAGCGTTGGAGGAGTCGTAGTTGGCTGCGGTAGAGGGCCCAGGACTCGGAACCGTACAGCAGGGTGGTGAGGACGACAGCTCTGTACACGCTGATCTTGGTGCCTTTTTTCAGCTGTTGATTGTGCCACACCCGCTTGAATAGTCGTCCGAAAGCACTGTTCGCTTTTGCCAGCCTGTTGTCCAGCTCCTTGTCCAGCTTGGCGTCTGACGTGATGATGCAGCCAAGGTAGGTAAACTGGTGTACAGACTTCAGTTCGGACTCGCCGATGGTGATGTGGGGAGGGCGATGCTCTTTCTTGGGTGCCGGCTGATGAAGGACCTCTGTCTTTTTCAGACTGACCTCAAGTCCAAAGAGCTGGGCGGCATCTGCGAAGCAGGACGTAATGCGCTGCAAGGCTCTCTCTTTGTGTGCAACGAGGTCAGCGTCATCAGCAAAGAGCAGCTCACGAATCAGTTGGTCTAGGGTTTTCGTGTGGGCCTGCAGTCGTCTGAGGTTGAACAGGCTGCCATCGAGACGATACCTGATGTACACTGCGTCGTCGTCGTCGAGGTCCACTGTGGCCTGCTTCAACATCATGCTGAAGAAGATGGTGAAGAGAGTCGGTGCCAGCACGCAGGCTTGCTTCACGCCGTTGCGTCACGTCATCGATGTAGCGTTTATACATCTCAGGGACAGGCCCGGTGTATTGCTGAAGAATCTGTTGCTCAAGGAAACCCATGAAAAGGCAAACATAGCTGGGTCCCATTTTTGTGCCCATCGCTACGCCACTGCACTGAGCGAAGGTGACGCCATCAAAGGTGAAACTGTTAAGAGAGAGAACCAATTCAGCCAGACGTAGAAGTGTAAGAGTAGGAGGTTGTTTATGACTTCTTTGGTTGAGGAAGTATGCAAGTGCATTGAGGCCGTCATTGTGCGGTATAACAGTATATAGGGAAGTGACATCAAGGGAAAAACACAGTTCAGTGTAACGACGGTGTTTTTAGTGTTGTACTGAATTAAATTGTTACATATATAAACGTTTATGGAATGAGTGTGTGCGTGGGCTTTCTGCCAATCTGTATAAAGGTGGGTGTTCTATCTCTGTTTACTAGACTCTTTCATCCACCACACACGCGCTTACAAACAAGGACAAAGGCCACACAGTTATCTCTCTTTGCCCTCTGTTTAACTATTCTCATACACTCATAACATACATTAAACCACACAATTCACATCATATAAACCAATCCACACAAATAACTAACAAGTGGCATATATGTTATTCACAACATCGGCGCTCACACATTCACTCGCTACCGTAGAGGTCGTTGTCTCTCTCGAGAGACGTCACTCGACTCCTCTTTATACTAGTGGCGACACAGTCAATGATGTCACATCGACGACTTGACGGAGATTCCCAAAATGAATATTACTAGTCAATGACTACTCACAGATTTAGAACATTCCTAGGCGTGAAATTATCAACGGCGCTAGGCGACAATAGCTACACTGACGGAACACTGCATGTGGTCCTGTAGCACGAATCTGTCGCTTACTTCGCTACCGTTGCTGCTCGTAGCACCAGTGATGGTAGGACGAAGGAGAGATGAAGGCTTGATGATGTCCGCATTCAGTCCCGTACGTGATGCTCTCAGGACAGCTTCATCGGCCCTACACCAGGGGTTTCCGCTCCGTATCGGCCCCGCTGTATTCAATATACAGCTATCGAATTCTCTAGCCAGAATTCTTCCTCAGAGCCCTAGCGAAAACGACCGCTCGGCTCGACTGGTATAGCATCTCTAACTGGCAATTATTCCCGATACCACACTGTCACTCCCACACGTGACACGTGAACATCGCTCACCGCTACATTACCGCTCGTGAACAATGTTTATCTCTCCATTATTCGCACGTGAACATTCGGTCCAACTGCTAATGACGTCACACCCTCGTCCGACCGAAACCTGTACTAAAGGCGCTCGTTACATTCAGGTTTGAAAAGTTGTTTCTGGTTGACTTGGTCTATGATCTCTAGAGCATGGTTGGTGTCTTTAATGTAGGTAGGTAGAGACTGGACAAAGGGTTGGAAGATGATGTCCAGGTATTCGGAGATGTGTTCAGTGGGACAGCTGCAAGCTGACACTATGGGGCGGCCGGGATTGTTGAGTTTGTGAATTTTTGGGAGAAGGTAAAAGTTAGGTTGCTTAGGCCGCTATTTTATGAGGAGATTAGCTGTCGAAGGAAGCTCTCCTTTAAGAATCATCTCTTTGACTGTCTTTGAGATGCACTTTTGATCAGCCTGGAGGGAGCATTCATCAAGGTGTTGGTAGTGTTCTGGGTTCTCTAACTGTCTGTAGGCCTCTTTGATGTACAGATCTCTGTCCCATACAACGACGGCGCCACCTTTATCGGCTGGTTTGCTGACGATTGTTGAGAGCGTCGAGTTCAGATTTTGTGAGATTTTTTAATCTCACAAAATCTGATCTCGACGCTCTCAACAATCTTCGTAACAGAAGCGACATCGTCATCAAACCAGCCGATAAAGGTGGCGCCGTCGTTGTATGGGACAGAGATCTGTACATCAAAAGAGACTACAGACAGTTAGAGAACCCAGAACACTACCAACACCTTGATGAATGCTCCCTCTAAGCTGATCAAAAGCGCATCTCTAAGACAGTCAAAGAGATAATTCTTAAAGGAAAGCTTCCTTCGACAGCTAATCTCCTCACAAAAAAGCGGCCTAATCAACCTAACTTTTACCTTCTCCCAAAAATTTTACAAACTCAACAATCCCGGCCGCCCCATAGTGTCAGCTTGCAGCTGTCCCACTGAACACATCTCCGAATACCTGGACATCATCTTCCAACCCTTTGTCCAGTATTTACCTACCTACATTAAAGACACCAACCATGCTCTAGAGATCATAGACCAAGTCAACCAGAAACAACTTTTCAAACCTGAACTGTTGTTTTCCCTTGATGTCACTTCACTATATACTGTTATACCGCACAATGACGGCCTCAATGCACTTGCATACTTCCTCAACCAAAGAAGTCATAAACAACCTCCTACTCATACACTTCTACGTCTGGCTGAATTGGTTCTCTCTCTTAACAGTTTCACCTTTGATGGCGTCACCTTCGCTCAGTGCAGTGGCGTAGCGATGGGCACAAAAATGGGACCCAGCTATGCTTGCCTTTTCATGGGTTTCCTTGAGCAACAGATTCTTCAGTAATACACCGGGCCTGTCCCTGAGATGTATAAACGCTACATCGATGACGGTTTAGGAGCTACACACATGACCCAAGCTGCACTTTTAGACTTCATTCACTTCGTGCAGGACTTCTACCCATCCATCAAGTTCACATACACTATATCAGCTACTTCAGTCGACTTTCTGGACATGAACATCAGGATTGACTGCGGAATGTTAAAAACTTCAATACATTACAAACCTACCGACTCACATTCCTACCTCGACTACCGATCTTCTCACAACCTCAAAACTAAAAACAGCATCCCTTATTCCCAGTTTCTTCGGCTAAAAAGAATATGTTCCAAAGAATCATATTGTGATGTTCAATCCAAAGAAATGGCTGGATTTTTCATCGACAGACATTACCCACATACTGTTGTTCAAGGATCTCTCCAAACGATTCAAAATCTTAGTCGCGCGAGTACACTGCAGACTAAACCTACCGCTGATAGTGACAGGCCTATCGTAACCATGATCTACCATCCCCACACCAATCCGGTTCGTAAAATCCTTCTTTCTAACTGGGGTCTTTTGTCATCCAGTCAAGAATCTGCTGCTATCTTTTCTGAACCTCCGTTGGAAGCTTTCAAGAGGGATATTAATTTGCGGGACATGCTTGTTCGCTCTACTCTCAAGCCTCGTCATACCACCAGACCCTCCGGCTCCACTCCGTGCAATGTTCCTAATTGCAAGACGTGTCCTTTTATTTGCCCTTCCACCGTGGTGAATGGTCCACGTTACACATTCAACATAGACAGATACTTCACGTGTCAAACCACCAACGTGATTTATGTCATCTCCTGTGTGAAATGCGGCCAACTCTATGTTGGAGAGACGGAAAAAAACATCAACGACCGTTCCAAAGAACATCTTCAGTCTGTCAAGTACCAATACAACAGACCGGTCGGACGACATTTCAATCAGGCCGACCACTCCGTCTCGGACATTCGGGATAAAGGCCTCTGGCTTATGCAAGCCAGTAATGTCTGGGCCAGGAAAGACCGTGAAAAATTTCTAATTAATAAACTGGGCACTGTGGCGCCACTCGGGATGAATATGAAAGATTAACATTTTTTTACCTTGCTTGTGTCTGCTAACTGTACTTTTACCTCACTGTTTTACTACTCACTAACCAGATAGGTGAGGTTGGCGCTAGTTGATTCGTACATTTCCCTTGGGGACTTTCTCAGCGCTGGCAGAACGTTTAGTTGGATCCCTTGCCCTTCCCTGTCGGGCGCCCGGTCTCCGGCTCACGGAGTGATACACGGTTTTAGGGCGGGGCGATCGTGTGCATCCCTTGGGGATGTATGTGGTCGTCTTGTTGCGTGCCTGTGTGTTTTTCTGTGGGCTGGTGGGTGCCTGTTGGGTGGGGCTGGTGGCTCTGGCTGGTTGTCTTCCGCCCCCACCCCACCCCACCCTTTTTTTTCCCCCTCTTTCTCTCTCTCTCTCTCTACCTCTCTCCCTCTTTCTTTTTCCCCCTACCCCCTTTAACACTTCTCTCTAGCCCTCTTTCCTTCTTTACGCTTTTTACTTTTCCCTTCTTCCTCTTCCTCCTTTCCACCCCTCCCTCCCCCCCCCCCCCCCGCTCCCGTATCTCTCTCGCTCTCTCTCTCTCTCTCTCTCTCTCTCTCACTCTCTCTCTCTCTCTCTCTCTCTCTCTCTCTCTCTCTCTCTCTCTCTCTCTCTCTCTCTCTCTCTCTTTCTCCGTTAATAATAGCAGCTCTGATATTTTACTGCTCGGAGACTTTAATATTAACATGTTTTCCCCACACCCTGCTTGGGAGTCTACTTTTACTATGGTAGGCCTCAAGCAGCTTATCACATCCGCAAATAGAGTTACGCAGTCGTCTGCCACTCTAATTGATCATGTATACACTTCCAACAAGTCAAGGGTCCTTAGCTCTCGCGTTCTTCAAGTGGCGATTAGCGACCACTATCCTGTGTGCTGTAGTTGGGCTCTGAAGGTGGACAAGCCATGTCGTAAAATCCAGCATACCACTATTCATTACAGGTCGTTTAAACACTTCAATCGGGACGCGTTTCTCGCAGACCTGAGCGGAATCTCTTTTCAGTCAGTTTATAACTATGATATTCCTGAAGAAGCGTTGGCCGAATGGTACAGATTGTTCCTTGGTGTACTTGACAAGCATGCGCCACTACGTGAGAAGAGAGTCAAACACGCACAGTTACCTCAGTGGTTAAATAAGGACATTAAAGACGCCATGGCCATCCGAAATGAGCTGAAGCGGAACAAAGATTATGCTGCCTTCCGCAAGCAGCGTAATCGCGTAAAGTACCTGGTGCTCGAGGCCCAGAAAAAACACTTCCAGCGCTTGATGGATAATAAAAGAGATACTGTATCTGTCTCGCGAGCCCTCAATGCCTTTACCAAATCACGTCAAACACCACCATGTACTTCTATACCTGCTGATATTTTTAATCAACATTTCCTATCTGCTGCCGACTCACTTTTGAATAAAAGTACTAATAACCTAAACCAGCCGACTATTTCTGTAAAACTAAAACATTTTTGCGACGAGAGACTGGCGCCAAACGACTTTTTTAGTATTCCGTACCTAACTGTTTTCGACGTAGGCAAGTCTATTAGTCAGCTGAAAAATAAACGGTCCTTTGGTCATGACGGCATTAATAGTTTCTTTTTGAAACTGTCTGTTCCCTATGTGGTCGAATCTTTAACATTTATCTACAATTCTATAATCCAGCAAGGTACTTTCCCAAGAAGCTGGAAAATAGCTAAAGTCATTCCGCTGCCTAAAACTAAAGACCTCACTGACCCCAACAAATTCAGGCCAATTTCACTTTTATCAATTTTGTCAAAACCTATAGAAAAACATGTCCACAGGCACCTGAGTCACTTCCTGGAGACACATAACTTGATTTATCCGTTTCAGTCAGG
>BTPG01000006.1:187669574-187679574 GCA_036245525.1 Semisulcospira habei | reverse complement strand
GGAGGTGGTTGCCTACCGCTGGTTGACCGGGTTGTTAACGGATGCCTCGCTTCTGTTCTCCGTGACTCCGGTACAACAACAGCGGGGGTCAGACGTAGCTTAATTAGGCGAGATCAGTACACGGGTGACACGCAGAAAGTAGTTTCGTTCGGTGGGAAGGTTGAAGTTTTTCCGTTGGCTAAAATAGAGGTTGACACCGAGTTTTTCACAGGTGATCTAATTTCTTGTGTCATCGACGAGCCATTAGTTGACTTAGTTCTGGGTAACATAAAAGGTGTGCAGCCAGTCATCGCTAGAGTCGAAGCGATTAAGCGAGCTCAGGTTAATCGCAGTGTAGTCGCTTCAGTAGCGACGAGAGCGCAACGTAAGCGTAGTAGGGAACAGAGAGACCGTGTTAGTGCCGTCCTGAATCAGGGAATCGGTCAGCGGGCTTGGCCCACCAGTCGGGTTGGCTGGAGACGGCATACTTCTGTTGCGGACAGAAATGCCGCTCAGCACCCAATAATTATTTAGGTAGTTCGGGGATTGGAGGCTCGTGATTGTGTGGATTGTGTGGGCAGCCGTTGGATCGTTTTCTTTTCCGGACGTTTTAGAGAGTTAGTTCTGTTTTCGATTTCGCCGTGCGATCCGAGGGTGTACGTTGAGGTTTTAGGCTGTGATTTTTTTTTTTTTTTTTTTTGGTTGTGATAAAGTTAGTCCCTTCATGTTTTAGGATAGTGTAATACGTCGAGTAGTCTTAAAAGGAAACTCGGTCGTTTCTTTTTTTCCCGAGGAAGGGGGAAAATGTGATGAAGCTCTGTGCTCGTGCATAGTGCTCACACATTAGGTTAAATACGGTACGGGTTTTTGTTAACGGTTTGTTTTGTGCCGAAAGTCCGTGAGGCCCGTTGTCCACGTGAAATCTTTAAGACATGGTTAACACGGAGTTTAGTGGGTTCTGTTATAGTGAGTTCTAGGCAAAAGTTCAGTCTGGCAGAGCAGTGAATCGGCAGTGCGGGCTTTCTTGTTGGAGGAAACAGGTGTGTTTGAGATACCTAGCCCGTATTACAAGACTCTGAAACCTAGAATTTAGGTATGTTTCTATATATGTAGTATTGATAGTTGCTTAGTTAAAAGCGGTATACGTTGGAAAGAGTAATTTGGTTGTATAGTGTTGGCGGTTTGGTTCAGTTATGTTTGGAAGTCAGTGAGGTAACCGGTGTTTTGGTTTACAGTTATTTACCGAGATGGATAACTAAAGGAATGGGAGTTAGTTCAGGTACCGAGATGGATAATTAAAGGAATGTAAGGTGTGTATGCCTAAATCGCTTGGAAGGTAGTACGTGGTTGGTTAAGCATAGTCTTTTCCAGTGTATAGAATAATGTATAGTGAATGTTTCAAGATAGTGACAGATATGGGGTGTTATGAAAGTAGTTCGGGTTATGAAGCACGTGTGTGTGTGTGAATGAACGTGTGAGTTATTTGTATCGGCCAGGTTACGTGATGTTTCTCATGTCATCCAATTTGTTGTGTGTTTAGCAAGTGTTACGTTTGTGACTTTTGTTGTTGTTCAGAGTGCTTGTAAAGAGGGAGCGACGGACGCCGAGACGTCGGTCACCAGGGACCTAACGTGAGGTCACCCCTCCAGCTCTTCACTCAGGGAGTGAAGCGATCGGGACCGAGATACCCGAGTCAAAGCGAGAACTGCGCTACGGTACGCGTAACGAGGACGTCCGTGATAAAGAGGCAGGACGACTCGAAGAAGCGTACAACGAAGGACTTGCACGCCTAGACGTAAGAAGGACCAACGTAACCAGGCAATAACATCAAACGTTATGCACTGAAAAACAACACAGGTATATACAATAATATATATCTTTTTCTCTTGGTTTATAGGTGTTGACTTATTGTTATCTTTCTATATCAGTTATGTCTACAGACAAGTCTGATACGCATCAGTTGCTGATAGGACATTTAAATATATATCATTTGTATAATAAGGTTCCAGATTTATGTGTGATGTTGAGTCAACCAAACGCTTTCCACGTGTTTGGAATAACTGAATCACGACTGTGCTCTAACATCAGTGATGAAGCCATTTCTATCCCGGGTTTTCAAGTATTTCGTCGCGATCCTGTTTCTCCTAAACACACGGGTATAGCCGTGTATTTAAACAATTCTATTAGGGATGGCGCTCGTAGAAGGACAGATCTAGAATCAGACCTAGTGGGAAGCATTGGATTGAATTATAAGCAAGCAAAGCCACCCATTATTAATCTGCTTTGTCTATCGAAATCCTTCAGCCACTTTTGAATGATATGACGCATTTACGGAAATGATGCACAATGCAACCAAATGTACTTCTGATCTATTAATCTTAGGCGACTTTAACATCAATTTATTTTCCTCCAATCCTGCTTGGGAAACTACTCTTACTTTGTTTGGTCTCAAACAGTTGGTCACTAAAGCAACAAGAGTAACTGCCAATTCCTCAACATTGATCGACCATATTAATTTTACACAAACAACAAGACTAGAGTATTAGGGGTGCAGGTACCCGAGGTTGCTATTACTGACCATTATCCCGTCTGTTGTAGCTGGGTTCTGAAAGGTGACCGACGCCCCAAAAATCAACAACACATCACTATTAAATTCAGATCTTATAAACACTTTAACAAAGATGTTTTCCTATCGGATCTCTGTCAAGTATGTTTCAGTCATGTTTATAATTACACGGATCCCAATACTGCGCTTGCAGAATGGTATGAGCTTTTTCTAAGTGTACTGGATAAACATGCACCATATCGAGAAAAACGCCCTTGTAATTAAATAAAGATATCAAGGATGCTATGTCACTTCGTAATGAACTTAAAAAGCACAAGGAATATGATGCCTATCGTAAACAGCGAAATAAGGTAAAGTACCTTGTTCGTGAAGCCCAAAATTGTCACTTTAAACGGATCTTCGATGAGAAAAGGGACACAGTTACAGTGTGGTGCGCCCTGAACCTGAACACATTTACAAAATCTAAACAAAAGCCGGCATGCACCAGTGTCTCAGCAGATACATTTAATACACATTTCCTATCTGCTGCTGATATCCTATTACAAAGTTGTCCAAACATGTCACAGATATCAGACGTACTTGATAAATTCTGTGCCGAAAAGCTCAAGTCAAGTATTTTCAACATTCCTGGTCATGACGGCATTAGTACTGCAATACTAAACCTTGCTCTTCCATATTATGTCGTTGATTCTCTGACGTATATTTACAATCTTTGTATTCGACAGGGAACATTTCCGTCCAGCCTAAAGAAAGCAAAAGTCATTCCTTTGCCCAAAACTAAAGATCTTTATGAGCCAAAAAAACTTTAGACCCATTTCCTTACTTTCGACTTTGTTGAAACCAATAGAAAAACATATTTACCACCACTTACAGCAGTTCCTGGAAAATCATCAAGTTTTACACCCTTTGCACTCAGGTTTTCGACAACGCCATTCTTGTCATACAGCGCTAATTCATCTGATTGATAGATGGCTCGATGCAATGAACAGACTGCAAACGACAGGGACAGTATTCTTAGATTTTAGCAAAGCTTTCGACTTAGTCAATCATAATCTACTTATACAGAAACTTAGAGAATACAGGCTTAGTAGCAACGCTGTGACGTTTTTTCAGTCATACCTAGAGAATAGAACTCAATTTGTTCTTGTAAATGGCAAACAATCTGCAGAGGGTATAATTCGTCATGGTGTGCCACAGGGATCAATACTCAGCCCCTTATTATTTTCTCTTTTTTTAATGATCTTCCTCTACATATTTCTCCCACTGGAGTCACCTGCAGCCTTTTTGCAAATGATGGCACATTAGATTTTTCTAATGCAAATGTTTTCAGTGTCAACCTCACCCTTCAGCAAGGTCTAAATGTTACATCAAAATGGTGTGCTGATAATTTCATGATTCCAAACACTGGTAAAACAAAGTGCATGCTCGTCGCCACCAGACAAAACATCAGCTCGATCCCCCTCCTTTGAACTTGGTTCTGGGATCAGAACAAATTCAGCAAGTTAAAGAACATTGAGTACTTGGCACACACATTGATAACTGTCTCAGCTGGCAGAGCCAAACAGATAAGATATGCAAGGTGGTCTCAAGAAATTTGTTTCTTCTTGCAAAATTAAAATATTTCACTGACAGAAAAACAAGACAACTATTCTATAATGCACATATTAAATCGCATATTGATTATGTCTCATCTGTGTGGGATGGCTGTAGCGATGCAAATTTAAAAAGATTAAACTCACTCCATAGGCGAGAGGCAAAACTTATATTAGATAAAAACATTCCACAACAAAGCAGTACCAACGAAAAACTTGCATTACTTTGTATGCTCCCTCTCCGTCAACACTTTGCTTTTAATAAGTTAGTAATGGTATATAAGGCTATAGTAGGAAAAACACCAGCATACATATCTAATCTTTTCAAAACTTGTAGCACACCCTACAACACACATAAAAATGACCTGGTAGTTCCAAAGCCCAGAATAGACATATTCAAGGCGTCTTTTTCTTACTCGGGTTCAATACTATGGAACGCACTCCCCAAAAAGATTAAATCAGCACAGTCTGTGAGCTCATTCAAATCCCAGCCACTACAGTATTTACTCAGAAATAATCGAACAGATTAGATGTATCTACAAACTTTATTAATAGTATCATAAAGATGATCATTAATTCTGATTCTGTATCATGCTACTTTGATCTGCTATCATACATTCAACTTTCATCGTATTTGCACGCTCAAATGTGTCTGTGTGTGTGTGCGTGATTGTAACGCATGACTCGAGTAACAGGCATCATGCGTTACCCTTGTGCTGCCTTACATCTGACTGAATGTGTGTGTGTGTGTGTGTGTGTGTGTGTGTGTGTGTGTGTGTGTGTGTGTGTGTGTGTGTGTGTGTAATAATAATAATAATAATAATAATAATAATAATAATAATAATAATAATAAATTTATTTCAGTTTTTGCAGGCCATCAGGCCCATATGAACACAAAGTACAATTTACAACCAGAAAATACAGGAAGGTGGTTGTAAAGAACACAATCACATAGCATTACATCAGCGCACATAAATAAACAAAAACAACAAAAGTTCAAAGCAAATCCCTCTAATTCCTTAATTTAAGGCACCCTGAAATATACATAGCAACTTTAAAGACCAGTTTATCATGTAGGTTTCCACACAGCAGCTGAACTTTGAGATCGGATGGGAATCTGTAGTAAAACAGTGGAATGTACTTTTTACGTAAAGGGGAATATTTTGGACACTCGAAAAGAAAATGACACAAATCTTCAGCCTTATGCCAATCACATGAATTACATTCTGGATTAGTGATGGGTTTTCCAAATCTGGATACTCCGTTTAAAGGTAAACGGTTACATCTAAGTAAACAAATTGCCCGCCTGAGTTCACAAGAAGTCAGCTGCCCTATGTAACTTGCTCTAAGTATTTCTGGGTGGTAATGGCAGTATTCTGTGTTTGATGTAAGGGATGCATGCCAGTCCTGTCGGAAACAATCCATCAGCCGATCTTTGAATATCTGAATGAACAGAGGAGTGTTTCCAACTGACTGCATTTCCCACACATACCCAAATCCGTGCATACACAACAGAGTCTTTATTTGCGTAGCCCAGTTCGATCTACCTGAGGCATCATGCATACATAACATCGTGTAACACTGTCTTGGGTATCTGTTTTCTGACATGGTAAGAAGTCTGCACCAATACTTCACCATTCGAACATAAGCATCAATATACATAGGAAATCTTCCACACTCACCCAGCGCAATATTGTTTTTTACATCTCTTCCAACACCAAGGACCATTTTACAAACCTTTATATGAACCTGCTCAATTACATCATGCCTCTGGAAACCCCAAACCTCTGACCCATATAGCACAATGGGCTTAATCTTGACATCAAAAATGTGAAAAACAGTGTCAGCTGGCAAGTTTTGTAATTTGAAGTATAGTCTTTTGATGCCTGCAACTGCTCTCCTGGCTTTTCCAGCTAAGTTTTCTACACATCTAGCCCAGTTCAGAGTAGAGGAAAATATCACACCAAGGTAAGTATAACTGGACTCGACTTGAATCTGCTTGTCAGCATAAAACCATTTTTCACAATTTTTCACAAAACCTCCATTTTTGAAGACTACCACTTTTGTCTTGTCCATGTTCACAGTGAGACCCCATTTTTTACAGTATTTTTCTAAACAATTAATTTTCTTTTGGAGATCTGCTACAGAGTCAGAGACAATGGCTATATCATCAGCATACATAAGAAGGAAAATACCCAGTGGGTCCGCAAAAATATCAATGCCACGTGCACCGCACGATGATATTTATGTCTCAAATTCTGAAAGAAAGATAGAAAACAGCAGTGGGCTCAACACACAACCTTGTCGCACCCCTGACATGCAATCAAAGTAGTCGGTAACTTTGGTTCCAACCCTTACAGCAGCTTTTACATGTTTGTACATACTCTTCAGTGTCTGAAGCAACTTACCATGAACTCCTTTACGTAACAAGAGATACAACAGTTTTGTCCTGTGCACACTGTCGTAAGCTTTAGAAAAGTCTACGTACATGGTGTAAAAACGGCCACCCTGCTTGCTAAGATACTTTTGCACTAGTGCCTGTAAACAAAAAATGTTGTCTATAGTACTGTACCCTTTACGGAAGCCAGTTTGAGCCTCAGGAATACAATCATTCTCTTCACAAAAACGAATCAACCTGTTGTTAATGACAAAACTGTACAACTTACTGATAACGTTCAAAAGAGAAATTCCTCTGTAGTTGTCAACATTTCTAGGGTTACCCTTTTTGTGTAGTGGAAATATCACAGCCATGGTCCAGCTTTCAGGGTATTCCGCACTTTGAAACACACGATTGAACAAAGGATGCAGAAATTTCACAAGGATCTCACCTGCATGATGAAAAAGGTCAGTGGGCAAGCCATCAGGGCCTGATGCTTTCCCTTTCTTCATGCTATTAATAGCACTGCGAATTTCATCCTGCGTGATTTCCTCGTCAAATTTTGCATTGTGACAACCATCACAATCATCAGATAATATATGGTCATTCAAAACACCCTCGGCCTGTCTGCTGAAACCTGAATCATCAACATTCTGATCCACATTTAGCAAATTACGAAAATATACCACACGCGTGGTGAAATAACATCAGAACACAACTTCTTAACGCCAGTCAGAGACTTTATTTTTTACCAAAATGTTCTTGAATTTGCATCGTTACATGCATCGTTGAGCTCATTCAAAACCCGTGCGTTGTACTCTACTTGTTTTGTTTTACACAACTTCTTAAATTCTTTCTTCATGTCAAGATACTTCCCTAAGTCGTCATGTGTGTTTGTGTGTCTGAACTGCTTCAACTGTATGTACTTGTTTTGTTTCGCTAACTCGCAGTCCGAGTCCCACCACGGCGGCTGTGCACGGGATTCACCACCTACCTTCTTACCTGACCTCATTTTGTCAGCCGCCTTCTGAATGAATGCTACAAAACAGGCCGACCCTTCTTCTACACTCGAGTCAAGCGCTGACGAAAAGTGTTGAAATTGAGTCTCCTGATTATCTTCAATGTATGCCCAAAAGGACTCAGCGTAGTTTTCTTTCCAAACAAATTTAACCCCTTCCTCTAGTATTATATCATCATTTAAATCATCATCATCACATGAATAAACAGACTGAATAGAAGTAAACTTGGTTACAATGGGGAAATGGTCTGACTCGCACCTGTCTGCAACAAACATATCGGTCACTAAGTCAAACACGGATTGAGAGCAAATACAGTAGTCCACCACACTTTTGCCTCTGTTGGCCACGCACGTAATTTCTCCCTCACTGTCACCTTTCGTTCTGCCATTGACAATAAACAAACAGTACTCTTGACATAGTTCTATCAGTTTCCGACCAAAACTGTTTACGCCAATATCTTTTGACCTCCGTGGGCTTTGTGGTACATCCTCTAGCAGATCTGTTAATTCCTGTAAAGGCTACACTTGTGTATTATCATCAATAAAATCAGTATCAGACAGACCGGCGGTGCGGGCGTTAAAATCGCCACATAATAGCCAAGGCAGCTCAGGATGAGCACGTAACACTTGAGCCATGTAGTTTTCTAACACTTCAAAACCATCAACGTTATCTTCACCATATACAACAGAACGCTATGGAGCCACATACACAAATGCTGCCAGAACATCAGATGCAGAGTTCAAAACAGACTTACCGATCTTTAGAAACACAATATCCTCAGCTGCCTGCATTAAACGCAACACATGACAGGCTATAGATTTATGTACACACACGGCCACGCCCCCTTTCAACTTTTGTGTACGTGGTGAAAAAACCTGATACTCTGGAAAGGTATCCTCTATAAGATTTTGCTTACACGACCAGATCTCTGAAAATGCAAAAATTTGACACTTTTCACAGAACTGCCTAAAAGAAACACTTTTCAGCTTATTTACAAGACCTTGGATATTCCATGCCATGATGCGAAACACAGAGCTACCACTTTCACCACTACCACTTTCATCATCACAGTGTGCTGGTGTGGGTTTGAGTGTGGGCACTTGAGTGTCAGTGTGTGTGTGCAGGTAAGTCGACCTTTGAAGACACATGGTGAGGGCCCTGGGGGTCTGAATGAGGGACGGGCTGTCTTCTCCTGGTTGCTGGGTCAACATGCCGGCCTGCCCCTCATTTCTGCCCCCTGCGCTCCACTGGCCTCTGGGTAGCAGCGTCGTATGCGTGTGTCTTTCCCTCAACAACGAGGGAGTCGAAGCGGAGGAAGGCCTTCTCTTCCCTGCCTGCTTGGCCTCCTTGAGGAAGGGTAGCAGCTTGCGGCGCACGTCCCTCACCCGAGGGGTGAAGTCCTCAGAGATGTAGACCCGGGACCTGTTCTCCTTCAGCGTTCTGCGCTCAAACAGGATCCGCTCCTTGTCTTTGTACTTGTTGAAGCACACGATGATGGGGTGGAGCGCCTTGCCCCCCTTCAGACGATGGGCACGCTCCACCTCGATCTCCTCCTCTATGCCCATCTCGTCCTTCAACATTGACTTGACAGCTTTCTCACAGTCCGCCCAAGTCTCTGAGCGCCCCTGGGGGTGGGGGATTCCGTGAAAGATCAGATTCTTGCGTCTGCTCCGCCCCTCCAAATCATCCAGCTTATCCTCCAGCTGCGTAACTTTCTCCTTCAACTCTTTGTTTTCTTTCATCACCGCAGTAAAGTCACTCTGAATTTTGTCCATCTGCTCCTGCATTGTAGCTTTCATACTGTCCATCTTTTTGTCCATCACATTCAACATTTTAAACACATCCGCAATAGTCGGCTCAGACACTGCGTTTGTCTCACCCCCGGGCGACTGGTTGTCTTGGTTCCCCTGGCATGTCAAAAGAGTCTGTCGTTTCGGTGGGCCTGGGTTCGCTTCGACATCGCCGCACCGGAGCAGAAAGCCGACCAAAAACACGAGTATGACTGCCACCGGTCCGCTGACACTGACAGTGCGGTAACGTAGGGCTGACTTCCTCTGTGCTTTGCGTGCCATGAAGTTTTGAAAAGTCCAGTAAAAGGTACCGCAAATGGCACGAAAAGCTACCGAACTGATCGGCATGATGAGCTGAATCACCCTGTCGTTGTTCTAAAGTCACTAATTAAGTAATTATGTTGCAAAATGCTAAAAATGTGCGGAGCCGCTCTTCTACTGTGTGACGTCGATCGTGATCACAACTCACCCCCCTGTGTGTGTGTGTGTGTGTTTGTGTGTGTGTGTGGTGCAACGCATCACTCGAGTAATGACCGTCTTGCATTACTCTTGCGCTGCATTGCATCTGGCACACATGCGTGTGTGCATGTGTGGTTGCAACGCATGACTCGAGTAACAGGCATCGTGCGTTACCCATTGTGCTGCCTTACATCTGACTGAATGTGTGTGTGTGTGTG
>BTPG01000006.1:187639574-187664574 GCA_036245525.1 Semisulcospira habei | reverse complement strand
AAAGAGATTTCTGGCTGTAGTTATTTGAGGAAGAAATGCATTTATTGCCAAACGAACTACCGAAGTACACATTTAGCTTGGAAAGTAGAAGTTTATGGTCCACAAGATCAAAGGCTTTTCGTAAGTCAATAAATACAGCGCCAGTAATTTCGCCCTGATTTATTGAGCGTAGCCACACATCAGTTAGACGTGCTAGGGCCGTGTGACAGCTGTGCTTTGGTCTGAATCCCGACTGAAGGGGATGGATTAATGTATGATTTTCTAAATATTCGAAGAGATGTTTATGGATATGCCGTTCCAGTGGTTTACTAAGGATGGACAATAGTGAGATGGGGCGATAGTTATTAACATCAGTCATATCTCTTGTTTTCGGGAGGGGTATAACCTTGGCCTTTTTAAGTTCCTTTGGGAAAATATTCGTTTGAATGCACAAGTTATAAATATAGGTTATTGTTTCAATAACATAAGGAATAGCTAATTTAAGTATTTTGGGGCTGATTTCATCTGGCCCGGACGATTTCTTTTTCTTCATTGAACTAATTGCCCTACCGACTTCGTGCACTGCCAGTGGTGGAATCACGAAAGGATCAGATCCTGCAGTTCGCGTTCTACAAAAATCAACTAGTCTGTCTGAGCAAGAGTAGGGCTGATAACTTGCTTCTGAAGGGACAAGAGACTCGGCAACTGAGAGGAAATGGTCGTTAAACATGTCTGCAGTCAGATCAGAAGGGATTAAAGGAGATTTGTTACACTTGCCTCCAGTCACTACGGCCATAGCGCGCCAGAGCGTGGACATGTCTTTGTCTTGTTTAATCAAGCGATCAATGAAAATTTTTTTAGCCTGTCGCACAAGAGATTTTACGCGATTACGCTCACGCTTAAATTCAGTGAAGCGCTTCTGCTGTCTCAGATCATCTCTCACCCTCATGGCTTGAATGATGTCTTGAGTAAGCCACGGCGGGAGTGATGCGTGTTTGACGCGTCTCCTCCGCAGGGGCGCATGTTTATTTAAGATCTTAAGAAAGATGGTATACCAAACAGATAGAGCGCTGTCAGGGTCAGATTTACTAAATACTTCATCAAAAGGTGCGCTGTTAAGATCAAACAGAAACTCGCTATCATTAAAACTTTTAAAGGAGCGATAGGTGATATACGTATGGCATTCTTTCTTTGCTTTAGGGAGTTTAGTACACCACGTACAGCGGATGGGAAAGTGGTCGCTGATACTAAGGTTACCGACAGACACATTATGAACAGACTCTGGCTTGGTTGTGTATATATGATCTATGAGTGTGGATGTTGTTTGTGTGATCCGTGTGGGTGAAGTGATTAACTGTTGCAGACCCAACAACATTAACGTAGAGTCCCACGCATGGTGAGGCTTTAGCATGTCTATGTTAAAGTCTCCCATGAGGATGACATTGGAGTTGGGATTACAAGCTTTATCACACATACTAAGGAAATCATCATACCACACAAAGTTCGCAGCAGGGTTGCGGTACAGAAAGCCGATAAGAAATGATAACTTCAGCTCAAGCCACATACACTCAACATCTTTGGTTTCTAAATCATGTCGTCTACGTATAAAATCTTGAATAGACGAGTGAACATAAGCTGCTAATCCTGTCTGTCCATGGACCGTAGGATCACGTCTCATGACAGTAAATCCAGGAACTTGGATGGATATATCTGATACATTTGAATTGAGACGTGTTTCGGACAGTCCAAAAATATCAAACGGGTCTGCTCCATTTAGATAAACACATATGTCAGGCAACTTATTGCAAAGATGGTAAATATTGAGATGACCAATGCGGAGATCTTTCGTCTTGAGTTTTACGCCAGTCATTTCACGCAAAAGTCAATGTGTTTGTGGGAAAAGAAAAAAAAAGAAGAAGAAAATCAACAGAATGTATTCGTAACACGTGCCAAAATAGAAAATAATATAATAATAATACAAATAAAAAGTATAAAATCACTAACTAAGCTATTCTAAATGCAATAAACACAATAAACAAAGACTACAGGCGTAATCACTGGACGCAGGGGAATAGGCCTTCAGAAGGCTTACACACGTCCGTTGGGACTAAAATACTCTTCAATGTCTCACACCCCAAATCAACAAAAAATTAAAATCAGGAGAAAATTAGTTTTCAGCAATTGTCACAAGTAACAGTGAGAGTCTGTGTGGCTGCGATTCGTGCAACTAATGAATATTAACACAGACATACATTAGCATTGAAAACTATAGTCCACACTTTTGACGGAAATACCGTCAATGAGACTGCAGAGCTCGATAGAGAAAGTCCTTCAAGCGACTCCGTATACAGTATAATTAATCTGTATCGTGAAGAACTACACTGGACGTCATAAGCACTCGCTCTAAACACACAATGCTAGGCCTGTAATGTTTGGTTGTTGTTTTTTCTCATCAACAATGAAGGTCAAGTCACTGACGTCTTTGTGTCACGAAAGAAAATGACACATAATCTTATTATTTCCTGATAAAGAATACAAATGAGAAAAATAGCAGACAACCTAAAAGAAAAGAAAATTTCAAATGACGCAGAAACTCTGTCCACCCGAAAAGTCACGAACACTGTTTCAAACGACAGTTTTATATATTCATATATATGTGAACGGCACTTGGCACTGAATACACACGAGTGTCCACGTTCAGCTTGCAGTGTCCTACAACGCGAACCAACAAAATAATGCAGTCTGCGCTACAACAAACAAACATCCCTAACTTCCCTAATTACACCGGGGGGGGGGGGGGGGGGGGGGAAGGGTCGGAAAGGGGGGAGGACGGAGGGGGGCGTGCGGCGAGGTGGAGGGTAATGGGGTGGGGTGCGGGTTACTGCTGTGAGTAGAATTGCAATATGGCTTGTGCAATGCTAACACTTAGCGCCTGAACTTGATGTGAATCAAGAGGGGAGGCAGTGGGGGCTAATCCCCTCTTCTCCCATCCTCTGGTATTAGGCGCTGAAAGATGGCTCGCTGTCATAGTAGATGGTAAGGGAGGGTACTCCGTAGCAGCGGACAGTTGTAGCGGCCGACTATGCCTCTGTTCCTGACACAGAGGGGTGGTGGTGTGTACCCGAGACCTGCGAGAAGCCTCCATGCCACTGCTGTTGTTCGCAGAAGACTCACGCCTATCAGCGGCCTGACCAGGGGCTGGCTCAAGAGCGGCGGGGGCCGGCCCGGGCTGCTGGTGGTGTTGCGTAATATGCTTGTCCTCACCAGTGTACTGTGACCCGGGGAGAGGACGCAGATCGGATGAGTGGCCACTGCTCTGTGCGGCCCGTCTATCCTCACCCGGGAACGTCGGCGGCAGGTCAGCGCGTCGTATGTGCACTAACACCGTGGTCGCTGGGGTGCAGCTTATCATAATACATGACCTGCTTGGGTGCACCTCTACTTGACAGGAAAGTTGATGTGTGGTCGATAAAAGTGACCTTTTCCTGTTTGCACACAGTTTTGATGGCTTTGTTTGAGTCGTGTGCAGGTCGGTGTAGGGGATGATGGCTGCCACGTGTCGGTAGGAGGGAAGACATTTGTAGTCTGGCTTTTGGGAACTTTGCTGACAGCAGGCCACAAAAGTTTGAGCCAGGTCTGTTGGCTGACAGCCCCATCCCACCAGCTGTTGATGCCGACGTGGATGGTGACAGTCCGTATATTAGGGTTTAGGGGTTGTGCACTCAGCCACTGATCCAGGTGATCCACCCTGAGGCCTGACACTGACAAATTCTGCACGACAGAGTCAGCAGTCGTCATCCTCTTCTCATCGATGAATTTGGTGACAGAATCTCAAATGAGAAGAGTGTTTACCTCAGGTCGGATTTTCATTCTGCGGAGTCTGTCCAGTGGTGTCATACTGCTGTCCTGCTGCTTGTAAGTTTGCTGTCCCTTTTTTACGCCGGTATTTGGGGGCTGGAGAGAGAGAGAGAGAGAGAGAGAGAGAGAGAGAGAGAGAGAGAGAGAGAGAGAGAGAGAGAGTTAGAGAGAGAGAGAGAGAGAGAGAGACAGAGAGAGAGAGAGAGACAGAGAGAGAGACAGAGAGGGAGAGAGAACGAACGAACGAACGAACGAAACTTTATTTTCCAAGGATTGAGATATTAGGCGCGCAGGCCTTTCTTACAATCTGTCCTTGCTAAGCTACTTTAAATATAAAAAAGAACACCAACCAAACAACAAAAAAAACTAACTAATAATAAACGTCACACACACGCACACATACACACATATACATGTACTCGTGCACATGCGCACTTTTGTACATACACATACACACGCACGTGCACACATAATTATCTAACATAAGTAGGTATGATATTTTTTTTGTACCATCAAAAACAAGTTAGAAAACAGAACAAACAATTTGGAAGCTAGATGGAAAAAGAAAACAAAATAGCAAAAAAAAAAATTTTAAAAACATAAAGCGTATTATGTCGAGAAACAAAGAAGAAGAAATGATCAGCACAACGTTGTCTTAGAAAGGTAATCATGTACTCTACTTTTAAACAGAGAGAGGGACGTGGTTTGTTGAATAGTGGGAGGAAGAGAATTCCATAGAAGAGCACCTGAATAAGACAGGCTAGATTTGAACAGGTCTATACGGGGCCTTTTTATAGAGAGACTGTTCCTGGAGGTGCTGTATTTTTTTTCAGTTGGCGAAAAAAGCCTAGATAAGTAAGGTGGAGCTTTCCCGTTAAGAATTTTGTGCATCAGTACACATTTGTTTAGTGCGAGGTGCTTAACAAGAGGGAGAAGTCCGATGGCCTGCAGCTTGGCATCAGTGGATAAAGACGGATCAGGGAGGATAAGCTTAGCAGCGCGCTTGTATAATGAGTTTATCTTTTTGAAGTGATTTTCACTGCAGCCATCCCATATTGTTGAGGCATAATCAATGTGTGGTTTAATGTAGGCATTAAAAAATAGTTTGCGTGTCTTAAGGTCAATGATCGTTTTAAGTTTGGAAAGTAGAAACAACTTTTTGGACAAATGTTTTCTCATATAATATAGGTGGTTTTGCCAGCTCAGATCATCATCTATTATTACTCCAAGCAGGCGGTGTTGACTGACCTGCTCAACTGGGATAGAGTCCAAAGAAAGGTTGAGTGATGGAGGTTTGAGCTGATGTTTCTGGCGGGTTGTGATAAGCATGCTTTTTGTTTTTGTGGGATTTACAAGCATGCGATTTTCATTACACCACCGAGAGACTTTATGAAGACTCTCTTGAAGATTATTTGCAATTTCAGGCACAGTTTTACCAGCGGAATGTAATGTTGAGTCGTCGGCAAACATGTCACACTCAGCCTCAGTAGACGTTACATGTAACGGTAGATCGTTAACGAAGATACAAAATAGTAGTGGGCCTAAAATAGAACCCTGGGGCACTCCATACTCGACAAATTGTTCAGAAGAACATTTTCCATTGACGTAGACTGTTTGTGTTCTTTTTGTAAGATAGGAGTTCAGAAACGAAAGAGCTGAGTCGCTCTTTTTGTTTAAGTAGGTGGCAAGCTTTTTCCATAAGATGGTATGATCAATAAGATCAAACGCTTTTCGTAGGTCCAAGAAGACAGCACCAGCCATTTTATTATCATTTATGCTGTTGACCCACGAATTCACTATTCGTGCGAGTGCAGTGTGGCATGAATGCTTGGGACGAAAACCTGACTGGTAATGATATAATAGGGACCTTTTTTCAAGAAATTCCAAAAGATGTTTGTGAACATGCTTTTCCAGAGGCTTCGAGAGAACTGATAGAAGGGAAATGGGGCGAAAGTTATTAACTTCAGAAGAATCGTTTGCTTTAGGAATAGGCACTATTTTTGATTTTTTGAAAGCTACTGGGAAGACATTTTTTTGAATACATAGGTTATAAATGTATGTAAGAGGTTCCACTATGTATGGTTGCGACAGGTCAAGGATATATCCATTGATACCATCACTGCCCGAAGACGTTTTCTTTTTTAGGATGGAAATGTATTTGCCTACCTCGTGTACAGCAATATCAGGGATGACGAAAATATCATCTGAGGACAATCTTTGCTTACAGAACTTTGTTAGCTTCTCTGGTGTAGAATATATCAACTGATCGCGATTGCGAGAACTGAGTAAGTCTTTGGGGGCTGATAGAAAGTGGTTATTAAACTCCTCAGCGGAGAGGTTTTCTGGAATGGTATTGCACTGTTTACGCTTGTTGTTGGTAAGCGTATTAAGTGCTGTCCAGATAGAGGAAGGTTTTCTGTCTTCTTCGACTGTTTTGGTTATAAACGATCTCTGCGCCTCTCTAATTAAGTACTTAACTTTATTTCGCAATTTTTTAAATTCATGAAAGTTCTTTTCTTTCTTAGCCTTATTTCTATCATCCATTGCTTGTTTAATTTCGTCGGTTATCCATGAGGGAGGCAGGCGGGATCGGACTCGCTTTCTTCTTTCTGGCGCATGTTTGTTTAGCACCCCTAGGAACAGATCAAGTAAGAGAGAGACAGCCTTATCTGGGTTGGTACAATTGTACACATCATGAAACGGTGTAAGGCTAAGATCGTGTAGAAAAGCATCTTTGTTTAGTTTTTTTTAAAGACCTATAGGTAATGTACACATGCTGATCCCTCTTTTGTTTGGGCATCTTGCACGACCATGTACAGGTGATGGGAAAATGATCACTGACAGCTAGTGGGGGGACGCTGGTCTCTAGTACTGATTTACAGTTGTTGGTATAGATGTGATCAATGAGTGTAGCGGATGATTGGGTTATTCTAGTAGGAGCTTGGACTAGTTGCTTCAACCCGAAAAGAGTTGTTGTCGATTGCCACGTGGGATTTGTTTTCAGTAAGTCAATGTTAAAATCACCTAACAGCAGTACATCTTTGTCAGTGTCATTCACTTTATCCATCATCTGCACAAAGTCATCATACCACTCGACAGTGGACGATGGATTTCTATATACATAACCCATTATAATTGGCGATGAGTTATTAATTTTTACTTCTAGCCATACACACTCAATCTCAGTTGACTCCAGGTCATCACGTCTGCGTACCATATGTGCAATCGAGTTATGGACATAAACAGCAATTCCTGTGTGTTTGGGGGCGTTTGGGTCACGACGAATTAAGGAAAAGTTTGGAATGCACAGATTATCGTCGCTAATTCTTGAGTCCAGACGTGATTCCGTTAGCCCAAAGAGATGGAAGTGTGAAGGCTGGTTTAAAAATATTGAAATGTCAGGAACCTTATTGTAAAGGTGAAATACATTAAGGTGCCCGACCTTCAGCCCGTGGGCATGCATGTAATTGTTTGATGGTGTACACATTTTGATGACGAAAATGTAAATATAAAGTTTTCAATATCCGAAACTCAGTGAAACAGTCCAGTCACTGAAAGGAGTGATCATGTGCGAAAATATGGAATAAACCAAATCCACTTATAATAACCACTACTGTCAAAAATAACTTGAACGACTATGATAGTTTGTAGAACGGTCTACTCGCATTCAACACAACACGTTTGGCTATGTACTCAAGTCACTAATGTAAACAACATTTAGTCCGGCTTACAAAAATTGTGTGTATGCCGGCCAAAACACAAGTCAAACGCGCAACTGAACTGTACACAGGTCAACCACAGTACAAATAGTCCAACGATTTGCCTAAAACTGTCAAACTGCAACACATGTTGCTGTGATACTGCCGCATCGCATATAAACCAAAAGCATCGCAAATATTAATGTCAAATCTATGAGGTGAACCTAAATCAACAGAACAGTAAACCGTTTCATATAGAAATTTCGAGAGAGAGAGAGAGAGATGATGATGATGAAACTTTATTTATCAACGGTAAAAAGTTTTGACAGAAACAAATCGTCATTTTACAAACTTGCCGTTGCTAACATCTACAAGATAAAATAGATTAAAAGATAATAATAATAATAAAAAATTATATTTACACATATTATTTCATGCAACAATAAATTTTTTTAAAAAATGACACAAAATAATAACACTTAACATTCATCTTATACCATACACACACACACACACACACACACACACACACACACACACACACACACACACACACACACACACACACACACCAACAATATAGATAAATGCATAATTATATTACATAAAAGCATTAACCATCAGGGTTTGTTTAAATGCCCAGTGTTGTTATGTTTGGCTCATCAGGTAATCGAAAAGTTTCGTTTTAAAGATTCCAAGTGAGGCTATAGTCTTCAAATGTGCAGGAATAGTGTTCCATACAAACGGTCCAGAAAAGGATAAACTAGTTTTAAAGAGGTCAATTCTAGGCAGAGGTAGGGGTAAAGTATTGTTCCTTGAGGACCGTTCGCGTTCTTGCTGTGGCACAAATTTGGTGGTTAGATACTGCGGTGTCATGTTATTTAATATCTTGTGCATGAGGATGCATTTGTTGAAACTAAGTTGTTGACGCAGGCCGAGAATGTTTAGATGTCTAAATTTGTCTGTGGTAGGAATGGGCCGCGTATCTATCATTTTGACAGCTCTTTTATATATAGAGTTTAACCTGTTCATGTGAACATCACTACAACCGTCCCACACTGTGGAGACATAATCAACGTGAGACTTGATATGGGCATGAAAAAACAGTTTACGAGTATGTGTATCCGTTACTTGTCTAAGCTGGGACAACAGGAAAGTGTTTTTAGCAATGGTTTTACAGACTGTATTTATATGCGTCTCCCAACATAATTGTTCGTCAACGTGTATTCCCAAGAATTTACGCTCTGTGACTTGTTCTATCGGTTTAGCGTTCAGTTGTAAATGTAACGGCTGTGGTCGGCGTTGGTGTTTTTGTCGTGTAGTGATTAAAATACTCTTTGTTTTTCCTGGATGAAGAACCATATGATTCTCTCTACACCAGTCGGAAACCTCGCTGAGACTACTTTGTAAGCTAATGGTAATGTCAGCTGTTTTTTTACCTGAAACATGGAGGCTCGTATCGTCCGCAAACAGGTTGCAATTAACATCAGTGTTAGTAATATGCAAAGGCAAATCATTAATGAATATTATAAATAGAAGAGGTCCCAAGATCGACCCTTGGGGGACACCGTAGTTAACTTGTCCTTGTTTAGAGTATTTTCCATGAGTATATACCTTTTGTTTTCTGTCTTTTAGGTATGATCTAAAAAATACTATGGCAGTTTCACTTATATGGTATGCTGCTAGCTTCTTTAAGAGAATGTCATGGTCGACAAGATCAAATGCTTTTTGTAGGTCTAAGAAAACAGCTCCAGACATCAGGTTTTTATTTATTGATTCCAGCCAGCTGTCTACAATGTGTGCCAGTGCTGACTGACATGAGTGTTTCGGTCTAAAGCCGGACTGATGAATATTTATGAAATTGCCCTTTTCTAGAAAATCGAGGAGGTGTTTTTGTATGTGTTTTTCAAGGGGCTTTGACAGGGCCGACAAAAGTGAGATAGGACGGTAGTTATTGACATCTTCAAGATCTTTTGATTTAGGGATTGGAATTACCTTGGCCTCTTTGAAAATAGTTGGAAACGTGCTGTGTTTTATACAGAGGTTAAAGATATAAGTGAGTGCCTCTACCGTATATGGTAGTGACATTTTCAGAATTTTGTTGTCTATACCATCCATCCCGGTGGACTTTTTGTTCGGCATGCTAGAGATGAATTTGCCGACTTCAGCGACGGTAATATCAGGAATGATGAATGTCTGCAGCATATTTTTGGCCTCACAGTATTTTTCCAGTACACTAGGAACTTGGTACTCTGTGTTCCTACTAGCAGCTGACTGAGCAAGTGTTTCAGCTGTCGATAGGAAGTGCTTATTTAATATATCAGCTGACAAATGGGATGGTATTTCAGGGGCTGATTTACCCTTTGTTATAACGTTCAGGGCTTTCCACACCGATGCTGTATCTTTTTGGTCCCTAATCATTTCCTGGAAGAACAGTTTTTTTGACGCTCTCACTAAGTATTTAACACGATTTCGTTGTTTCTTATATTCATCAAACTGTTTTTCTTTCTTAAGTTTGTCTCTAAATGACATGGCCTGTTTGACATCTACTGTTAACCAGGGTGGCAGGGTAGAGTGCTTAACTCGTTTTTCTCGTATGGGCGCATGCTTATTTAGGACTCCAAGGAATAGATCCATCCAGTACGACAGGGCACTGTCAGGAGAAGTGTGGTTATACACGTCCCTGAAAGGAGTATTGCGCAGATCCCGCAGAAAGTCGCCGTTATTAAATGTTTTGAAAGAACGATATTTAATTGTTTTATGTCTCTTTTTGTTCTCTTTGTCTAGTTTCATGGAGACTGTGCAACATACTGGGTTATGGTCACTGACAGCTAAGGAGGGAACATGTACATTTGATATTTTATCATCATTTGTCACATAAATATGATCAATCAGGGTTGAAGATGTACATGTGGTTCTAGTGGGGGTTTTAATTAACTGTTCTAAACCGAATAGTGCTGTTGTTGACGCCCATGCAGCATTGGACCCTTTAGATTTAGAAAGATCAATATTAAAATCGCCCAAAAGAACAACGTCAGCTTTATTTTGATTTACGCTATCCATCATTGCTACGAAGTCATCATACCAGTCCCAGCTGGCTGCGGGATTTCTATAAATAAAGCCAATGAGGACAGGGGGTGATTTAGATGTCTTCACCTCTACCCACAAGCTTTCCACTTGAGCTGACTCTAAGTCTTGTCGCCGTTTGACGTTACCAAGTATTGAATTATGTATATATACAGCTAGTCCAGTGTGTTGTGGGCTTGAGGCATCTCTGCGGAGTACTGAGAAATTTGGGACAGAAATGGAGTTATCCCTTATTGAACTTTTAAGCCTCGACTCGGACACACCAAAAATATGAAAATGTAAGGGCGTGTTTAGGAACACGGATAAATCGGGCACCTTGTTAACTAGATGGTATATGTTAAGATGGCCAATTCTCAGTTCGTCTGTTCGTTTCGGAACAGTATTTAGATTACGATTTTGCATGTCGGTAAAAAGACAAATGTAACGAAAAATATAATACAAAATTAATATGGTCACAAAAAATAATCCCACAAAATAAAAAATAAAAATCAACTAATATCAATATCTATAGAATACTTTAAATAAGCTCAATAAAAAAAAATACACGGCAAAGAAACACAATGTTTATCACGCGCTTAGTCTAAGTTCAGCAGAATGTTTACGGTTTTCTTGCTTGGTTATGTCAACAAAAAATAGCAAAGTCAGCAACTATAAAAGAGAACAAATAAAAAATGACTTGTCAAGGAACTATGCACGTTCACCTGCGACAAAGTTCATAATACATAAAACTAATTTGACGACTTAAAAATAAGAAGAAAGAAAAACAAACAACTTTAAAGTCTAAGAAAATGGTACAACTATAATATTTTTAAAAATCGCTAAGTGAAAAAAGTATATTTAAATCGGGAAATGGTAATAGCAGATTGGAAATTACTGTCAATAATTGGTCCACAAAACGCGCACAGTGGGACTTTATCAAAGAATGTCGAAATGGCTATCACGCGTGTCCTAATTTCCGGCGCGTGGCCTGAACTTTTGAAGAAGCGAAAACAAGGCGGCACAGTCACTCTCACTAAGCTGCGGTACTCCAGGGGGTGGGGGCGGCGGGGGATAGGGGAAAGTTGGGGGTTTGGGGTACGGGTAGGGGTACACAGGTCGACCGCCTGCCATGTAGGAAGGGGCGCCCATGAGTGTTGATGTGCGATCAAAGCCGGGCTGCTGTGGCTTGTGTTCTGGAGCAGCCCCGGCCTTTGATCCACCGCCATAAGCAAACGGCGCTGGTGTACGGTCAGCATGGTTCGGATCGTGCTGACTAGAGTCTTTTGCAAAAGCCTGCTCTTGGTGGAATCTGGGCGCCATTCTGAAGACTTTCGTCACAGCCTGCTCCTCGCGGAATCGGGGCGCCAAGCTTGAACTGGCTGCGTGCTGAGGGCGCTGACTGTGTTGAGGCCCTTGGTCTCGAGGGCCGGGATGCCCGTTTTTACCGCCATGCCCGGGTACATTTAGCTGTCCGTGGCGGTGTGGGTTTTGGTGTCTAGCCTCAGTGGGGCGGGTTACGATGTTGGAGGTACGGCCAGAGTACGCCCGCTTGATGTTTACAGCGAGAGCACTGGTGCCCCGCTTGTTCGGATGGATGGCGTCTCTAAACCACCCGCTCTTTACCTCGCCGGTCCTTGTGTAGAACACTTGGTCGTTGTCAATAAAGTTTACCTTCAGCGAGTGGCACACCTCCCTGAGACAAAGGTTGGTGTCTGTGACGCATGGATCAGGCTGCTGACGTTCGTTGATCGTGGGCAGGATGGATGAGATGAAGATTTCTGCCTTGGGGAAGACTCGTCTGGCAGCAGAAATCACATCCTTCCAGCCCTTCTTGCCGATGACGAACCCACGCTTACAGTCATTGATGCCGACATGCATGACGACTGTGGTGACTGCATTCGTGGGGTCGGCATCGTGAAGGTGCTGGAGGATGCCGGCTCTGTCCAGGCCTGACACTGACACGACCTGCGCTTTGTCTGTGCCAGTGACAGACATCAGGTCTCCATGAAGGCCGCGTAGTATCGAATCGCCGAGTAGTAGCGTCTGGGTGCCGGGCTTTGGGTTTTGGAGTGCAGAAAGGTCGGTGGTTTTGTCGGTATCTGAAGATGGTCGGTTTGGTGCCGGCTCTTTGCGCTCGGGGGTTAGCGGAGATGCACGCGGGGGCTCAGAAGTTGTCGTTGAGGTTGGCGACTTTTCCAGCGCTTGCTTGGGCCGAGTGTTGGACGGGGGTGACGGGTTCTTCTTGCCGCTTTTCCTGTCGCTTTTCTGGCCATCCTTCTCCCCCTCCAGCTGGGTGATCCGCTCACGCAGGTGTCTAATCTCCGTGTGCAGCGAATCCACCTCGATGTTGTACGAGTGGCGGATCTCCCCAACGGCGGATCGGAGAGCCGATATCTCCGCCATCAGGCGCTCAACAGCCAGGGGGTCAGGGTTGAGTACTACCGGGCAGACTGTCTGGCACGCAGACTCAGTGGACACTGCAGCAACAGGAGCAGATGGATGAGTGCCAGCCCCGCCGGCGTCTGTTGTACTGGCAGGGGGAACACTGCTGTCATGGTCGCTGGTGGCGATGCTGGTACCAGTGCTGCCGGTGTTAAACGTATTGGCAGCACCAGCACTGTTGACGCTGTTGCTGATGGTGACGTTGGTGATAGTGCTGCCCACGTCAAAGGCATCGGCAGCACAAGCACTGTTGACGCTATCGCTGATGGTGGTGCCAGTGCTGCCGACGTCAGACATATTGGCAGCACTAGCACTGTTGACGCTGTCGCTGATGGTGGTGCCAGTGCTGCCGACGTCAGACGTATTGGCAGCACGAGCACTGTTGTCGCGGTCGCTGATGGTGGTGCCAGTGCTGCCGACGTCAGACGCATTGGCAGCACCAGTACTGTTGACGCTGTCGCTGATGGTGGTGCCAGTGCTGCCGATGTCAGACGTATTGACAGCACCAGCACTGTTGACGCTGTCGCGGATGGTGGTGCCAGTGTTGCCGATGTCAGACGTATCGGCAGCACCAGCACTGTTGACGCTGTCGCTGATGGTGGTGCCAGTGCTGCCGATGTCAGAAGTATCGATAGCACAAGCACTGTTGACGCTGTCGCTGATGGTGGTGCCAGTGCTGCCGATGTCAGACGTATTGGCAGCACAAGCACTGTTGACGCTGTCGCTGATGGTGGTGCCAGTGCTGCCGAAGTCAGACGTATTGGCAGCACAAGCACTGTTGACGCTGTCGCTGATGGTGGTGCCAGTGCTGCCGATGTCAGACGTATTGGCAGCAATAGCACTGTTGACGCTGTCGCTGATGGTGGTGCCAGTGCTGCCGATGTCAGACGTATTGGCAGCAATAGCACTGTTGACGCTGTCGCTGATGGTGGTGCCAGTACTGCCGATGTCAGACGTATCGGCAGCACAAGCACTGTTGACGCTGTCGCTGATGGTGGTGCCAGTGCTGCCGATGTCAGAAGTATCGGCAGCACAAGCACTGTTGACGCTGTCGCTGATGGTGGTGCCAGTGCTGCCGATGTCAGACGTATTGGCAGCACAAGCACTGTTGACGCTGTCGCTGATGGTGGTGCCAGTGCTGCCGATGTCAGACGTATCGGCAGCACAAGCACTGTTGACGCTGTCGCTGATGGTGGTGCCAGTGCTGCCGATGTCAGACGTATTGGCAGCACAAGCACTGTTGACGCTGTCGCTGATGGTGGTGCCAGTGCTGCCGATGTCAGACGTATTGGCAGCACTGTTGACGCTGTCGCTGATGGTGGTGCCAGTGCTGCCGATGTCAGACGTATTGGCAGCACCAGCACTGTTGACGCTGTCGCTGATGGTGGTGCCAGTGCTGCCGATGTCAGACGTATTGGCAGCACTGTTGACGCTGTCGCTGATGGTGGTGCCAGTGCTGCCGACGTCAGACGTATTGGCAGCATCAGCACTGTTGACGCTGTCGCTGATGATGGTGCCAGTGCTGCCGATGTCAGACGTATTGGCAGCACGAGCACTGTTGACGCTGTCGCTGATGGTGGTGCCACTGCTGCCGATGTCAGACGTATTGGCAGCACCAGCACTGTTGACGCTGTCGCTGATGGTGGTGCCAGTGCTGCCGATGTCAGACATATTGGCAGCAGTAGCACTGTTGTCGCTGTCGCTGATGGTGGTGCCAGTGCTGCCGATGTCAGATGTATTGGCAGCACCAGCACTGTTGACGCTGTCGCTGATGGTGGTACCAGTGCTGCCGATGTCAGACGTATTGGCAGCACCAGCACTGTTGACGCTGTCGCTGATGGTGGTGCCACTGCTGCCGATGTCAGACGTATTAGCAGCACTAACACTGTCGACGTTGTCACTGGTTGTGATGGTGGTGGGATTGTCGGTGATGCCAACGTCAGAAGTACCAGTACTGATGACGCTGTCGCTGGTATTGATGGTGGTGCTACTGTCTCCGACGAGAGTTGTGATGACAGCGCGAGCACAGCTGCCGCTGATGGCGTTGTCCTTGCCGGTGGGGCTGACGGTGTCGTCCATCTCAGTGTTGGTCAAGGAGTCATGGTCCACTGGCAGTGCAGAGTCAACTCTAGACGGCAGCGCCAGCTGATTGTGTCCAGACTGGGCAGCCAAGGCGTTTACGATGTCTCTCAGTGCCGCAAACTCCCTGTCCACCCACTGGCGGCAGGACCGGCCCTGCACCAGGAAACTTGCTGTTGTGTAATACACATGAATGACAAGTAGTTGCCGCCTACCGTCTTTCAGCCGTATAGTTGAATGCACAAGGTCTTTGGGCAGACTACTCAAATCTGGGTCAATTAGGTGTTCATAAATGGTATGGTGTTCTCCATAATCCTCCCAGGTTGTTGTAACACCTTGAGGCCGAAATTCGTCAACGTAGCGTAGATTTAACACCTTTCGCCACACTGGTAGCTTCGTATGGTCCGTATGGTAAGTGATCTGAATGGGGTCCAGAGTACGTCTTATCTCTTCTACGTTTGTCTGTGTGAAGCCTAGCTTGGACCGTGTGGTCGGGCCCATCTTGCCATCACTCTAGCTGACACCACACAAAGACTAATCGCCTACAGACAACGCACAGATTACGAGCACACACCTGGCCTGACAATACACGGTCGGTCACGGGTGGCAAAACCTGGTGTAAGGAGGGGGTCTGAAGACGCAAATTGTATTATCTGAAGGCGCACCGGTGAGGCGCAGTTGAATGTTTACGGATTTTCGTTGGTATAAATGAAAAGATATTCAGTGGTCGACAATGATTTGCACTGGGTTGTCTTCGGCGACCAATTTTGACAAACCCAGGGCTCCACGAGAGTTGAAACTCTTATTTCTCCTATCTCTGCTTTTATGTTTGACAGAAATAGAGGCGGTCGGATGATGAGGTCAGACCCCTGACCCCTGGGCCAGGCATCTGCGCTGGTGTGTTTACACAGTGTTGGGACTATGATGACAGGCGTAGCCAGGTCTGACGCCCGCTGATTACAAAACACTGGAGGCCATATGAGTCACCGCACACGTGTACAAAATTTGAAAATGGAAGACAAGAGAGTTCAGTGGAAATCATATATGGGAAAACACTCATAAGTCATTACTCACGAAAAACTCCATCCTCTCGCGTGAAAAATCGCCAGAATGTAGGAGACACAATCACAAACCCGTGTGCCAAATATCATACTTGGCAAATTCACTTAAGACACATGAATCCACTGCGAGCTGGAGCACGATATGAATGCGTGCTGACGCTCCCGGAGAGGGGAGAGAGAGAGAGAGAGAGAGAGAGAGGGAGAGAGAGGGAGAGAGAGGGAGAGAGAGAGGGAGAGAGGGAGAGAGACAGAGAGAGACAGAGAGAGAGAGAGACAGAGAGAGAGACAGAGAGAGAGAGAGAGAGACAGAGAGAGAGAGAGACAGAGAGAGAGAGAGAGACAGAGAGAGAGAGAGACAGAGAGAGAGAGAGAGACAGAGAGAGAGACAGAGACAGACAGAGAGAGACAGAGACAGAGACAGAGAGAGAGAGAGAGAGAGAGAGAGAGAGAGACAGAGACAGAGAGAGAGAGAGAGAAGACCCGCGAAGCTGTACGACCGTTAAGGAAGCCGGACGGGAAGGATCCACAGGCGTTCGTCGACTTACCACGGTGGTCCCGTTTTTATTCAGCTTTCCGTCACTCACTATGCCTTGGTGTAGTTACATGATTCTTGTATATGAACAGTATATTGTAAATAACGTTTTTCAGCCGTCAGTTCGGAGGGCTGTAACCTGACATTTTATTGTTATTGTGGAGCAACAGTGCTGCGTAGCGTGGGGAGTGTTTGTTTCTACCACTCGATGCAATGCTGATGTTGTGGAAGTAGTATTAACCTCGGTTTAGTTTTTTCCCTTTTGTTTTTCTTTTCTTTCTTTTTTTTTTTTTCGGGAGGGGGAGGAGAGTAGGGGGCAGGGAGGGGAAGTGTCGGTGGGAAGTGTGGGAAGGAAGGAAAGGGGGAATAGTTAGTGTAATAGTAATAAAGATTGAGTGTACGTGTAAAGTAAATGTGTTGTGTTGCTTGTCTATCTATCTATCTATATCCCGTAGTCTTGCCGACCGTTGGGGCACCACTGATGACTTGGCAACCAGCTCCCTCCAATCCTCTCTGTTCTCTGCCATTCTCAGCGTATCGCCCAGCTTCAGTCCTGTCCACTCTGAGATATTGTCCTCCCATCTTTTCCTCTGTCTTCCTCTCTTTCGTCCTCCTTGCACAGTGCCTTGCAGAGAGACAGAGAGAGAGAGAGAGAGAGAGAGAGAGAGAGAGAGAGAGAGAGAGAGACAGAGAGAGAGACAGAGACAGAGACAGAGACAGAGAGGAGAGAGAGAGAGAGAGAGAGAGAGAGAGAGAGAGAGAGAGAGAGAGAGAGAGAGAGAGAGAGAGAGAGAGAGAGAGAGAGAGAGAGAGAGAGAGAAATGAAATGAAATGAAACTTTATTTCTGAACGGAAGAAGCAGTTAGCACATGTGCCATTTTTCACGCTTGCCGTTTCTAAACTACAAAGGTACAAATCTGCTAAAGGTACAAAGCTACTAAGATACAAAAGTACAAAGCTACTAACATGAAAGTGCACATAATATAACAAGTCGTTCAAAAAGAGATGGATAAGGCAAAATGGAGGGCACCAATTATGATTACTAACAATGTGAACGAAGGAAAAAAAAAAGAAAAAAGAAAGATAGTCTTTAAAATTCCTTTTTTCACTGAAATCAAACACGCGCGCACGCTCGCGCCGCATGCTCACACACACACACACACACACACACACACACACACACACACACACACACACACACACGTACACACACACACACACACACACACACGCACGCACGCACGCACGCGCGCACACACACCCATATACACGCACGTGCGCGCGGAGGTTAATATCAAGGCTTTAGGCGATGAAGATACCCGAACCAGTGAATGAGCTGTTAGATAGCAGGTACTTGAAGAGGCTTTCCTTGAAAGAGGGGAGTGAACCAGTGTGTGTTATGTGCGCTGGCAGTTTATTCCAAAACGAGGCGCCCGAGAAAGCAAGGGTAGTTTTAAATAAATCTATCCTCGGGCGTGGTGTGACGAAGTTTCGCCTTGATGTTGACTGGGATAGCCTGAAGCTACCTTGGTGAAGAGATTACATAAGTATTCTGGGTGGATTTCATTCCAGATTTTATACATGACTACCCCTTTGTTAAAGAGATGGTGCTTGTCAAGAGGAAGCATTTTTAGTTTTTCAAATTTTTGGTCAGTAGAAAGAGCTGGATCAGGCAGGATCTGCTTCACTGCCCTGCGATGCAAGGAGTTAAGCCTCTTCATGTGTATGTCACCACTGCCGTCCCATGTCGTGGAGGCATAATCGATGTGGGATTTGACATGGGCATTGTAAAATAGTTTGCAAGTGTCGACATCAATAAGATATTTTAGCTTAGACAGCATAAACACATTTCTAGACACAGTTTTACAGACACCATTGATGTGAGATTGCCATTTCATCTGGTTATCAACAATAACTCCAAGTAGGCGATGTTCAGTTACTTGTGTAATGGTGTGGTCTTTTATTTCCAGGCTAAGCGAAAGTGGCTTGAGCTGATGCTTCTGACGGGTTGCTATCGTCATACATTCGGTTTTGGTGGGATTAAGGATCATTGCATTATTTTCACACCATTTGGAAATTTCACGCAGTCCCTGTTGCAAACGATCATTTAAAGACTCGAGACACTTATCGGGGGTGTGGATTGTTGCATCATCGGCAAACAAGTCACATTCAATTCTGTCATTCGTAAAATGTAGTGGCAGGTCATTGATAAATATGCAAAAGAGAAGAGGTCCCAGGACAGAGCCCTGGGGCACTCCTCTTGTTACTAAACCACTTGAAGAGTAAGATCCATTGGCTATCACGCGCTGCTGTCTGTCTGTAAGATAGGAAGCGAAAAACGAGGTTGTTTTAAAGGAATGAATAGATGCCTGAGAACTGCCGTCTGATGTATGAAAACAGTTACTTGAAAATGAACCATCCAGATATATGCTGAGCTTGGAAAGGAGAATTTCATGATCTACCATGTCGAAAGCTTTCCGAAGGTCTATGAAAACAGCACCTGTGAATTCGCCTTTGTTCATTGAACTTAGCCACGTGTCAGTAAGTCGCGATAAGGCTGTATGACAACTATGCTTCGGGCGAAAACCTGACTGGAGGGGGTGGATTAATTTGTGTTTTCCCAGGTATTCTAACAGATGCTTATGAATGTGTCGTTCAAGGGGTTTACTTAAGACAGACAAAAGTGAAATGGGGCGATAATTGTTAACATCGGACAGATCTTTTGTTTTAGGTAGGGGAATAACTTTAGCTTTTTTTAGTTCTTTTTGGAAAACATTTTTTATGTATGCATAAATTGTAGACATAAGTTATTGTTTCTACAACATAGGGAAGTGATAGTTTCAGTATTTTGGGGCTTATTTCATCTGGCCCGGAAGATTTTTTATTCTTCATGGAACTTATTGTCTTACCAACCTCGTGAACTGCCAGGGGTGGAATAGCAAAAGGATGAAATCTCGCAGTTCGCGTTCTACAGAAATCAATCAGGGTGTCAGGACAGGTATAAGGCCGAGAATTTGTTTTAGAGGGGACCAGGGACTCGGCAATTGAAAGGAAATGATCGTTAAAATTATCGGCAGTCAGAGTAGTCGGGATTACAGCGGATTTCCTACTCTTGACTCCAGTCACTACTGCCATAGCGCGCCAGAGCATGGACATATCTTTGTCTTGTTTAATCAAACGATCAATAAAAGATTTTTTAGCCTGCCGCACTAAACATTTGACACGATTGCGCTCACGTTTAAATTCAGCAAAACACTTCTGTTTTCTCAGATCATCTCTCACCCTCATGGCCTGAATGTCTTGAGTCAGCCACGGCGGGAGTGAAGCGTGTTTGACTCGACTCCGCCGCACAGGCGCGTGTTTATTTAAAATAGTAAGAAAAATGCTATACCAGACAGACAGAGCGCTGTCAGGGTCAGTTTCACTAAGCACTTCCTCAAAAGGTGCGTTATTAAGGTCAGATAAAAAGTCGCTCTCACTAAATTTTTTAAAAGAACGATAGGTGATATACGTATGACATCCTTTCTTTGCTTTTGGGAACTTAGTGGACCACGTACAGCTGATGGGAAAGTGATCACTGATGCCAAGGTTACCGACAGACACATTATGAACAGACTCGGGCTTTGTGGCATAGATATGGTCTATGAGTGTAGATGTTGTTGGTGTTATTCGTGTCGGCGAAGTGACTAACTGTTTAAGACCCAGCAACGTCATCGTAGAGTCCCATGCATGATGAGACCTTAACATGTCTATATTAAAATCTCCCATAAGTATGACATTAGAATTAGGTTTACAGGCTTTATCAAACATACTAAGAAAATTATCGTACCACTCAAAGTTTGCAGCAGGGTTGCGGTACAGAAAACCGATAAGAAATGATGGTGATTGGGGGGCTTTCAGCTCAAGCCACATACACTCAACTTGCTCAGTTTCTAAGTCGTGTCGTCTACGTGTAAGAGCTTGAACAGACGTGTGAATATAAACAGCTAATCCTGTTTCTCCATGGGCCGTTGGATCACGTCTCAGGACAGAAAAGCCAGGAACCTGTATTGATTCATCAGATACATTAGAACCAAGACGTGTCTCAGAAAATCCAAAAATATGAAATGGGTTTGAGTCATTCAGGTAAACGGAAATATCAGCAAGTTTTGCATATAGATGGTATACATTTAAATGCCCAATGCGGAGATTTCTTACTTTCACGTCTGCTTGATTCATCGTGACAGACGAGAAAGAAACGAAGGTGGCGAAAATGAGGGTAACAATAAGTACACTTAACGTAATACAGCTATTGATAATATAGTAATCAGTACACAAACACAAATAATAATTAAAAAAAACAAACAATGAAAGCAACAATAATATTGAATCAAAGCAAGCAAGGATTAGGCTTAGAAGTACTGAAGAAGAACTATAATTTTAGGAAGAACAACAATTATGATGTTGCAGTAGCAGAAGAAGTAGAACCAGTATTCAGTCGGTGAAAACGTTTTCAAAATGAGAGTAAACACCTTTTATGCGCAGAAAGAGAATATTGCGTGTGGTTGCTGAGGCTGTTCGTATAGTACTTTTATAGATTAGCCTGTACAAGTTCCTCCCACAGTCCACACGATCGCGGTCCACACAGTGTGCGGCTTAATTATGAAGCATCAATGTGAAAGTACAACTGTCCAGGTTTCACTAAAGTGCTGGTCAGAGAAAACATTGCGCAACACACTCAGGCACAGTTATCCGGCGTTGGATTGTCACTGAGATGATGCAGAAATCCACAAAACTATAATAATAAGACACAAACTTCATAATAAGAAAGAGTACAGTCCGTTGTCTGCAAACAAAATAACGTAATGCACAAGCTTAAACTGGCTATATGTGTAGCAACTACCACATCAAGAATATTATCTCACCACAAAATCAGGAATAGTATTTCACCACGTTGATTGACTCATTGCTAAGACACCCAAGAACAGTAGTTATGATCTACGGACCATATCACATTAAAGGAAACATATAAACCGTGACAGCTTAAGAGTAGCCTGGCACTTTAGGCACAACGCTATTGGGCGCCGCCCTCGCACTATCAGGAGTCAATGGGTCCGTCCAAAATAGGTAAAATAAAGCTGGACGAAAATGCGATAAAGGGTCACATAATGACGGTGACAAAAGTTGAAATGATTGAAGACGGTCCGCGAACTAATTATGTCCCATAATCCATTTCCAACAAGAGACATACATTGTCACGAGCTCCTTCATCCGCAGGGACTCGTGATAATGTATTCCTCCTGCTAACTGGGCAGGCTGGCTGACGGAGGCTACTTCTCCTTTGTGAGCTCGACAAAACGGGTTACTGTTGACAGTAAAATTGCGCAATTGCTTGTGCAATGCTGACACTCAGAGCTTGAATGTTGTCGAAAGGAGAGGCCGGCGCGGCTAAGCCGCTTTTCTCCCACCCTCTGTTTCTGGGTGCCAACATGGTCGGAGAGCTGATCGGCTGCAGTGGAGGAAATTGCGAGTAGTTACGGGTGTTAGGTGGTGGCCTGATGGCGTGACCGCGCGCGGCTGAGTGGCGAGGGTGATTCTCTTCGCCTCCTCCTGCTGACGGTGACTCGGAGCGACGACGACGATTTACGGCCCGGTGATCGTGACGCCTCGTATCCTGATATTCCTCACCTGAGGACAAGTGCGATCTGACGAAACGGTTCATATTGCACTCCAGCGCATGCACGCCATGCTCGCTTGGGTGCAGTTTGTCAAAGTACATAGCCTGCTTTGGAGCGCCTCTAGTGGACAGGAAAGATGACGTGTGGTCGATGAGCGTGATCTTTTCCTGTTTGCAGACTGCCTGCAGGGCTTTATTTGACTCGTAGGCAGGTTTGTGGAGAGGGTGGTAGCGGCCGCGAGTTGGGAGGAGGGTGGACATCTGCAGTCTGGCTTTGGGGAAACACACTACCAGCATGCGGCACAGCTTCAGCCAGGTCTGCTGACTAATAGGCCCATGCCAGCAGCTGTTGATGCCGATGTGAACGGTGACGGTACGGATGTTGGGGTTGTGGGGCTGTGTGTTCAGCCACTGCGTCAGATGATCCACCCTGAGATCAGACACCGACAAGTTTTGCATGATTGACTCATGAGTAGACATTCTCTTCTCATCGATGTATTTAGTGACTGAGTCCCCGATGAGAAGAGTGTTGACCTCAGGGCGAATTTTCATGGCGCGTAGTCAGTCTCTCCAGCGGTGTCAGGTTTTCATTGTCGCGTCGACTGGCAGGTCTTCCATCATTGTTCTTGTGGATGGGTGAACAACCAGGAGAGTCAAGTTCTTGCTCCGGGTTTAATGCTTGGTACCTGTTAGTAACAGGAATAGTTGGCCCTTCGCTGCTATTGTTAGAGTGGAACCCATGTGGTTGAGGCGTAGTATCGGATGCTGGTGGAGAAGGGGATTTATTTTGCGAAGAAATATTGGTGGGTGAATGTTCTGTCGTACTGACCCTCACACTCTTTGTTTGTGATGGGGTCCACGTATCTAGTCGCTTGCAGATTTCCTCTAATTTCCCAGTGTGAGAGTCTCTAGAGGAAACAAGTTTGCTGATTTTCTCACTGAGCGTTGTTTGACTCTTTCTCAGCGCCTCTGCAGTTTTATCGATGTTTTCCCTCACACTCGCTTCAACAGCCTTGATCTCATTCTTGGCCTTCACCTCGCTGTCCAGGACAAGTGAGGTCAAGGTGTCGTAACCCTGTTTGAGGTGAGCAAACTCATTCTTGACTCCCTGCAGCTCAGCACGGCACTGGCGAAGCTCTGAGTGGAGAGTGGTGATGGTGGCTGAAGACTCAGCTAGTTGGTGCTGCAGGGCGATGATCAGTCTCATGGCCGTGCTGTCAGATACAGGAACGAGTGAGGTTGATGACGGTGAAGTAGTATTCTGTGTGCTGGGTGTGTCCACTACAACTGTGTTAACCTCAGCTGAGGGCACGCCCCGGGCGAGTTCGCTAGCTTGGCAGGGGAGAGAAATCAGGGCGCCGACGCCTTCATGGTTGGCTGGTTCGATGCTAGTTGCAGATATGTTAGTCCCAGTCACGGGTGTTTGAGACGGAAGGCAGGGCGTTGGGGGATTAGGCCCAAAGGGCAGCTGTGGTGTGGTTGCAGCGCGGGGTACAGGAGGTAGCAGTGCCCGGGGGGCTGGGGTGTGCTTCACTGCACATCGTCACGCCCCTCTCATCTGGTGACTTGATGGCCATGAAATGATGATTGACACATGACGTCATCGTGTCAATGAGGGGTTCCGATTTCGACAAGTGCTGGGGACCAGAAAAATCAGCAGAAAGGGGAGGGGTGAAGGGGGGAAAGCTAGTGGCGATTACAGCGTTTAAGATTGGATGGCCGGGCTGAGATGCGAGTGGAGACTGGGAGGGTGAAAGTGAGGAGTCAGATGAAGGGGGTTCAATGGCAGGTATTGACGGGGTACTCAGTGGGTGTTCGGATGAGGAATTAGATATCGGGGGTTCAATGGCAGGCGTAGTTGTCTCGTCAGACATTGTGCTCACTATTGTTTTCATCTTGTCAAACTCCTCATCCACCCACTGTCGGCATGCGGTCCCCTGCACAAGCACAGTGCCTGTAGTATGGTAGAGGGTGAGATAGTGATGAGCTTGCTCGATTCGAGGTAGAGTTTGAGAAATGTCTTGTAGAGATTAGGAGGGGAAGGGCTGCACAGTGGAGTGGGGAGGGTGATGATGCTGGGCTGATTGCTGGTTTGCTCGTAGTCGAACCAGTCGGCGGTAATAGTGGCGGCTGGACACCCTGCGATGTACCGTGTGTGGAGTATGCATCTCCATAGCGGGAGTTTATCGCTAGTGAAAGTCTTTTGAATAGGATCCATTGTATGGCGAATTTTCTCAATGGAAGTGTCCATGGCGTGCTTGGCATTTGCCGCAGATCGGGTGATAGGGCCCATGGTGGTGGTGGAGGGCTAGAGGAGGGGGGCAGTGGTGGTGGAGAGAAGGGGCGGTGGTATGCTACACATGAAGTGCCAGCATAGAGCTAGCAGCCCATGGTAAAAGGAAGGTGGACTGAGGGGAGGGTGTGGTGGTGGAGAGAAGGGCTGGTGGTATGCTACACATGAAGTGTCAGCATACAGCTAGCAGCCCATGGTAAAAGGAAGGTGGACTGAGGGGAGGGTGTGATGGTGGGGGAAGGATAGTAGGATAGTCAATTATTTGAGGAGGAGGGTGGGTGTTATTGGCGGATTACATCGCTGATGCCAGCCTCGCGGTCATGCCGATTGCCATGA
>BTPG01000006.1:187537074-187622074 GCA_036245525.1 Semisulcospira habei | reverse complement strand
TGTGTACATGATCGACCAGTGATCATAGATCTACTGTGGCCAAAGCACACACAAAAAAAAAAAAAAAAAAAAAAGGATAGGAAAGAGAGGAGGCGCTAAGAAAGTGACTGAAAGCAATGCATATGGAAAAAAAAAAGGGGATAGGAAAGAGAGGGGGCGCTAAGAAAGTGACTGAAAGCAATGCATATGGAAGCCCCGCCGAAGGGGGGCGTATCACATATCCACTGTTCCAGCCACTCAGTGCATGGAAATTTAAATCTAGGTCCCCCCCAAGGGGGGTCCAGATATTTATCCGGTGTGAACAGCTGTTTCAGTTTTGGCGACCTCTTCAGCACACCATCGGCAATACTGGAGGAAGAAGGAACATATGCTTACCTGCAAAGAAGACCACATTTTACTGTGGTTTCTGCAGGGGCATACATTCCATGCCTCCACCTAGAGCCAAATTTCCATGCACCCTAAGAGAGAACCTACTAAAAAGGGGGAAGGATTTGCAGTCGAAATTGTGTTAAAAAAGCAGACCGAAAGGGTTGACTGCCAGTGCCTGTAATTTAGAAAAAACTACCAAGTGAGTAGGAAAAGGCACTGTCAAGGGAGAGAAGTGTGTATGATCGACCAGTGATCATAGATCTACTGTGGCCAAAGCACACACACAAAAAAAAAGGGATAGGAAAGAGAGGGGGCGCTAAGAAAGTGACTGAAAGCAATGCATATGGAAGCCCCACCCCCCACCCCCCCGAAGGGGGGCGTATCACATATCCACTGTTCCAGCCACTCAGTGCATGGAAATTTAAATCATGGTCCCCCCAAGGGGGGTCCAGATATTTAGCCGGTGTGGACAGCTGTTTCAGTCTTGGCGACCTCTTCAGCACACCATCGGCAATACTGGAGGAAGAAGGAACTTCTGCTTACCTGCAAAGAAGACCACATTTTACTGTGGTTTCTGCAGGGGCATACATTCCATGCCTCCACCTAGAGCCAAATTTCCATGCACCCTAAGAGAGAACCTACTAAAAGGGGGGAAGGATTTGCAGTCGAAATTGTGTTAAAAAAGCAGACCGAAAGGGTTGACTGCCAGTGCCTGTAATTTAGAAAAAACTACCAAGTGAGTAGGAAAAGGCACTGTCAAGGGAGAGAAGTGTGCATGATCGACCAGTGATCATAGATCTACTGTGGCCAAAGCACACACACAAAAAAAAAAGGGATAGGAAAGAGAGGGGGCGCTAAGAAAGTGACTGAAAGCAATGCATATGGAAGCCCCCCCGAAGGGGGGCGTATCACATATCCACTGTTCCAGCCACTCAGTGCATGGAAATTTAAATCTAGGTCCCCCCAAGGGGGGTCCAGATATTTAGCCGGTGTGGACAGCTGTTTCAGTCTTGGCGACCTCTTCAGCACACCATCGGCAATACTGGAGGAAGAAGGAACTTCTGCTTACCTGCAAAGAAGACCACATTTTACTGTGGTTTCTGCAGGGGCATACATTCCATGCCTCCACCTAGAGCCAAATTTCCATGCACCCTAAGAGAGAACCTACTAAAAAGGGGGAAGGATTTGCAGTCGAAATTGTGTTAAAAAAGCAGACCGAAAGGGTTGACTGCCAGTGCCTGTAATTTAGAAAAAAATACCAAGTGAGTAGGAAAAGGCACTGTCAAGGGAGAGAAGTGTGCATGATCGACCAGTGATCATAGATCTACTGTGGCCAAAGCACACACACACAAAAAAAAAAGGATAGGAAAGAGAGGGGGCGCTAAGAAAGTGACTGAAAGCAATGCATATATGGAAGCCCCCCCCCCCCCCCCCCCGAAGGGGGGCGTATCACATATCCACTGTTCCAGCCACTCAGTGCATGGAAATTTAAATCTAGGTCCCCCCAAGGGGGGTCCAGATATGTAGCCGGTGTGGACAGCTGTTTCAGTCTTGGCGACCTCTTTAGCACACCATCGGCAATACTGGAGGAAGAAGGAACTTCTGCTTACCTGCAAAGAAGACCACATTTTACTGTGACATTTTACATTTTGGCTCTGCAGGGGCATACATTCCATGCCTCCACCTAGAGCCAAATTTCCATTTTACCCTAAGAGAGAACCTACTAAAAAGGGGGAAGGATTTGCAGTCGAAATTGTGTTAAAAAAGCAGACCGAAAGAGTTGACTGCCAGTGCCTGTAATTTAGAAAAAAATACCAAGTGAGTAGGAAAAGGCACTGTCAAGAGAGAGATGTGTACATGATCGACCAGTGATCATAGATCTACTGTGGCCAAAGCACACACAAAAAAAAAAAAAAAAAAAAAAAAGGATAGGAAAGAGAGGAGGCGCTAAGAAAGTGACTGAAAGCAATGCATATGGAAAAAAAAAGGGGATAGGAAAGAGAGGGGGCGCTAAGAAAGTGACTGAAAGCAATGCATATGGAAGCCCCGCCGAAGGGGGGCGTATCACATATCCACTGTTCCAGCCACTCAGTGCATGGAAATTTAAATCTAGGTCCCCCCCAAGGGGGGTCCAGATATTTATCCGGTGTGAACAGCTGTTTCAGTTTTGGCGACCTCTTCAGCACACCATCGGCAATACTGGAGGAAGAAGGAACATATGCTTACCTGCAAAGAAGACCACATTTTACTGTGGTTTCTGCAGGGGCATACATTCCATGCCTCCACCTAGAGCCAAATTTCCATGCACCCTAAGAGAGAACCTACTAAAAAGGGGGAAGGATTTGCAGTCGAAATTGTGTTAAAAAAGCAGACCGAAAGGGTTGACTGCCAGTGCCTGTAATTTAGAAAAAACTACCAAGTGAGTAGGAAAAGGCACTGTCAAGGGAGAGAAGTGTGTATGATCGACCAGTGATCATAGATCTACTGTGGCCAAAGCACACACACAAAAAAAAGGGATAGGAAAGAGAGGGGGCGCTAAGAAAGTGACTGAAAGCAATGCATATGGAAGCCCCACCCCCCACCCCCCCGAAGGGGGGCGTATCACATATCCACTGTTCCAGCCACTCAGTGCATGGAAATTTAAATCATGGTCCCCCCAAGGGGGGTCCAGATATTTAGCCGGTGTGGACAGCTGTTTCAGTCTTGGCGACCTCTTCAGCACACCATCGGCAATACTGGAGGAAGAAGGAACTTCTGCTTACCTGCAAAGAAGACCACATTTTACTGTGGTTTCTGCAGGGGCATACATTCCATGCCTCCACCTAGAGCCAAATTTCCATGCACCCTAAGAGAGAACCTACTAAAAGGGGGGAAGGATTTGCAGTCGAAATTGTGTTAAAAAAGCAGACCGAAAGGGTTGACTGCCAGTGCCTGTAATTTAGAAAAAACTACCAAGTGAGTAGGAAAAGGCACTGTCAAGGGAGAGAAGTGTGCATGATCGACCAGTGATCATAGATCTACTGTGGCCAAAGCACACACACAAAAAAAAAAGGGATAGGAAAGAGAGGGGGCGCTAAGAAAGTGACTGAAAGCAATGCATATGGAAGCCCCCCCGAAGGGGGGCGTATCACATATCCACTGTTCCAGCCACTCAGTGCATGGAAATTTAAATCTAGGTCCCCCCAAGGGGGGTCCAGATATTTAGCCGGTGTGGACAGCTGTTTCAGTCTTGGCGACCTCTTCAGCACACCATCGGCAATACTGGAGGAAGAAGGAACTTCTGCTTACCTGCAAAGAAGACCACATTTTACTGTGGTTTCTGCAGGGGCATACATTCCATGCCTCCACCTAGAGCCAAATTTCCATGCACCCTAAGAGAGAACCTACTAAAAAGGGGGAAGGATTTGCAGTCGAAATTGTGTTAAAAAAGCAGACCGAAAGGGTTGACTGCCAGTGCCTGTAATTTAGAAAAAACTACCAAGTGAGTAGGAAAAGGCACTGTCAAGGGAGAGAAGTGTGTATGATCGACCAGTGATCATAGATCTACTGTGGCCAAAGCACACACAAAAAAAAAAGGGATAGGAAAGAGAGGGGGCGCTAAGAAAGTGACTGAAAGCAATGCATATGGAAGCCCCCCCCCCCCCCCACCCGAAGGGGGGCGTATCACATATCCACTGTTCCAGCCACTCAGTGCATGGAAATTTAAATCATGGTCCCCCCAAGGGGGGTCCAGATATTTAGCCGGTGTGGACAGCTGTTTCAGTCTTAGCGACCTCTTCAGCACACCATCGGCAATACTGGAGGAAGAAGGAACTTCTGCTTACCTGCAAAGAAGACCACATTTTACTGTGGTTTCTGCAGGGGCATACATTCCATGCCTCCACCTAGAGCCAAATTTCCATGCACCCTAAGAGAGAACCTACTAAAAAGGGGGAAGGATTTGCAGTCGAAATTGTGTTAAAAATGCAGACTGAAAGGGTTGACTGCCAGTGCCTGTAATTTAGAAAAAACTACCAAGTGAGTAGGAAAAGGCACTGTCAAGGGAGAGAAGTGTGCATGATCGACCAGTGATCATAGATCTACTGTGGCCAAAGCACACACACAAAAAAAAAGGGATAGGAAAGAGAGGGGGCGCTAAGAAAGTGACTGAAAGCAATGCATATGGAAGCCCCCCCCCCCCCCCGAAGGGGGGCGTATCACATATCCACTGTTCCAGCCACTCAGTGCATGGAAATTTAAATCTAGGTCCCCCCAAGGGGGGTCCAGATATTTAGCCGGTGTGGACAGCTGTTTCAGTCTTGGCGACCTCTTCAGCACACCATCGGCAATACTGGAGGAAGAAGGAACTTCTGCTTACCTGCAAAGAAGACCACATTTTACTGTGGTTTCTGCAGGGGCATACATTCCATGCCTCCACCTAGAGCCAAATTTCCATGCACCCTAAGAGAGAACCTACTAAAAAGGGGGAAGGATTTGCAGTCGAAATTGTGTTAAAAGGGCAGACCGAAAGGGTTGACTGCCAGTGCCTGTAATTTAGAAAAAACTACCAAGTGAGTAGGAAAAGGCACTGTCAAGGGAGAGAAGTGTGCATGATCGACCAGTGATCATAGATCTACTGTGGCCAAAGCACACACACAAAAAAAAAAGGATAGGAAAGAGAGGGGGCGCTAAGAAAGTGACTGAAAGCAATGCATATGGAAGCCCCCCCGAAGGGGGGCGTATCACATATCCACTGTTCCAGCCACTCAGTGCATGGAAATTTAAATCTAGGTCCCCCCAAGGGGGGGTCCAGATATTTAGCCGGTGTGGACAGCTGTTTCAGTCTTGGCGACCTCTTCAGCACACCATCGGCAATACTGGAGGAAGAAGGAACTTCTGCTTACCTGCAAAGAAGACCACATTTTACTGTGGTTTCTGCAGGGGCATACATTCCATGCCTCCACCTAGAGCCAAATTTCCATGCACCCTAAGAGAGAACCTACTAAAAAGGGGGAATGATTTGCAGTCGAAATTGTGTTAAAAAAGCAGACCGAAAGGGTTGACTGCCAGTGCCTGTAATTTAGAAAAAACTACCAAGTGAGTAGGAAAAGGCACTGTCAAGGGAGAGAAGTGTGTATGATCGACCAGTGATCATAGATCTACTGTGGCCAAAGCACACACACAAAAAAAAAAGGGATAGGAAAGAGAGGGGGCGCTAAGAAAGTGACTGAAAGCAATGCATATGGAAGCCCCACCCACCCACCCCCCCCCCCCCCCGAAGGGGGGCGTATCACATATCCACTGTTCCAGCCACTCAGTGCATGGAAATTTAAATCATGGTCCCCCCAAGGGGGGTCCAGATATTTAGCCGGTGTGGACAGCTGTTTCAGTCTTGGCGACCTCTTCAGCACACCATCGGCAATACTGGAGGAAGAAGGAACTTCTGCTTACCTGCAAAGAAGACCACATTTTACTGTGGTTTCTGCAGGGGCATACATTCCATGCCTCCACCTAGAGCCAAATTTCCATGCACCCTAAGAGAGAACCTACTAAAAAGGGGGAAGGATTTGCAGTCGAAATTGTGTTAAAAAAGCAGACCGAAAGGGTTGACTGCCAGTGCCTGTAATTTAGAAAAAACTACCAAGTGAGTAGGAAAAGGCACTGTCAAGGGAGAGAAGTGTGCATGATCGACCAGTGATCATAGATCTACTGTGGCCAAAGCACACACAAAAAAAAAAAGGGATAGGAAAGAGAGGGGGCGCTAAGAAAGTGACTGAAAGCAATGCATATGGAAGCCCCCCCCCCCCCCCACCCGAAGGGGGGCGTATCACATATCCACTGTTCCAGCCACTCAGTGCATGGAAATTTAAATCTAGGTCCCCCCCAAGGGGGGTCCAGATATTTAGCCGGTGTGGACAGCTGTTTCAGTCTTAGCGACCTCTTCAGCACACCATCGGCAATACTGGAGGAAGAAGGAACTTCTGCTTACCTGCAAAGAAGACCACATTTTACTGTGGTTTCTGCAGGGGCATACATTCCATGCCTCCACCTAGAGCCAAATTTCCATGCACCCTAAGAGAGAACCTACTAAAAAGGGGGAAGGATTTACAGTCGAAATTGTGTTAAAAAAGCAGACCGAAAGGGTTGACTGCCAGTGCCTGTAATTTAGAAAAAACTACCAAGTGAGTAGGAAAAGGCACTGTCAAGAGAGAGATGTGTACATGATCGACCAGTGATCATAGATCTACTGTGGCCAAAGCACACACAAAAAAAAAAAAAAAAAAAAAAAAGATAGGAAAGAGAGGAGGCGCTAAGAAAGTGACTGAAAGCAATGCATATGGAAAAAAAAAAGGGGATAGGAAAGAGAGGGGGCGCTAAGAAAGTGACTGAAAGCAATGCATATGGAAGCCCCGCCGAAGGGGGGCGTATCACATATCCACTGTTCCAGCCACTCAGTGCATGGAAATTTAAATCTAGGTCCCCCCCAAGGGGGGTCCAGATATTTAGCCGGTGTGAACAGCTGTTTCAGTATTGGCGACCTCTTCAGCACACCATCGGCAATACTGGAGGAAGAAGGAACTTCTGCTTACCTGCAAAGAAGACCACATTTTACTGTGGTTTCTGCAGGGGCATACATTCCATGCCTCCACCTAGAGCCAAATTTCCATGCACCCTAAGAGAGAACCTACTAAAAAGGGGGAAGGATTTGCAGTCGAAATTGTGTTAAAAAAGCAGACCGAAAGGGTTGACTGCCAGTGCCTGTAATTTAGAAAAAACTACCAAGTGAGTAGGAAAAGGCACTGTCAAGGGAGAGAAGTGTGCATGATCGACCAGTGATCATAGATCTACTGTGGCCAAAGCACACACACACAAAAAAAAGGGATAGGAAAGAGAGGGGGCGCTAAGAAAGTGACTGAAAGCAATGCATATGGAAGCCCCCCCGAAGGGGGGCGTATCACATATCCACTGTTCCAGCCACTCAGTGCATGGAAATTTAAATCTAGGTCCCCCCAAGGGGGGTCCAGATATTTAGCCGGTGTGGACAGCTGTTTCAGTCTTGGCGACCTCTTCAGCACACCATCGGCAATACTGGAGGAAGAAGGAACTTCTGCTTACCTGCAAAGAAGACCACATTTTACTGTGGTTTCTGCAGGGGCATACATTCCATGCCTTCACCTAGAGCCAAATTTCCATGCACCCTAAGAGAGAACCTACTAAAAAGGGGGAATGATTTGCAGTCGAAATTGTGTTAAAAAAGCAGACCGAAAGGGTTGACTGCCAGTGCCTGTAATTTAGAAAAAACTACCAAGTGAGTAGGAAAAGGCACTGTCAAGGGAGAGAAGTGTGTATGATCGACCAGTGATCATAGATCTACTGTGGCCAAAGCACACACACAAAAAAAAAGGGATAGGAAAGAGAGGGGGCGCTAAGAAAGTGACTGAAAGCAATGCATATGGAAGCCCCACCCCCCCCCCCCCCCCGAAAGGGGGCGTATCACATATCCACTGTTCCAGCCACTCAGTGCATGGAAATTTAAATCATGGTCCCCCCAAGGGGGGTCCAGATATTTAGCCGGTGTGGACAGCTGTTTCAGTCTTGGCGACCTCTTCAGCACACCATCGGCAATACTGGAGGAAGAAGGAACTTCTGCTTACCTGCAAAGAAGACCACATTTTACTGTGGTTTCTGCAGGGGCATACATTCCATGCCTCCACCTAGAGCCAAATTTCCATGCACCCTAAGAGAGAACCTACTAAAAAGGGGGAAGGTTTTGCAGTCGAAATTGTGTTAAAAAAGCAGACCGAAAGGGTTGACTGCCAGTGCCTGTAATTTAGAAAAAACTACCAAGTGAGTAGGAAAAGGCACTGTCAAGGGAGAGAAGTGTGCATGATCGACCAGTGATCATAGATCTACTGTGGCCAAAGCACACACACAAAAAAAAGGGATAGGAAAGAGAGGGGGCGCTAAGAAAGTGACTGAAAGCAATGCATATGGAAGTCCCCCCGAAGGGGGGCGTATCACATATCCACTGTTCCAGCCACTCAGTGCATGGAAATTTAAATCTAGGTCCCCGCAAGGGGGGTCCAGATATTTAGCCGGTGTGGACAGCTGTTTCAGTCTTGGCGACCTCTTCAGCACACCATCGGCAATACTGGAGGAAGAAGGAACTTCTGCTTACCTGCAAAGAAGACCACATTTTATTGTGGTTTCTGCAGGGGCATACATTCCATGCCTCCACCTAGAGCCAAATTTCCATGCACCCTAAGAGAGAACCTACTAAAAAGGGGGAATGATTTGCAGTCGAAATTGTGTTAAAAAAGCAGACCGAAAGGGTTGACTGCCAGTGCCTGTAATTTAGAAAAAACTACCAAGTGAGTAGGAAAAGGCACTGTCAAGGGAGAGAAGTGTGCATGATCGACCAGTGATCATAGATCTACTGTGGCCAAAGCACACACACAAAAAAAAGGGATAGGAAAGAGAGGGGGCGCTAAGAAAGTGACTGAAAGCAATGCATATGGAAGCCCCCCCGAAGGGGGGCGTATCACATATCCACTGTTCCAGCCACTCAGTGCATGGAAATTTAAATCTAGGTCCCCCCAAGGGGGGGTCCAGATATTTAGCCGGTGTGGACAGCTGTTTCAGTCTTGGCGACCTCTTCAGCACACCATCGGCAATACTGGAGGAAGAAGGAACTTCTGCTTACCTGCAAAGAAGACCACATTTTACTGTGGTTTCTGCAGGGGCATACATTCCATGCCTCCACCTAGAGCCAAATTTCCATGCACCCTAAGAGAGAACCTACTAAAAAGGGGGAAGGATTTGCAGTCGAAATTGTGTTAAAAAAGCAGACCGAAAGGGTTGACTGCCAGTGCCTGTAATTTAGAAAAAACTACCAAGTGAGTAGGAAAAGGCACTGTCAAGGGAGAGAAGTGTGCATGATCGACCAGTGATCATAGATCTACTGTGGCCAAAGCACACACAAAAAAAAAAGGGATAGGAAAGAGAGGGGGCGCTAAGAAAGTGACTGAAAGCAATGCATATGGAAGCCCCCCCCCCCCCCACCCGAAGGGGGGCGTATCACATATCCACTGTTCCAGCCACTCAGTGCATGGAAATTTAAATCTAGGTCCCCCCCAAGGGGGGTCCAGATATTTAGCCGGTGTGGACAGCTGTTTCAGTCTTAGCGACCTCTTCAGCACACCATCGGCAATACTGGAGGAAGAAGGAACTTCTGCTTACCTGCAAAGAAGACCACATTTTACTGTGGTTTCTGCAGGGGCATACATTCCATGCCTCCACCTAGAGCCAAATTTCCATGCACCCTAAGAGAGAACCTACTAAAAAGGGGGAAGGATTTACAGTCGAAATTGTGTTAAAAAAGCAGACCGAAAGGGTTGACTGCCAGTGCCTGTAATTTAGAAAAAACTACCAAGTGAGTAGGAAAAGGCACTGTCAAGAGAGAGATGTGTACATGATCGACCAGTGATCATAGATCTACTGTGGCCAAAGCACACACAAAAAAAAAAAAAAAAAAAAAAAAAGATAGGAAAGAGAGGAGGCGCTAAGAAAGTGACTAAAAGCAATGCATATGGGAAAAAAAAAGGGGATAGGAAAGAGAGGGGGCGCTAAGAAAGTGACTGAAAGCAATGCATATGGAAGCCCCGCCGAAGGGGGGCGTATCACATATCCACTGTTCCAGCCACTCAGTGCATGGAAATTTAAATCTAGGTCCCCCCCAAGGGGGGTCCAGATATTTAGCCGGTGTGAACAGCTGTTTCAGTATTGGCGACCTCTTCAGCACACCATCGGCAATACTGGAGGAAGAAGGAACTTCTGCTTACCTGCAAAGAAGACCACATTTTACTGTGGTTTCTGCAGGGGCATACATTCCATGCCTCCACCTAGAGCCAAATTTCCATGCACCCTAAGAGAGAACCTACTAAAAAGGGGGAAGGATTTGCAGTCGAAATTGTGTTAAAAAAGCAGACCGAAAGGGTTGACTGCCAGTGCCTGTAATTTAGAAAAAACTACCAAGTGAGTAGGAAAAGGCACTGTCAAGGGAGAGAAGTGTGCATGATCGACCAGTGATCATAGATCTACTGTGGCCAAAGCACACACACAAAAAAAAGGGATAGGAAAGAGAGGGGGCGCTAAGAAAGTGACTGAAAGCAATGCATATGGAAGCCCCCCCGAAGGGGGGCGTATCACATATCCACTGTTCCAGCCACTCAGTGCATGGAAATTTAAATCTAGGTCCCCCCAAGGGGGGTCCAGATATTTAGCCGGTGTGGACAGCTGTTTCAGTCTTGGCGACCTCTTCAGCACACCATCGGCAATACTGGAGGAAGAAGGAACTTCTGCTTACCTGCAAAGAAGACCACATTTTACTGTGGTTTCTGCAGGGGCATACATTCCATGCCTTCACCTAGAGCCAAATTTCCATGCACCCTAAGAGAGAACCTACTAAAAAGGGGGAATGATTTGCAGTCGAAATTGTGTTAAAAAAGCAGACCGAAAGGGTTGACTGCCAGTGCCTGTAATTTAGAAAAAACTACCAAGTGAGTAGGAAAAGGCACTGTCAAGGGAGAGAAGTGTGCATGATCGACCAGTGATCATAGATCTACTGTGGCCAAAGCACACACACAAAAAAAAGGGATAGGAAAGAGAGGGGGCGCTAAGAAAGTGACTGAAAGCAATGCATATGGAAGCCCCCCCGAAGGGGGGCGTATCACATATCCACTGTTCCAGCCACTCAGTGCATGGAAATTTAAATCTAGGTCCCCGCAAGGGGGGTCCAGATATTTAGCCGGTGTGGACAGCTGTTTCAGTCTTGGCGACCTCTTCAGCACACCATCGGCAATACTGGAGGAAGAAGGAACTTCTGCTTACCTGCAAAGAAGACCACATTTTATTGTGGTTTCTGCAGGGGCATACATTCCATGCCTCCACCTAGAGCCAAATTTCCATGCACCCTAAGAGAGAACCTACTAAAAAGGGGGAATGATTTGCAGTCGAAATTGTGTTAAAAAAGCAGACCGAAAGGGTTGACTGCCAGTGCCTGTAATTTAGAAAAAAATACCAAGTGAGTAGGAAAAGGCACTGTCAAGGGAGAGAAGTGTGTATGATGGACCAGTGATCATAGATCTACTGTGGCCAAAGCACACACAAAAAAAAAAGGTATAGGAAAGAGAGGGGGCGCTAAGAAAGTGACTGAAAGCAATGCATATAGAAGCCCCCCCCCCCCCCGAAAGGGGGCGTATCACATATCCACTGTTCCAGCCACTCAGTGCATGGAAATTTAAATCATGGTCCCCCCAAGGGGGGTCCAGATATTTAGCCGGTGTGGACAGCTGTTTCAGTCTTGGCGACCTCTTCAGCACACCATCGGCAATACTGGAGGAAGAAGGAACTTCTGCTTACCTGCAAAAAAGACCACATTTTACTGTGGTTTCTGCAGGGGCATACATTCCATGCCTCCACCTAGAGCCAAATTTCCATGCACCCTAAGAGAGAACCTACTAAAAAGGGGGAAGGATTTGCAGTCGAAATTGTGTTAAAAATGCAGACTGAAAGGGTTGACTGCCAGTGCCTGTAATTTAGAAAAAAACTACCAAGTGAGTAGGAAAAGGCACTGTCAAGGGAGAGAAGTGTGCATGATCGACCAGTGATCATAGATCTACTGTGGCCAAAGCACACACACACAAAAAAAAAGGGATAGGAAAGAGAGGGGGCGCTAAGAAAGTGACTGAAAGCAATGCATATGGAAGCCCCCCCCCCCCCCCCCCGAAGGGGGGCGTATCACATATCCACTGTTCCAGCCACTCAGTGCATGGAAATTTAAATCTAGGTCCCCCCAAGGGGGGTCCAGATATTTAGCCGGTGTGGACAGCTGTTTCAGTCTTGGCGACCTCTTCAGCACACCATCGGCAATACTGGAGGAAGAAGGAACTTCTGCTTACCTGCAAAGAAGACCACATTTTACTGTGGTTTCTGCAGGGGCATACATTCCATGCCTCCACCTAGAGCCAAATTTCCATGCACCCTAAGAGAGAACCTACTAAAAAGGGGGAAGGATTTGCAGTCGAAATTGTGTTAAAAAAGCAGACCGAAAGGGTTGACTGCCAGTGCCTGTAATTTAGAAAAAACTACCAAGTGAGTAGGAAAAGGCACTGTCAAGGGAGAGAAGTGTGCATGATCGACCAGTGATCATAGATCTACTGTGGCCAAACCACACACACAAAAAAAGGGATAGGAAAGAGAGGGGGCGCTAAGAAAGTGACTGAAAGCAATGCATATGGAAGCCCCCCCGAAGGGGGGCGTATCACATATCCACTGTTCCAGCCACTCAGTGCATGGAAATTTAAATCTAGGTCTCCCCAAGGGGGGTCCAGATATTTAGCCGGTGTGGACAGCTGTTTCAGTCTTGGCGACCTCTTCAGCACACCATCGGCAATACTGGAGGAAGAAGGAACTTCTGCTTACCTGCAAAGAAGACCACATTTTACTGTGGTTTCTGCAGGGGCATACATTCCATGCCTCCACCTAGAGCCAAATTTCCATGCACCCTAAGAGAGAACCTACTAAAAAGGGGGAATGATTTGCAGTCGAAATTGTGTTAAAAAAGCAGACCGAAAGGGTTGACTGCCAGTGCCTGTAATTTAGAAAAAACTACCAAGTGAGTAGGAAAAGGCACTGTCAAGGGAGAGAAGTGTGTATGATCGACCAGTGATCATAGATCTACTGTGGCCAAAGCACACACACAAAAAAAAGGGATAGGAAAGAGAGGGGGCGCTAAGAAAGTGACTGAAAGCAATGCATATGGAAGCCCCACCCACCCCCCCCCCCCCCCGAAGGGGGGCGTATCACATATCCACTGTTCCAGCCACTCAGTGCATGGAAATTTAAATCTAGGTCCCCCCCAAGGGGGGTCCAGATATTTAGCCGGTGTGGACAGCTGTTTCAGTCTTGGCGACCTCTTCAGCACACCATCGGCAATACTGGAGGAAGAAGAAACTTTTGCTTACCTGCAAAGAAGACCACATTTTACTGTGGTTTCTGCAGGGGCATACATTCCATGCCTCCACCTAGAGCCAAATTTCCATGCACCCTAAGAGAGAACCTACTAAAAAGGGGGAAGGATTTGCAGTCGAAATTGTGTTAAAAAAGCAGACCGAAAGGGTTGACTGCCAGTGCCTGTAATTTAGAAAAAACTACCAAGTGAGTGGGAAAAGGCACTGTCAAGGGAGAGAAGTGTGCATGATCGACCAGTGATCATAGATCTACTGTGGCCAAAGCACACACAAAAAAAAAGGGATAGGAAAGAGAGGGGGCGCTAAGAAAGTGACTGAAAGCAATGCATATGGAAGCCCCCCCCCCCCCCCCCGAAGGGGGGCGTATCACATATCCACTGTTCCAGCCACTCAGTGCATGGAAATTTAAATCTAGGTCCCCCCAAGGGGGGTCCAGATATTTAGCCGGTGTGGACAGCTGTTTCAGTCTTAGCGACCTCTTCAGCACACCATCGGCAATACTGGAGGAAGAAGGAACTTCTGCTTACCTGCAAAGAAGACCACATTTTACTGTGGTTTCTGCAGGGGCATACATTCCATGCCTCCACCTAGAGCCAAATTTCCATGCACCCTAAGAGAGAACCTACTAAAAAGGGGGAAGGATTTGCAGTCGAAATTGTGTTAAAAAAGCAGACCGAAAGGGTTGACTGCCAGTGCCTGTAATTTAGAAAAAAAACTACCAAGTGAGTAGGAAAAGGCACTGGCAAGGGAGAGAAGTGTGCATGATCGACCAGTGATCATAGATCTACTGTGGCCAAAGCACACACACACACAAAAAAAAGGGATAGGAAAGAGAGGGGGCGCTAAGAAAGTGACTGAAAGCAATGCATATGGAAGCCCCCCCGAAGGGGGGCGTATCACATATCCACTGTTCCAGCCACTCAGTGCATAGAAATTTAAATCTAGGTCCCCCCAAGTGGGGTCCAGATATTTAGCTGGTGTGGACAGCTGTTTCAGTCTTGGCGACCTCTTCAGCACACCATCGGCAATACTGGAGGAAGAAGGAACTTCTGCTTACCTGCAAAGAAGACCACATTTTACTGTGGTTTCTGCAGGGGCATACATTCCATGCCTCCACCTAGAGCCAAATTTCCATGCACCCTAAGAGAGAACCTACTAAAAAGGGGGAAGGATTTGCAGTCGAAAGTGTGTTAAAAAAGCAGACCGAAAGGGTTGACTGCCAGTGCCTGTAATTTAGAAAAAACTACCAAGTGAGTAGGAAAAGGCACTGTCAAGGGAGAGAAGTGTGCATGATCGACCAGTGATCATAGATCTACTGTGGCCAAAGCACACACACACACAAAAAAAGGGATAGTAAAGAGAGGGGGCGCTAAGAAAGTGACTGAAAGCAATACATATGGAAGCCCCCCCCCCCCCGAAGGGGGGCGTATCACATATCCACTGTTCCAGCCACTCAGTGCATGGAAATTTAAATCTAGGTCCCCCCAAGGGGGGTCCAGATATTTAGCCGGTGTGGACAGCTGTTTCAGTCTTGGCGACCTCTTCAGCACACCATCGGCATTACTGGAGGAAGAAGGAACTTCTGCTTACCTGCAAAGAAGACCACATTTTACTGTGGTTTCTGCAGGGGCATACATTCCATGCCTCCACCTAGAGCCAAATTTCCATGCACCCTAAGAGAGAACCTACTAAAAAGGGGGAAGGATTTGCAGTCGAAATTGTGTTAAAAAAGCAGACCGAAAGGGTTGACTGCCAGTGCCTGTAATTTAGAAAAAACTACCAAGTGAGTAGGAAAAGGCACTGGCAAGGGAGAGAAGTGTGCATGATCGACCAGTGATCATAGATCTACTGTGGCCAAAGCACACACACACAAAAAAAAAGGGATAGGAAAGAGAGGGGGCGCTAAGAAAGTGACTGAAAGCAATGCATATGGAAGCCCCCCCGAAGGGGGGCGTATCACATATCCACTGTTCCAGCCACTCAGTGCATGGAAATTTAAATCTAGGTCCCCCCAAGGGGGGTCCAGATATTTAGCCGGTGTGGACAGCTGTTTCAGTCTTGGCGACCTCTTCAGCACACCATCGGCAATACTGGAGGAAGAAGGAACTTCTGCTTACCTGCAAAGAAGACCACATTTTACTGTGGTTTCTGCAGGGGCATACATTCCATGCCTCCACCTAGAGCCAAATTTCCATGCACCCTAAGAGAGAACCTACTAAAAAGGGGGAAGGATTTGCAGTCGAAAGTGTGTTATAAAAGCAGACCGAAAGGGTTGACTGCCAGTGCCTGTAATTTAGAAAAAACTACCAAGTGAGTAGGAAAAGGCACTGTCAAGGGAGAGAAGTGTGCATGATCGACCAGTGATCATAGATCTACTGTGGCCAAAGCACACACACACACAAAAAAAGGGATAGTAAAGAGAGGGGGCGCTAAGAAAGTGACTGAAAGCAATGCATATGGAAGCCCCCCCGAAGGGGGGCGTATCACATATCCACTGTTCCAGCCACTCAGTGCATGGAAATTTAAATCTAGGTCCCCCCAAGGGGGGTCCAGATATTTAGCCGGTGTGGACAGCTGTTTCAGTCTTGGCGACCTCTTCAGCACACCATCGGCAATACTGGAGGAAGAAGGAACTTTTGCTTACCTGCAAAGAAGACCACATTTTACTGTGGTTTCTGCAGGGGCATACATTTCATGCCTCCACCTAGAGCCAAATTTCCATGCACCCTAAGAGAGAACCTACTAAAAAGGGGGAAGGATTTGCAGTCGAAATTGTGTTAAAAAAGCAGACCGAAAGGGTTGACTGCCAGTGCCTGTAATTTAGAAAAAAATACCAAGTGAGTAGGAAAAGGCACTGTCAAGGGAGAGAAGTGTGTATGATGGACCAGTGATCATAGATCTACTGTGGCCAAAGCACACACAAAAAAAAAAGGTATAGGAAAGAGAGGGGGCGCTAAGAAAGTGACTGAAAGCAATGCATATAGAAGCCCCCCCCCCCCCCCCGAAAGGGGGCGTATCACATATCCACTGTTCCAGCCACTCAGTGCATGGAAATTTAAATCATGGTCCCCCCAAGGGGGGTCCAGATATTTAGCCGGTGTGGACAGCTGTTTCAGTCTTGGCGACCTCTTCAGCACACCATCGGCAATACTGGAGGAAGAAGGAACTTCTGCTTACCTGCAAAAAAGACCACATTTTACTGTGGTTTCTGCAGGGGCATACATTCCATGCCTCCACCTAGAGCCAAATTTCCATGCACCCTAAGAGAGAACCTACTAAAAAGGGGGAAGGATTTGCAGTCGAAATTGTGTTAAAAATGCAGACTGAAAGGGTTGACTGCCAGTGCCTGTAATTTAGAAAAAAACTACCAAGTGAGTAGGAAAAGGCACTGTCAAGGGAGAGAAGTGTGCATGATCGACCAGTGATCATAGATCTACTGTGGCCAAAGCACACACACACAAAAAAAAAGGGATAGGAAAGAGAGGGGGCGCTAAGAAAGTGACTGAAAGCAATGCATATGGAAGCCCCCCCCCCCCCCCGAAGGGGGGCGTATCACATATCCACTGTTCCAGCCACTCAGTGCATGGAAATTTAAATCTAGGTCCCCCCAAGGGGGGTCCAGATATTTAGCCGGTGTGGACAGCTGTTTCAGTCTTGGCGACCTCTTCAGCACACCATCGGCAATACTGGAGGAAGAAGGAACTTCTGCTTACCTGCAAAGAAGACCACATTTTACTGTGGTTTCTGCAGGGGCATACATTCCATGCCTCCACCTAGAGCCAAATTTCCATGCACCCTAAGAGAGAACCTACTAAAAAGGGGGAAGGATTTGCAGTCGAAATTGTGTTAAAAAAGCAGACCGAAAGGGTTGACTGCCAGTGCCTGTAATTTAGAAAAAACTACCAAGTGAGTAGGAAAAGGCACTGTCAAGGGAGAGAAGTGTGCATGATCGACCAGTGATCATAGATCTACTGTGGCCAAACCACACACACAAAAAAAGGGATAGGAAAGAGAGGGGGCGCTAAGAAAGTGACTGAAAGCAATGCATATGGAAGCCCCCCCGAAGGGGGGCGTATCACATATCCACTGTTCCAGCCACTCAGTGCATGGAAATTTAAATCTAGGTCTCCCCAAGGGGGGGTCCAGATATTTAGCCGGTGTGGACAGCTGTTTCAGTCTTGGCGACCTCTTCAGCACACCATCGGCAATACTGGAGGAAGAAGGAACTTCTGCTTACCTGCAAAGAAGACCACATTTTACTGTGGTTTCTGCAGGGGCATACATTCCATGCCTCCACCTAGAGCCAAATTTCCATGCACCCTAAGAGAGAACCTACTAAAAAGGGGGAATGATTTGCAGTCGAAATTGTGTTAAAAAAGCAGACCGAAAGGGTTGACTGCCAGTGCCTGTAATTTAGAAAAAACTACCAAGTGAGTAGGAAAAGGCACTGTCAAGGGAGAGAAGTGTGTATGATCGACCAGTGATCATAGATCTACTGTGGCCAAAGCACACACACAAAAAAAAGGGATAGGAAAGAGAGGGGGCGCTAAGAAAGTGACTGAAAGCAATGCATATGGAAGCCCCACCCACCCCCCCCCCCCCCCCGAAGGGGGGCGTATCACATATCCACTGTTCCAGCCACTCAGTGCATGGAAATTTAAATCTAGGTCCCCCCCAAGGGGGGTCCAGATATTTAGCCGGTGTGGACAGCTGTTTCAGTCTTGGCGACCTCTTCAGCACACCATCGGCAATACTGGAGGAAGAAGAAACTTTTGCTTACCTGCAAAGAAGACCACATTTTACTGTGGTTTCTGCAGGGGCATACATTCCATGCCTCCACCTAGAGCCAAATTTCCATGCACCCTAAGAGAGAACCTACTAAAAAGGGGGAAGGATTTGCAGTCGAAATTGTGTTAAAAAAGCAGACCGAAAGGGTTGACTGCCAGTGCCTGTAATTTAGAAAAAACTACCAAGTGAGTGGGAAAAGGCACTGTCAAGGGAGAGAAGTGTGCATGATCGACCAGTGATCATAGATCTACTGTGGCCAAAGCACACACAAAAAAAAAGGGATAGGAAAGAGAGGGGGCGCTAAGAAAGTGACTGAAAGCAATGCATATGGAAGCCCCCCCCCCCCCCCGAAGGGGGGCGTATCACATATCCACTGTTCCAGCCACTCAGTGCATGGAAATTTAAATCTAGGTCCCCCCCAAGGGGGGTCCAGATATTTAGCCGGTGTGGACAGCTGTTTCAGTCTTGGCGACCTCTTCAGCACACCATCGGCAATACTGGAGGAAGAAGGAACTTCTGCTTACCTGCAAAGAAGACCACATTTTACTGTGGTTTCTGCAGGGGCATACATTCCATGCCTCCACCTAGAGCCAAATTTCCATGCACCCTAAGAGAGAACCTACTAAAAAGGGGGAAGGATTTGCAGTCGAAATTGTGTTAAAAAAGCAGACCGAAAGGGTTGACTGCCAGTGCCTGTAATTTAGAAAAAAAACTACCAAGTGAGTAGGAAAAGGCACTGGCAAGGGAGAGAAGTGTGCATGATCGACCAGTGATCATAGATCTACTGTGGCCAAAGCACACACACACACAAAAAAAAGGGATAGGAAAGAGAGGGGGCGCTAAGAAAGTGACTGAAAGCAATGCATATGGAAGCCCCCCCGAAGGGGGGCGTATCACATATCCACTGTTCCAGCCACTCAGTGCATAGAAATTTAAATCTAGGTCCCCCCAAGTGGGGTCCAGATATTTAGCTGGTGTGGACAGCTGTTTCAGTCTTGGCGACCTCTTCAGCACACCATCGGCAATACTGGAGGAAGAAGGAACTTCTGCTTACCTGCAAAGAAGACCACATTTTACTGTGGTTTCTGCAGGGGCATACATTCCATGCCTTCACCTAGAGCCAAATTTCCATGCACCCTAAGAGAGAACCTACTAAAAAGGGGGAAGGATTTGCAGTCGAAAGTGTGTTAAAAAAGCAGACCGAAAGGGTTGACTGCCAGTGCCTGTAATTTAGAAAAAACTACCAAGTGAGTAGGAAAAGGCACTGTCAAGGGAGAGAAGTGTGCATGATCGACCAGTGATCATAGATCTACTGTGGCCAAAGCACACACACACACAAAAAAAAGGGATAGTAAAGAGAGGGGGCGCTAAGAAAGTGACTGAAAGCAATACATATGGAAGCCCCCCCCCCCCCGAAGGGGGGCGTATCACATATCCACTGTTCCAGCCACTCAGTGCATGGAAATTTAAATCTAGGTCCCCCCAAGGGGGGTCCAGATATTTAGCCGGTGTGGACAGCTGTTTCAGTCTTGGCGACCTCTTCAGCACACCATCGGCATTACTGGAGGAAGAAGGAACTTCTGCTTACCTGCAAAGAAGACCACATTTTACTGTGGTTTCTGCAGGGGCATACATTCCATGCCTCCACCTAGAGCCAAATTTCCATGCACCCTAAGAGAGAACCTACTAAAAAGGGGGAAGGATTTGCAGTCGAAATTGTGTTAAAAAAGCAGACCGAAAGGGTTGACTGCCAGTGCCTGTAATTTAGAAAAAACTACCAAGTGAGTAGGAAAAGGCACTGGCAAGGGAGAGAAGTGTGCATGATCGACCAGTGATCATAGATCTACTGTGGCCAAAGCACACACACACAAAAAAAAGGGATAGGAAAGAGAGGGGGCGCTAAGAAAGTGACTGAAAGCAATGCATATGGAAGCCCCCCCGAAGGGGGGCGTATCACATATCCACTGTTCCAGCCACTCAGTGCATGGAAATTTAAATCTAGGTCCCCCCAAGGGGGGTCCAGATATTTAGCCGGTGTGGACAGCTGTTTCAGTCTTGGCGACCTCTTCAGCACACCATCGGCAATACTGGAGGAAGAAGGAACTTCTGCTTACCTGCAAAGAAGACCACATTTTACTGTGGTTTCTGCAGGGGCATACATTCCATGCCTCCACCTAGAGCCAAATTTCCATGCACCCTAAGAGAGAACCTACTAAAAAGGGGGAAGGATTTGCAGTCGAAAGTGTGTTATAAAAGCAGACCGAAAGGGTTGACTGCCAGTGCCTGTAATTTAGAAAAAACTACCAAGTGAGTAGGAAAAGGCACTGTCAAGGGAGAGAAGTGTGCATGATCGACCAGTGATCATAGATCTACTGTGGCCAAAGCACACACACACACAAAAAAAGGGATAGTAAAGAGAGGGGGCGCTAAGAAAGTGACTGAAAGCAATGCATATGGAAGCCCCCCCGAAGGGGGGCGTATCACATATCCACTGTTCCAGCCACTCAGTGCATGGAAATTTAAATCTAGGTCCCCCCAAGGGGGGTCCAGATATTTAGCCGGTGTGGACAGCTGTTTCAGTCTTGGCGACCTCTTCAGCACACCATCGGCAATACTGGAGGAAGAAGGAACTTTTGCTTACCTGCAAAGAAGACCACATTTTACTGTGGTTTCTGCAGGGGCATACATTTCATGCCTCCACCTAGAGCCAAATTTCCATGCACCCTAAGAGAGAACCTACTAAAAAGGGGGAAGGATTTGCAGTCGAAATTGTATTAAAAAAGCAGACCGAAAGGGTCATACAGTTGGGCTATAGTCTGTTTCATGATAGTGACAGATATGGGGATGATACGAAAATTGTTTATGAAGCACGTGTGTGTGTGTGAATGAACATGTGAGTTATTTGTATCAGCCAGGTTATGTGACGTTTCTCATTGATCCAATATGTTGTGTGTTTAGCAGGTGTTACGTTGGGACTTTTATTTATTCAGAGTTCTTGTAAGACAGTGGAAGACAGACGCCGAGACGTCGAGTCGCAGGTGGGACCTACGTGAGGTCATCCCTCCAGCTCTTCTGGGAGTGAGTCTGACTGGGAACCGAGATACCCAAGTCCAAGCGAGAACTGAGTGTACCGTACAGAGAGATAATATAGGGGGCTCCTGAGAATCCAAATTTATTTATGCTGCATTAAACACAAACATTGCGGCATTTTGACAATGTCCCCCCCCCCCCCCCCCCCCCCCCATTGACTACGCGACCGCTACCCCATCTTTAATTATTTACCCCAGTGATTTCAAATAAACGCAAGTTTGTCAATGCGGTGTAAATAAATGTGGTTCTTTTGGAAAATAGATTGTTTAATCTCTATAAGCATCACCCACTGCACCCGAGCTAAACAGTATATCAACGATGTATGCGTGTACATTCAAGAATGCGTAGTTTATTGATCACGGCGGCTAGCCGCCTAGCCTAAGCCCGATGTGCCATGCGTTGTGGAAATTCCCGATAACGGCGATCGCACACACACACGCGCGCTCTTACACCTGTTAAAAATCAATGATATACACACTCACTAGGTCTATTTTCTCAATTAAAATAACGCGGCAACCAAATCTGCTTAATAAATAGTCTTATACACATAAACTTTGTCAATTTTACACACAGACACAGCACAGGCAAAAGAACATGAAGCAATTACTTCCCTTTGAAATCATAATTTATGCCTGCTTTCGCTTTCGTGGCTCATTACTGAGAAATGATACAAAATTACTATCATTTCTAATTAAAAACACTGCATCAACCCACTAAAACAACACTAATTTGACTAATAATAATGTTTTCAGCCCCGGCCCGGCTCAATCCACTGTATTATTAGCCCGGTAAACACGCTACATACCTGTAAAAATCGATGATCTAGTTCCGGTATTGCACCACTATCGATTATAGTTATAAGTTCCCAGAATAACTGCCTCTCTCGGCCACCGCGGTGGCCGGGTGGATTTCGCTCGCATGTCATACACCTAAGAGAAAATCTGGCACAATTTATTCTTACGTGTGTGATATGGGATCGAGTCTCCTCTGGGCCTCAAATTCTTTCGTTTCGTAAATAACTCGTCTTTGAGGCCCCCATCTGGGGAGTGACGAAACCCTAATAATTAGGCCAAAAATAAGTCCGGACAAAAATAAATAATTAGCTGTAGGACCTACAGTAAACAAATTACTAGGCCGGCAAATAAATAAAATAAATTGTGCGCACGGGTAAAAAAGGGGGGAAAGAGGGGAATAAGGGGGTGGGGGGGGGGGGGAAGGGGAAGGGAAAGAGGGGAATAAGGGGGTGGGGGGGAAGGGGAAGGGAAAGGGGGGTAAGGGGTGGGGTGGGGTGTGTGTGTGTGTGTCTGTCCGTCCTTCCTACCCTTGTCCCGTCTGGGCGACGGACGCTATATCCAATTCCCAATGCCTCTTCAAGAGGGGCATGTGTGACCCTCTCTTGAAAAGGCAAATTGGGAATTGGATTAAACAGACGGGACTTTTGTTAAAAAGTTTATTTTAATAACCCACTGCTCATCAGCTTTAATCTGTGGCACGCTAAGAAAAGCAAGGCAAAATTATTGCTAATTCTGATTCTGTTTACAAAAGACCGTAACTATCTCATGCGATCATGGTAACTGAATGAACAGAAAGTAAAAGACTTCCATGAAACAAAGTATAATTTTCACCCCCCCAAAATTCAAGTCTGAAGAAATCTATAAGATGCGGTTGAATATGGCACAGTAAGTGGAAGCAGAAGCAATTTACAAGGGTCTTAGCAAGCTGTGTACTCTCATGTGATCGTTGTATCCAGCGTATACAATGACGTAGCGTCTTAAAAACGAAACTAAGTGCGTGGTGGCTAATCGAGTATACAGTCGTTGCGTGTGGCGTGACATACAACCGGTGAAGTGTGAGTGCATTTGTCTGTGGATATGTCTGTCTGCCTTGTTTGTCTGTCTTTGTCTGTGTATGTCTGTGTGCGTATATGCGTGCATGTGCGTGTGTGTTTGTCTTTGTCTCTGTGTGTGTGCGTGCATTGTATTTGTTTGTCTGTGCGTGAGTGTGCGTGAGTGCGTGTGCATGATTATGCGTGCGTGCGTGTGCATGCGTGCGTGTGCGTGCGTGCGTGCATGTGTGATTATGCATGTCGGAATGCGCCTGCCTGTAATGTGTGTGTGTGTGTGTGTGTGTGTGTGTGTGTGTGTGTGTGTGTGTGTGTGTGAGTATGTAAATCCCGTAAATCGGGGGACACACACAGGTTATACACCCACAAACCGTCCCCGGTTTGTATGGTTAGTGTGTGTGTGTGTGTGTTTGTGTGTGTGTGTGTGTGTGTGTGTGTGTGTGTGTGTGTGCGTCTGTGTTTGCGTGCGTGTGTTTCTGTGCGTGCGTGAATATGTGTGTTAGAGATATAAGAAATGACATTCCAAGAACATTTTGTGCCAATACCCCCCCAAAAAAAAAAAACATAGTTATTTAAATAATAACCACACACACATACACACACACACACACACACAAAAAAAAAAAACATTGCTATATGCACTTGATAACAAATTATTTAAGTTACCTGCAGATACTTGTTAACAAATTTTCCAAAGTCAATTATAACTGACAAATAACTTTACAGGTAACCTTTTAAGAACCTATAATAAGTTATTAAGTGACTTAAGACAAGAACTTATAAGAACTTAAACATAACAAAATGTAAGTTCTTGACTCAAGTCACAACTTAAGTCACAACTTACTCGGTCAGATTTGTCAAGATACAAGGACAATGAAAAAAACTTTTTTTAGTAATAGTCAGGTGGTGGTGGTGGTGCTGATGGGGTTAAATAGTTAGGTGGCATGTCATTTTTCTGTGAAGTGTATGTCATTAATAAACGATTACCAAATCTTATTTTTATTTGTTTAAAAGATTGTGTAGTTTTTCTGTGGTTTCCTGAACACCGATCTGTTTCCCCATCTCTAAAAAACTAGCCTTCAGTTCTTCAACATTCACAGGAGATTGACTACGCATTTTATTTTGTATTTCAGACTTCTGTTTCTTGTAATTATTTAAATCATCCTGGACTCTCTTAAATTCCTCGTCATCAATACAATTATCGTTTAATGCCTTACTGATAATAAGTTTCATACTGCTCAGCTTTGCACCAGCAAGCGTACTCAATGCTTCATGTTTCTGTAATTTTGTGTGAAACCTCTTGTTCAAGGCTTCCAAACCAAAACAAGTCAGGCATGTAGCAACGCTAACACCCTCAACTGCTATTCCAGCCAAACTCCCAATTCCTGTGGCGAACAGAACAATACCCCCTACAGAACATGAAGCTGAAACTGCACCAATAGCCATAGAAGTGTTTTGAACAGAATTGAAAACGGTCTTATACCGTCTTTTGCACCGTGAATATTTCGCTTCTTCTCCTTCCAAATATTTCAAAGCTTCTGTAATATTATTTAATCTGAATGCTTCTGCCTGTAATGTTTTATCTGAAGCAATTGGCACAGCTGTCACCTGTGGATCAGGCGCAAGTGTTGTTTTAGTCATCTCATTTGTTTCAGTCGGATCAAGCGTTGGTAGTTGCGGATAGAAGTTTACCATTTTTTTTATTCACAAATATTTTTTTTTTTATTTAATCAGCAATTACATTTTGCAACTCTTCAAAAGTATACAATTTGCTGGCATAATAAAATGCAACAAGATCAATGTGTTCAAGGTTTATGTAAGTTAGACGAACAAAAGTTGTTTTGTCAACCACCACCTTGACAGCGGGAATACTGCTTGAAACATTAATAACATCATTATTTTTTGTAATGGCAATAAAGACCTTTGATGATTCTGTTACTGTTTCATTCCATGTAAGTTTAATTCCTTGTGCTATATTTGCCTCTTTTGCAGAAGCAACAGATTTCATGATAATTTCAAATACTATTGTCACTTCTCTAGCCACGACTAAGCTTGCTGGCATAAAAACAACAGAAGTATCTGATCTACCCTTTCTAGTTGTAAGAAGATACCGCCGTCTCTCATAATTTTCAACTTTCAGTTTTTCTCTGCTATTGTTGTCTGGGGCAAAACTTGGAACAAGGCTTACAATAAGCGGCCCAGAATTAACAACCTTCCTAAAGACTAAGGCACCTTCGTCATCAGTGTATACATAAGGACTAATAAATTCAATCTTTATGTCCCAGTCAATTGTGGGTGGTGGTGCCGGTACAGGTGAAACCACCCACTTACTACCTACATATATTAAGTTGTAAGGCGCATTATTTACAGGTGGAGTAGGTACAGTAACATCACGAAGCTGACCAAGTTTAGGAATCTGTCTTTCACCATCTTTCATGTCGACAATTACTTTCCTCTTGTACATACCAGTTGAATCAAGTTCAAAACCATATATTTCTCCAATTTCCCCTTCCTTCTCAAAATCCTGGACGTCTGCCAAATCTTTCAACTCTGTAACCGGACACGCAACTGGTATGATTCTCGGCTTTGGACCACCACTCATTTTTTATAAACAAAAATAAAATTATTTAATTTCCAACACAACACTAAAATCATGCATAACAACTGGTTTGTCATCTTGATTAGTTACAGATAAACACAGTGACTCAAAGAAACTAGAACCTAATTTCTTAAACTGCAAATTAGGAAATCTAACAACTACACTTTCACAATAAGGAGCAGTTCCAGCTGGCACACATCTCAACAAAGTTGAAGGCTTTCCATTGTGTACATTTTCAGTAGTGTTTAGTTCTTTCAAATAAACATTAAATACTGTGTGTACTGCCAATTAAACAGGACGTTTTCCAGTTATTTTAAGTTTTTTTGTCTTCATTGTTATAATACCAAACTCAAATTCATCAATATCATCTGATCTATACCAATCTTCGTCAATATAAAATCCAAGTAAATATGCAAATTTATCTGAGATCCTTAACCAATTTTGTGTCGGAAATTCTAATGTAACAAGTAGGTTAGCTGGATTTAAAGTTGCTTTAATTTTAAAATTACTTTGAAACCATTCAGCTATAGTACAAAAGTCATAATATCCAGGTGGTAAAGCTTCAGTCTTACCATCTAAATTTACTTTATTATATATATCATCCTCTACATTAAACCATTTTACTGTGTAGAACATTTCATGGATAGCTACAGCCTTGCTACCATCACGATTATCAATCCCATTAGTTAACCACACTGGTTTGCTTGTGTCAAGATTTGTTAAGGTAATAAACATTTTTTATTATCTCATAAAAAAGAAGCATGGAATTTAAATCACCAACCATTACCACAACAAACGCATTTCAATTTAATGTGGATGCCAAATATAATGTTGCACCTACTTATGAACAGAAAATAATTCAACTAAATCAGCTTGACATGGCTGTGTCTGAACAAGATCTATTCCAAGTCAAAGTACCAAATCCGTTTGACCATTATCTAAACCCTCCAATAACAGACGACTCTACTGCAAGAAAGTGGTCTTCAAGTCCACTACAGATGTTTCAAAATCAACTCAACTTTGCAATACTATGTTCAACTACAGGCTGTGGTGTTTCATTCACAGATCATTTGAATCACTCAAACAAACTGATTAGGTCTGTGTATCGTTTTCATGTTTATTACCAGCTTAGACGTATTCTGTCAGAACTGCATACCCCACTGCCCACTGAATCCAGTTTCAACAGGTATAACAACCCCATGGATATGAAAGCATTTGAACGCATCTGTAATGAATTTAACATCAGTACAAAGTATGATTTCACACAAAAACTTGATGATCACAAAGGCATGGGTACATTGTATTATGCTTTGAGTCACAGACAATACCCTCAAGATTATTACCCTGGTTACACTTCATTCTCATCAAAATCACAAGTCTGGTTAGGATCAATAGAGCAGAAACAGTCTAACGCCTGGACCACATTTATTTTAGATAAATCTGACGGGTTTACTCAAGCAGGAGTCGAGCGCGTCAATGAGTCAATCAGAACATATGTCTGGTGTTTACTAGGAGCACAATCACTAACAAAATCAAACATTTTGAATGGAAGTGGTAAATTTGAAGCACAAAAACAGTTTCTTGCAAATCTTGAAGATTCAATTAATTCAACAGTCGATCTCCCATCAAGCATACAGCGTTACCAAGACGTACTCAGATATGCCAGATCAAAAGTTGACTTTGTAGTTGGAATCGGGTTATACATGTTACCATCTGATCTTCAACTCCAAATGGGTACAATAACAAATTATAATAATGAAATCATTGTTGCAGGTGTTGGTAAAAAAATAGGACTCAATCAATCTGTAAACTTGGGGGCCACAACCACACATGTACAGTCATTAAAATCATTACAGACGGTAACACCCCCGGCCCCGGCCCCAACACCGGCACTCATACAACCAGTACAGTCAACACCAACCCCTGACACACATGAGTCAGAAAGAACTGCATTGGTAATAGGTCTAACAGGGTTAGGAGTATTACTTCTTTATCTGTTTCATTAAATAACCCACCATTAACCCTCCTACTGTCACCAAAAATATCCACACATGCTCTGCCATAAACCCAACTACCTTTGCTGCTGTAGTAATAAGCCAACTGACAACAGTGCCTATAATGCCAGGCAATGCGTCCACTGCTTTCACAGCCAATTTCTTAAGCAAGTCTGATATGTGAGACAACTGTTTCTTTACCCATGACTGTAAATCTTTTGGGTCTGTTGGAGTCGGGGGGCCCGGGGTTGGTGGTGCTGGTGCCGGTGGTGCTCCACCACCACTGCCGGAGACAGCTAATACAACAGTACTAATAATAAATCCAAGAGCTGTAATTAAACTAGCAATTGTGATACCCTGTTCTCTGAAAAGTGTTTTTAGTCTCTCAGCCAGAGTAGTGTCTTCGTGAAGTATTTTCTGAATAGTTTCTCTAATTCTGTTGACCTGTGATTTTAGTTTTTGTCTTCCAATACTAATTGTTTCTAACCGTCCTGATCTTTCTATCTGCAAATCATTTAATCTGTGTTGAATTCTTTCTTTCATTTCTGTGTCAAGATTTCCATTGTCTGCGGTAGCCAGTTTCTCTTTTTCACGTTCTATGTGTTTATCAAGCTCTCCCAGTTTGGCAACATTATTTACCATCTCACCTCTTATTGTCTGCAGTGATTTATCCAATCCCATAATCTCCCTCATTGACATAGGTGGATCATCTATTGTTTTCAAAGCGTCATTTATTTGTCCTTCAGTAAATGAGGTTTCTTGTATCACTGTGTTTGCTATTTCTGGTAGGCTTGTTACTGGTGCCATTTCAATTTGTTGCCCTGTTGGTAACTTTGTTTGCGTGTCGTGAAGAACACTAGCCAGTCTTGGCGTGACAGGATACCCTCCAATTCCAAGATACCTTGCCAAACCAGAGTTACCACCGACTTCACCTTTAATTGTACTTAAAGCTCTAAACTTAGAAGGATTATTTTTATGTGTTAGATATATTTTCCCTCTGTCTGTATTTACAAATAAGTGCCCTTTATCATATTCAAATTGATTAGGATCTATTACATCTGGGCGCGCTCCAACACTGTCATAAAATGAGTTTACTTTGTCTTTTAACAGTTCATGATGCATACTACTACTACTAGTTACCATTCCAGTCATATCTGTGATACTGGTATCTGAGACATTCATGTCATCCATTTCAAAATCTTCATGATTAAATCCTCCCGCAGCCATTGTTTTATTAATTTATTATTTTTTATTGTGCATAATAAAAATGACACAGTCTTACGGATCAAAGTTAGACCCATACAGAAAACTACGTGAGCCTCTGGGTGTTAAGGGCATAAGACAATCAATCGTCATCACAAACAATCCAAGTACCATAGACCAGAACCAAACACTTACAGTCAAGTTTACAAACCTAGGTCCCAGTGACGTTATTGTTCCTGGCACTGCACGCCTAGCATTTAATATTGAACTATCATCAGACGCAGATGTAAACAGAATACTGGTTGACAATCTTGGTAGAGCAGTTGTTAGGACTATTAAAGTAAAACTTGAAGGACAGGAAGTGTTTAGTCTTGATGACTCAGATGTATTTTACTGTTACAAAGACCTTTGGCTCACAAGAGAAGAACGAGAAGATCGTATTTATCAAGGCATACAGCCAGATAATGTTGGTAAACTTCGAATCAATGCCGGAGACAAAACAACTACTGGGGTACCAAAGGAAGTTATTATAGCAGAAACATATGGAACCAGGTTTTACATTCCACTTGAGTTTGAAATCCTCACAGCTCATCTGCCTTATTATCAAGGGGCACTGAATGACCGTCTGAGCTTTGAACTAACCTTCAATGACTACTCCAAAGTTATTAAGTCATCTGCCACAGATGCAACATACAAGATCTCTAACATTTCCTTGGAATATGAAATTGTCACACACACTGAATTAGCCAGACTCATTCAAAATCAGTACCAGTCAAGACTGCCAATTTATTATGACAGGGTGATTAGACATAGTTTAATGCAAAAAGATAAGAGCGACCCAATGTGGAACATAAACTTGAACACACCTGCTAGGTCACTGAAAGGTATTCTTATGTTGTTTGTTGAACCAGCAGATCCATATAAACGGGATTCAGAAAAATTCTACAATCCTAAGATTACACATTTGTCCTGTACAATTGAAGGCCACCCTAATCAAGTGTACGCTTCAGGAATGTTACCATACCAGCAATACGATGAGATCACAAAGTATTTTGCAGGATGAAGGATTAGAGATAAACCAGCAAACATTGCGTGCAAAGATCTACATCTGTATGATGTTAGGATCGGACAATACCTTACAAACAAGTATGCACTGTGGCTAGACCTTCGTAGTACAGATGACGATTACCTTCATGGGTCAGGACGTACTGTCGAGAACGGTAGTGATGGAATAACAATTCAGATACAAAAGAAGGTTGAAACTGCTGCAGCCATAAACATATATTTGTACCTGATATATGACGCACAACTCAATATTGCAGAAAGCAGACTGAGTGGACACATATATTAAAATTATATTGTGTATTAAAATGAACCGGAGCTTAATGACACTCGATCCACACTGTGGATTGTTTTGTGGTGCCACATGGTGTGGTAAAACTGAATTTGTACTTAATTTATTACAAACAAGATACATCCACCATTTTGAAAACATTGTAATATTTTGTCCAACGATCAAACACAACAAAGCTTATCACAACCGTTTATTCATTTGGACTGACAGCAACATATACTTAGTTGACCCTGAGAAAAAACTGAATGACTACCTACAATATTTTTACAAGCAATTTGAAGGACAGCCAACATTGTTTATTGTTGATGACTGCTCAGCAGAGAAAGACATTGTCAAGAAGAGAAACACATTAGCAGAACTTGCCTTCAGTGGCAGACACGCAAATGTCAGTGTATGGATTCTCACTCAAAAATATAATGCTGTACTGAAAGATTTTCGAGAACAGTTAAAGTTTATCTGTTTGTTTTACTGCAAGGATCGTGACAGCTTTGAAGACTGTCTCAGAGAGAATGATGTCATCCCAAATAAGCATGAACGGGATGATGTAAAAAATAAACTGAAATCAACTAAGCATCTAAAGCTTATTTTAAAGACAGATCAGCCCACAGGGTATGGGTTAGTAAATTAATTTATTCTTTTGTTTGTCCAATAAAAATGACAGACGGACAAATCATACAGGTGCTTGATCTCACACACCTTTTCAAAGATGTTATACACTTTACTGATTTAATAACATCACCCAAACAGACTTACATAAGCCTTTCAGCACCATCAGAAATATATGTTACATATAGTGTGACTTTGGATTATGTTGATGAGCATCCATATGTGGAGCACATGACAGTTGATTTAAAGACACCTACTTTTAAAGTTGATGATACCAACTATGGCTGGTTAGGGGAAGTTTGTTATAGCATATTTAAACAACTACGCAAACTAAATGTTTATATTGACAGTGTTACAGTTAATAAAGTGATATTACACAAGGTGAGCAAGCAGAGTCAGCGGTAATATTTTTTATTTTATTATTTTGTCGGACAAATAAAAATGACGGACAATGCTCAAAGCCCTGGCCCATCAAACCCTGGCTCATCTAGTTTAAGAAACGTGTTTCACACAACAGACTTGCCTATATCTAACAGTAACAATGTCTATGAATCAATAGAAAACTCTTTTTCTGTCATACAACAAAATCTTCTCACAGGCAGTGTGAAGATTCAGATTGTTGCTAAAATAGAATTTACTAGAGTAGACGGTGAAGTGATTGTATCGTACATATCAACAAGACAACACACAGTTAACACAAGAAGAGAATTAGAAAACGTGTTTAGAGACAGACTATTACCAGACTTTCTCCAGGCGATTGACAGTGCAAAAATGAAGGGGTCTGGTTGGCACGAAGGACATGTACATGAACTGCAATTAAAGCAGTCTAGGTATCATCCTATATTAGGTAAATCATGGATACCACTACCAAAAGAGGTTGCAAACAAAAAGGCTGTCGTCAACATACAGAACAATGACAACTATTGTTTCATGTGGTGTGTGCTTGCTAAACTACACTTTGTAAAGTCAAAGCCTGAACGTGTATCTAACTACACCAAATTTGTAAATGAACTCGATTTTAGTGGCATTGAGTTCCCTGTTAAAATAGAGGACATAGACTTGTTTGAAAAACTAAATCCTGGTATATCTGTGAATGTGTTTGTGTGGGATAATAATGCTGAGAACAAGTTACAGCCAATTAGAGTATCTCCAATTGCCCCAACATATGGGCAGTCAGAAGATAAGCATGTTGACATGTTGCTAATCGGCCCTACCGGTGATGACAATAACTTTCACTACACAATTATCAGAAATATGTCACGTCTAATTCATGGGCATACAACAAAACACAAGTGTAAACAGGAAGTGTGTAAAAGATGTTTACAGAGGTTTTCCTCTATTGAAGTGGCACACAAACATGTTTTACACTGCAGGTCACCTGATGATATACAAACTGTACTTAAGTATCCATATCCTGGTAGTCAAGTGTATTTTAAGAACTATGGGAATCAGCAAAAGCTGCCGTTTGTAGTGTATGCAGATTTCGAATCATTAGTTGTTCAATATGAAGGTCCTGTTCCAGAGTCATTACCAAAGACTATAAAACTGAGTGACCAAGTGGTGTGTTCTTTTGGATACATTCTTGTTAGGTCAGACGGTTTGCATTCAGAACCTGTTATCTACAGGGGTGAAAATGCAGCTTGTTTGTTTTTAACAGAAATGAGACATCTGTATAGTCAGGTAGTACAGTATCTCACAACATGTCAGATGCCTTTGGTGATGACAGAAGAAGACAAACTGAAATTTGATACAGCTGAGACGTGTTGGATTTGTGAACAGCCTTTAGGGGGTGATAAAGTTCGTGACCATGATCACATAACTGGGCGTTACAGGGGTGCTGCACATGGTGATTGTAACTTGAAATTAAAAATAGATCCCAAGACATACAAGTTACCAATCTTTTTTCACAATCTCAAAGGGTATGATTCACACATTATCATGCAGGCTGTGGATGAGTCGTACAAAAACATAAGTTGTATTGCCCAGACAACTGAAAAATACTTGACTTTTAGGTTAGATAAATTAGCATTTTATGACTCCATGCAACATTTGTCTTTAGGATTGGCTAGTCTGGCAGAAGGACTGACTGAGTATCCAATAACGAGTAAATATTTTGAGCCAGACTTGATTAAGAAAGGTGTGTATCCATATGAGTACATTGATCACTGGGTTGTGTTTGAAGAAACAAGACTGCCACCAAAAGAGAAATTTTATTCCACACTAACTGGCAAAGGTATTTCTGACTCTGAATACCAGCATGCACTTGATGCGTGGGGGAAGTTAGGATGCCAGACGATTGGTGACTACCATGACCAGTACTTGAAAGCAGACGTTTGTTTGCTAGCAGACGTATTTGAAAGTTACCGTGAAAAGGGTTTGTTACACTACAAGCTTGACCCTGCTTGTTACATAACTAGTCCTGGCATGACATGGGATGCATTTTTGAAATCCAGTAAGATATCTATAGACCTGTTGTCTGATCGTACGATGGGTGAAATGGTGGAATGTGGATTGAGGGGAGGGATTAGTATTGCAGCAAATAACTACGCCAGAGCCAACAATAAATATCTGGACGGTTATGGTGACCTTGGGTTTGACCCCTCGAGGTCAAGGTCATTCATTACGTACCTTGACGCTAATAACCTTTATGGGTTCGCGATGTGTGAGTTATTACCCTTGAAAAACTTTTGTCTGCATGATTTGTCACAGTATGATGTAACAGAGTCAGGGTTAACTAACAATATTATGAATCTTGACCGAAACGACGCGAAGGGTTGGATCTTTGAAGTCGACCTAGAGTACCCTCACCACCTACATGATTATCACAATGATTATCCGTTGGCTGTTGAGAAAATGAGTATGACAGGAAAAAAAGAAGACACTAAACTTGTACCAAATCTAAATGACAAATTCAATTACGTTTGTCACTACCGCTTGCTACAGTTTTACATCAGACACGGGTTAGTACTAAAGAAAGTTCACAGAGGAATTCAATTTGATCAGAGTGCTTTCATGAAAGATTATATAATGAAGAACACAACCCTTCGTGCCAGAGACGGCAACACTGCATTTGACAAAGACTTCTTTAAGCTTATGAACAATGCCTGTTTTGGCAAGACAATGGAAAATCCTCATCACCGCAAAGATGTGAGACTGGTCACAACTGAATCAGGTGCAATTAAACTTACAGGCAAGCCTCAATACACAGGGTATAAAGAATTTCATTCATCATTGTATGCTGTGTCACTCAAAAAAAAGATTGTTAAACTGGACAAGCCAGTATTCATTGGTATGGCAATTCTTGAGTTGTCAAAACTGTTGATGCTTGAATTTTATTATGATTACTTCAAACCAAAGTATCCTGACTGCCGTCTGCTATACACTGACACTGACTCTATGATCATTGATGTGTGTACTGAAGACTTTTATGAAGACATGAAAACAGAGTTACACATGTATGACACGTCTGACTACCCTAAGGATCATCCACTGTTTAGCACACAAAACAAGAAAGTGCCTGGAAAGTTTAAGGATGAACTAAATGGTGTGCCAATAGTTGAGTACGTTGGACTGAGATCCAAAATGTATTCTATACTGCATCAGAAAGGTAGTCAGTCGAAAGCCAAAGGAATTAAAAAAACAGCAATAAAAAATAAAGACATACGTCATGAACATTACAAGCAAGTGTTAGATGGTGCATTAATGCCTGATTATCCAAACAAGTCACTGAGATCAAATAAACATAATCTTGAAATGATTCAAACACATAAGAAATCACTGGCAGTTGGGGACACGAAAAGAGTGTTTCACACTAAGGAAAAGGCTTATGCACCTGGACATTACAGGCTCAAGTTATCTGAAGACATTTGTGATAAACTGGTTGATGAATTAATCGATGAGTTAGTTACTGAAATGAGTAACGGTGTCTGGGGGAATAATCTGTAATTCTTCTCTGACAAATGCCCTCTGGGGTGCAGGCTCATACAGGTAATATATTGTTGCGTCTGCGCCGGGAATTATTTTTTTTATATTATGAACGGATGTTGACCAGATAGGGTCTGTCGCCCTGTGCTTTATGTCATTTTCAGCCTCCCCTGGCTGATATAAATATCTCACCTGTTTGGTAAATAAACTTGTGTCAGGCGCAAGCGGTGCGGGGGTTGGGGTTGGTCCTGTTTTTGGCTCTGTAATTGTTTTCAATTTAATAGCATCAGCAGGCTTTGGGTGACCTTCGTTGTTCATTGCTTTTATCACATGTGGTAATCTCTTTACCCACTCAGTGTTCCGGGTGTCATGCATGAGTTCCTTTGAATACTGGTAACTGAAAAGTCTTTCTGACAACTGTTTGTTAAAGTTCTCTACAATTGCCTGTGATCTGTGCACACCTGGAATGCCTCGTCTGACCAGTACGCCATGCTTCGCAAATAACTGATTAACTGCGCCTTTGAATTCTGATCCGTCATCAACTTGTACAAGTCTGGGGTATCTTAAAGGGCCTCGACTATATATTTTTGATAAAGCAGTAGCAACTGTACTGGCTGTTTTGTCAGATATGGGTTCAGCGTCTTTATACCTTGAAGCAATGTCTACAACAGTCAGTGCATACTTGTATCGTTTCTTTCTTATTGTATCATGTGGTAAGAACAAAAGGTCCATTTGGTGTGTGTCATTTGGGGTAGTGTTCTCAAAATGAGGTCTAGATATCTTTCTTGGAGCAGGGAGATATATCTGCCAAATTGCCTGTCTCTGTAACCATTGCTTGACTTGATTGAGTGATATATCTCCGCCCACAGCGGCATGTAATTTTTCAATAGCTGTTGCTCCTTTCCAATAGCCTGATGGAGAGTAATATATTTTCGATAGTTTATTTTCGGCTGCCATTTTTTCTAGCAATAAAAACTCCAGTAAAATAAACAAATGTCATTCCCACTAGAACAAAAATTATCTCTCCATTTCTTTGTTGTGTGCTTGGTTTGTAATAGTCACTTAGTTTCGGTTTCGGGATAGACATGTCTTCACCTGTGACAAGAAAATATTCCCTGATTGCTTCGTCTGTATTTGAAAACGTATGTTGTGCGTGGCCTTCAAGCCTGAGTTTTTCATTGATGAAATCAAGTTTCTCAATTCTATTCTTTTCATAATCTTGCTGGGCTTGAGCAAGTTTTTCAGATGCTTCATTATGATGTTTCAATTCTTCTGCAGATTCTTCTCTACCCATTTTTGAAAAGAGATAATTAGAGCCACTGAATGCCAATGCATTACCCATCGCTCCACCAATCATAATAGCTATCGTCGCCATATTATTTTTATTTACATAGAAACATTTTCGGGAATAATTCCCTTCTTGACAAGAAAGTCTTTTGTTGCAATCGACGCTGTAACAACTACAATTAGCTTAGTGCTGTCTTCAAAATCGAGTCTACTGAGGTCTGCTGATTTCATTTTGAGTAGACTTTTTCCCAGCATAGAATAAGCTACTGCTAATCCGCTGATTACGGCAGAGTGATAGACAAGGTTCATTATGTTCTTTGTGTTGCTCATTTTCTAATACAAGAAGAATTAAAATAATATTTTTATTTACTGCATATAAAATGGGTCAACGGCTTTGGATGTTACTGGTAATGTGGCGACTTCTGGTTTTGTTTTTGGAGTGTCTGATTTTTTGGTCACTATAAGAGTCTGTGGTTTGTATTTGTTGTATAATTGATAACCTACGTAACCAAATCCGACAACAAATCCGGCAATTATATATTTTGTTGATTGAGGTTCGGGGTCGGGGTCAGGGTCAGACTTAGTTGTTTGTCTCTCACTTTGATGAAGGTGTGACGGCCCTGACGGTACTGACACAGGTCCTGACGATCCTGACGGTGGATCAGTTACATGAGTCTTTTTTCTTTTTGTGCTTGAAGCTGTAATTTTTTTTGCCTATTATATTCAGCTAATCTTTTTCCAGCCTCAACCCTGCCTGGACGTTTAGTCTTCGTCACAGTTTGAACCTGTGTCAAAACTGGACTGGGGTTCGGTTGTGGAGTCGTCTGGGTTTCGTCCATTTTCTTCTGCAGTAAAATTTATTTTCGAAAAATCAATATGACTCCCAGTAACAAGAAGGGTTACTACAGGTGCAAGGTAATTTCCAAACTTGTAAAACATGACACATGCTAATTTGCCAATTGAACTTGAAACAATAGGATTGCTTTCAAGGTCGTGTGAAAGACTGTCACTATCCACAGGTAGAAAGTGACTCACTGCTTTTGTGTATAGGCATACAAGAGATCGACTCAAATCACGAGTCATTAGTGAAGCAATGTGATTTTCATATTTAGAATGAAGCTTGATTAGCTCGTCAGCGGTGAGAGATTCAATATCCTCTGTCATGTATTGTTTTCCAAGATAAGTCTTTGATTTGCCTGACACAACTACAGAAAGAAGGCGCTGTTTTTTCGAGTCTAAGTCTTTGTTTTCTACAGCATTAATATCATTTAGAAGAAGTAATTCGTCTTGATTCATTTTATAATAAAAAATATTAATTTTATGACTTTAATTAAAGACAATAAACTGCTACGCATTCTTGAATGTACACGCATACATCGTTGATATACTGTTTAGCTCGGGTGCAGTGGGTGATGCTTATAGAGATTAAACAATCTATTTTCCAAAAGAACCACATTTATTTACGCCGCATTGACAAACTTGCGTTTATTTGAAATCACTGGGGTAAATTAAAGATGGGGTAGCGGTCGCGTAGTCAATGGGGGGGGGGGGGGGGGGGACATTGTCAAAATGCCGCAATGTTTGTGTTTAATGCAGCATAAATAAATTTGGATTCTCAGGAGCCCCCTATATTATCTCTCTCGTCCGTGCCCAAAGAGACAGGACGGCAATACGCGTACGAGGAAGGACTTTCACGCCTAGACGTGAGAAGGACCAACGTAACCAGGCAACAACATCAAACAGGTTGGAGGCAATGTGAGACTAAGACCTAGCCTGGCAAAGATACTGTGTTACGTGTGTGGTGTGATAGTAGAACGTTGTATATAGTTTGATAGTCATATAAGTCTTTCTTTCATTTATAGTGTATAAAGGTTACTTTAGAAAGGGAGCCCGTGTGTTGTGTTTTACCGCATGAATGCGCCCGTCTGAGTCAGTGGCGGTGTATGCGTCTGTTGCGTGAGAGTCTGTGCGTACGACTGTGGGCAAGTCTGCGTGCGTTACAAGCCCGTACAGGCGCCAAGCCAAGCCTGCACAACCCTCCACACACACACACACACACACTGACACACACACACACACACACACACACACACACACACACACACACACACACATATCATGTACACATACATCCTATCACTTAAAACTATACTACAGCAAATATAAAAAGTATAAAGGATTTTGTACATAAAACCGCTATTGTTCTCATCATAAAAATCAACACGACTCACTCCAACAAGCATACAACAGGCATACACACACACACACTGGCACCCACACACGCGCGCGTGTGTGTGCAAGCACGTAGGGATGCGCGCGTGCACACACATACACTTGCACACTCACACACAGATAACCACACACCCGCACACACACGTGATAACGGCCTCCCCGCGCCACTAAACCGCGCACAGCTAGATGCTATTGACCTCTTTTTTACCAAACGGTAATATTCTCAAATGGGTCGGTTAACAGGTTGCTCGGCTGTGTAGCATTTCCGGTTTGGCCTTTCAGAGAAGTGTTTACTTGTGCGCGTTGGAAAGTTTTTAGCGAAGTTTTCGTGTATATGCATAGATATTTTGTGTAGCCATGTGCGACAGAAGTGTTGCTGGAAGATGGAGGCATTTTCAGAAAGTGTTGAAAAATTCCGACGGTCAAGAAATACCTCATCCAAGTGAAATTCCATTGTCAGCGTGGGTGGACGACTCGAAGCTGTGGCCACAAGTACACTATAGGAACATTTTTAACTACTTTGTTTTGGCGGTCGGGATTGACGGTGAGGCGATGGAAAATTATAAAGGCATGGAATCCTACCAGTTCTTCCAAGCTTTGAAAGTGGGGACCGTCTTGTTTCACACACCTGCTCCCGGAATGTGCTTCTTGAAAGCAGAAGTATGTTGCTTGTCATGCTTAAATAACATTATTTAAAAAATATGTTGTGGAAACTAAAATCTTATATTAGCCTGTTATGTATTTATTTAAAGAAATATCTCACAGGAAATAAAATGTTTTTAATATTAAATGCATTCTAAAAGACATACACTATCATAAAGACTTTTCATTTGGTACAGTAAATATCAATGTATGAAAATCAATAACCAGTAACATGATTGGTAAGTTAATAGTTGTATGATCTAATAGGAAGTGAGATATTGGAATTAGTGTCCTTGTAAAGTTCATGTAGACAATACTGTTATTTATTTTCAGTGTTTATTCAGTATTTTAGTTTATGCCTTCATTACGATTACAGTTAGTGCATTGTAACTTGTGCATACATGAAGACTGACACATCCTACACCGTTGAAACAAAAATCATCTGTATTATAATTGATGTTCATCTTTTCATGCATGTTCCAGGTGATTCCAAGTCAGTCACTCCACAGCACCAAGCATCGAGCATGGGTTTTGGTCAAAGATGACGGAGCGATACATACTGCAGGATGCAGCTGTATTGCTGGACTGGGGAAAACGTGCAGCCATGCAGGAGCTATCCTTTGGAAAGTATGTACAATCTTTTTAGTGTCTTTTGTGTCTAAATATGTTTGTTTTAGTGAATATACCACTCTATGATAATTAGTTTCATTTGATGCAGTCGCATTCTTGTTTTTAAAGCAATCCAATATTTTATAAAATTAGTGATAACTGAGCGTCAGAAAATCGGTTTGATTACAGGTTTTTAGTCAGCAGATGTCAGAATAAAAATGCTAATGTACCAGAAATGATGTGTAATCTTGGATCTATTTTGTATTCGGAACCAATACTAGACATGGTCACTGGTCAGACATTAGCATAAACAGGTCTGTGCACAAACAAGTGCAGCTGGAAAAGTGGACAATAATGTTTTTGTGATATTACTTTATATACACAAGCAGGTTGTTTGGCCAGAAGTCAATTTGTACAAACCCGTCCAGACGACCAGAAACTTGATATTGATAAATTGTGAAACCAGCAATTAATATATAAATTTGTGTTGTTGTTTTTTTGTACTCAATTTGAAATGCAATTTTATTCTTATTATAATTTATCTCTTTTACTTTTTTTATAAACATTATTTTGGTAAGTATGTAGGTACACATTTCTGTTTGACGAGGGAACATTCCACCAGTAAACAATTTAGTAATCCCTATTTGATCAGGAATCAAAACAGGTAATTAATCTTTGCTGCATATTAAGAAATATGTTATCCAATTCTTAATAATCTTGTGTATTCATGAAACATGGCACAAAGAGAATAATAATAATATTAAATGACCCGGCATCCAAAGGACCCACCCACCAAACGACCAATGTCGGCCATCCAAATGTTATTATTATTACATTACATGGTATTTATATGGCGCATTTCTCATATTTATAATATAACTCAATGCGCAGAATCAAATGTCCTGTATTCTTACAATAATCAGCTTAACCTACTTATCTCAGAGTTTGAATCTAAATGTATAAGATAGGACAATAAAACATTATTTGATCTCTGTTTCAGTTGGAGTATGCAGCATCGACTGGGATGTCCGGCTTGGCATGCACCGACCAGCAGCAACAGTGGAACAAGGGCACCTCCTGCAACGTGCAGCCCCGGTCCCTGCAACAGATCAGCTTCAAAAAGAAAAAGACATCGGAACTGAAGCTTCTTCATGATACTGCAGCTGCAACCTTACCAGAGCTTCCAGTGTACCGGACCTCTGTAGAATTTGAAACAGCCGTGACAAAGTCTGCTGTTGCTTCAAAGCTATTCCAGTTTGGGATGGCAGCCAAAGTGCTGTCTGCTAAAGCTGGTGTACCAGAAAATTGTCCTGATTTGGATGTACAACATTCAGCACATGGCACTGAAGACCTGATCTGCAGACCATGCAGTACATTTTTTAACAAGTATGTGCTGCTGTCCCTGGAGCAGCGGACAGCTCTTCAAAATGAGACACAGGACCAAGCAGGATGCGACACCTGGCGTGACGCTCGCAGAGTTCGGTTGACAGCTAGCTCGGCAAAAAAAGTCCCTGTTCGAGCAGCAACAGATGTCAACCGATTCATAAGGGAGCACCTGTACCCTTCATTTAAAGGCAATGCGGCCACATGGCATGGACAGCAGTGTGAGCCACTGGCCCTGGCAGAGCTGACACGCCAGGGATACAACATTGCAAGACAAGGAGCTGTCGTCAGTGCAACTGAACCCTGGCTGTCAGCAAGTCCTGATGGGGTGACAGCCGACAGTACAATCGAAGTGAAGTGTCCTGTTCTGGGAGAACATGACACTTTTGAACAGAAACTGAAAAGCTGTGACATTTCTACAGAAAATGGCAGGCATCACCTAAAGGAGAATGGTGCTCGTGGGTATTATCTCCAGGTCCAGCTGACGATGTTTTGCACAGGAAAACAAAAATGCACATTTTTTGTATGGTCAGCAAGAGGTCACATGTGCATAGATGTGGCATACAATGAGGACTACACAAGAAATAAGTTAACAGACTGAAGAAATTTTACTTTCTTCATCTTCTGCCCAGGCTGGCCAAGGATTTTAATGAAGGGCGGTTGAGGCTCTGTGGCGGATACAAAACGCTGTGTTGCCAGTGAACTCTTGAATTGTGAAGTGCTCTTTGTAGATGATACATTTTTGTACATGGTCAAGAGTACGACTGGGTGTCTAATGGTAAAATCTACACCCTCCCTCACAAAACCTGCTACAAAATTATCAGGAGTAGTCAGATCAAACTAAGGCATACATCATTTTGTAGGGAAATGGATAAGGTTTCCAGTGATACTAATCTTTGGGTGACCACAGAAGAATTTGGGACATTATCACAGTTTTTGGACCAAATCCGAATTATAGCTTGAGAACAAAACGTGACACATTTTACACATGCTCCATGGAACTCAGATTTTGAAAGGCATGCTGCACTATGAAAAATCACTGTTACTGTCACAAGATGTTTGCAATGTTGGCCTAAATTACCATTGAGTTGATGATTTTCTAGAGCAAGTTGCTTTTGCATAATTCACCATAATATAAGAGCCTGCTTGAACATAACACGTGTTGTAAATTTTGTCAGCAGAAATCATACCACTATAACACATTTTGACAAATGGTTAATTATTAAAACTTACGTGTTATTTTGTAGAGTAGAGTATGTACTTTGTATTTATGATGAAAGGTTTGTGGTTCTTACATGGAAAATCAAATGATCCAGTTTTGAAGAATTCTACTTGTCAAGTTACAAGGCAAATGTGTGAATGTGACTGTGTAAAGTTATGTTCATGCATCCTGTTTTTCAGTCTTTTTGCTACTGTTTATGTAATTATGATGGATTAACAAATGAAATTTTACCAGAACAGTATGCACACTGCTTATAGGTGAAAGCAGGCTAGATAATAGTGTCTTCTTTAGAGAATTATCTTGAATAATCTTAAGATTTTTCCTGTGTGCGAGTCAGAAGGTGTAAAGTTATGTACAAACACTTGAAAAGTTGCAACAGCCCTCTTTGAAAATCACATAAACATCACTAGTTTTATATAATGGCTGTGCTTGTTAGTGGGATTGGTATGCATACTTATTTTTTCCCAGGAGTTTGTGATTTGCCCTTGTGAGACCAAAATTATATTTGGTGAAGGTGTAATGTTCAATCTTGTGAATGTAATTGAATTTGTGCCAAATCTCAGCTCAGTTTGTAAAAATTTACTTATTTTCTATTGGAATAGTTAACAGCAGATAAAAGTCATCTAGTGTAGTCATTTTTAGCTTACAGAAGCTGTATTTGATTGCATGAGATAAAAAATGAGAATAACATTGCAGTGAAGGTGTATTGAACTTTGTCAGTATTCAGAACTATGTAAACATTATTTTTTCAATTGGCTTTTGCACTTAAATTAAATTATAGACTTGTTTCCGTGCATTTAGCATAATATTTAAAAATTAGTTCTCCCAGTAGAATTAAAAATTAGTGGCTTTTAGAAATTATGGTGTAAAGTTATGTTCAAACAGTTTTTATGGCATAAAAGGTTGCATTTTCCACTAACACATTTTATTTATAGACATACCATTTATTCTGGTTAGGGAACATACTTTGAAACATACAAATGTATTGCTGTGAGATTATTGTATGTTGGATGCATGATTTTGGCTTTTAGCTTTCAGAATTCATGCTTTTGTCACTTCCTGGCCAAACAGCGCTCCTTTGCTTGGTTGTAAACGAGTTGTTTCCCGTTTAGCTTTCTTTTCGTACTCCAAAAAGGCCTAACAACACTGTAACTATGTTTCACAAACAGTCTATGGTGTATGCTGATTCTAGCGATGGTATAAAGAATCACGAAGCACATAAGAGGGTAAATTTCAGTTTACTGTTTATTTTTTATCACTTGTAACGTGATCTGAGCATTTGCAATCTTTTCGTTGTAAATATGTGTGTATACAACTAGTACGTAGTATATTTAGTTAGTCATTGCTTATAGGGTCCCGCGGACTGCAAAGAGCGAATCAGGACCTCAGGTTGTGCGAAAGAGGGCTGCAGAAACAACCCCAGCGGTAACACTGAAGGCAGCCATTTACAGTAGGCTAAATGAGTCAGCAGGCTAAAGGTTACTCATTATATAAGACATGCGCAAATTAAGAATGAAAATTTTTTCCCCTTTCCCACCATTTCTTACTGTACATTGCGTTACTAACTTGGAAATGGCATTATTTTCCTGTTCTCTGTATTATTATGATTATGTATTGCATTCCACAACTCAGCCTGAATATGATATTTCTTAATTTCTTTTCGGATACTTTGTTCCTATTTACATTCATTTTAATTAGGAATGTTCAAAAGTCAGACCTAGTATGAAATAAAGATTGTTATTACTTGTTATTTAAGTGTTCTGTTTTCAAGTGTATCTCAAGCTAATAACACTATTTCTACACTTTGTTTGGTCTCTACTTTTGGGTGGCAAGATATTCTCATGTTATTTATGAAATGTTTGAGACAACAAAACTTGTATTGCTGCACCATACATGTATACATTAACTCATTCTACCCCAGACACACCACAGCAAGACAAGGATCGGCCATGATAGTTCAAGGGTGATGCCAGAATAGCTTGGCGCCTATGGGCGCCAAGCTATTCTGGCATCACCCTTGAACTATCATGGTTGATCTGTGTCCTGCACTGCAATGCAGTCTGCAGAGGACAACGGCAAAATTTGAGGATTTCGGTGATGGGGTAGAATGAGTTAATATAATAATACTGAAAACAATGAAAGAATTGCGAGTAATGCATTCTAAGGATAATTCATGACACAAACACAAAAAATTGACAATCTGCCAACAAACTCTTTAATTTTATCAGCATGACAATAAATATGAATTACTGCGTACATTACTACAAGTTTCACTATTGTACCGACAAAACAGAACAAAATAAGTTTCACTATTGTACTGACAGAACATAAAAACAAATTTACGCAATGACAAAATAGCTTTTGGTTTGTATCGACCATGCAACACACAATATTTAAGCCTATGTTACGATTCTAGTACATGGATGAGGAGGATTGTTGTAAATTACAGTAGCAGCACACAAATCGGTTGTTCACTTTAAAATATGAACAATATGATATTGGCATATATATATATATAATATTTGTAAACATCCAACAGAAATTTGTAACAAATGTTTTTGGCATCATTTTGACAAAGTTTCTGCAACACTCTCTGCCATACACCTACGGATGTGTGCTACATTGTCAATAATGATGTTGGTGACCTAGACCTTCACTAGGCAACTTCTGGTTACCTAGATAAAATGTGCCACTGAGAACTTAAGACAAAACAAGATTTTGTAAGCAACCTAGTGTCATTTGTTTCCTTTAATCAAATCAGTGTCCATATTTACCAGTGCAGCAACAATTCTCAAAATAGCATCAATTTTCTTAGTCATGTTGATCGGAACCGTATCTCGCAAAATCTTGAAAACTTTCATCTTCCGAATTGCTCGTTCAACATGAATCCGCACGCTGGCAATCCTTCTCGTTCTAGTTACCTCCGCTTCTGACAGCTGTTGTCCATGTGAAAAAGCAGGTATGTTCAGATTCACCTGTCTAGCAAACAAAAGGTCTTGGATGGTGAAGCCTCTATCAGCCATCACCTCATCACCTGGTTGCAGTTTGTCCAAAACACCACAGTCTTGTACAATGAATTTGTCACTGCAGCGGCCACTATAGGCATTTGAAATATGCATGATATAACCACACGGAGCAATTGACACACAATACTTAGCAGTGTTGTGCGACTTGTAGTTACTGTAGCTTTCAGCTCGAGACTTGAGATTTGTAGATTTTTGCATGATTGTTTCAGCACAGTCCATTATGCATGTGGTTTTAGGATAGTGTTTGAAGCACTCAGGCATACTTGCCTGTATCTTGTCTCTTGGCAACCATACAATCATCTGAGACAGCTGCTCTGCAAGTTTGGGGATCCAAAATGACACCACTTTACAAACAAAGCCTTCAGATACACCAAACCTTCTGGCCAGATCTGCATAAAGGAGGTTCAATTTGAGCTTCATCAACGTCATGAGTATTTGATTAGACACTGGCATTGTGATGTTTGACTGAGAGAAAGGCTGCATGACTTCAAATATGGCCCAAAATACTTCCAGCTGAACACCTGCATACAATCGAGAGTCACTGTTGGTCTTGATCAGTTGTTCTGCTACACCCACATCCTCCTCAACTGTGCTCTGTACTGACTGGTCCACTGTTGTCAGTCGACTGGGTACCACTGTTCCAATGTAGCTGTGGTCCTGAAGAGTGCAATCTTCCCACTGAGTGCTCTTTTCTAAAACATAAATAAAACAGTAAATCATGAATGTAATAAAGGGATGAAGAAGTTGCAGATAAAACCATTATTCAAAATCAAATTTATTTCCTTTATTTTTATTACACTCAGTAACATCTAAACAGATGTGTTTTATTAATAAAATAATAGATTTAAAAAAATTATTTACTATTTTACAATCTCTAGAACTAATTTTACAAATTATTTATGAATACAGTGCACACAGCTGTAATTAATACACGATACTAGATTTAAAAAAAATTCTTTGACAAACAGTTAAAATGAACAGTTTGTATGACAAAATGATGTTGCTCATAACATAAAATATGAAATTAAAACTGATGTGCAATGCACTAAAGCTACATACACTAATTCAGGCCGAAAAATTCATTCGCCCAAGAGCAAAAGCTTTAAAAGTTAGTCCTTGTAGAAAAAGTTGTGCTTTGCTTCCTCTTTTTTGCAATTTATATTGCTCCTAAACTTATATTAAGAAACACAGTATAGAAAAAGTATAAATAATAATAAAGGGTGGATATAGAAATATAAAAAATACCTAGGGATTGGGTTTGTAAGTGCTGCATGCCTGACGACTGTGCATCAAGGGAATTATGGCTCTTGGTGCAGTCAGCACTTGATGTTTCATCTTCAAATCTTGTTCCTGAAACAAGAAAATATGAACTTAGAGTTAGAATTAGAATGAAACTTTTAATTGATATCAAATACGATCAACAATATTCCTATATCTATGTTCACCAGATATCAGGGTTTCCTCGTGAATTAATACATTATGTGGATTAATGACATACCTAAAAACATCACACTGAAAGCACTTTGCTCAGCTATTTTAATTATGTTTTTAATTTTTATCAACAATTTTACCTGGGTGCAATTGTTAATATTTATATTAATTAACTGCAAGGTTATTTAGATGTCATCATGTCAGCTATCCTTTAAAATCCTTAAATGATCAGGCTTTAGGATTTACACTTACCACACTGAACTCCAATATAATTACACTCTATAAGTATAACATAAGTTGAGTATAACAAGCATTTCTGAATATATTCACATTTTGCAATAAAAATTACTAAAATAAATAAGGAAATGAAACGGTAAGAAGGATTTATTAATCACTATACATAGCTTATTGACCAATGAAAGAAAATGCAATGTATGTATTAGAACATACAAATTCTTAGGTCATCCACTCAGATGTGCACCTTGCAGCACAGTGTATTAGTCTTACATGCGTATAATCATCCCGGCACACAAACACAGAGAATAATTAACTTCGTTCTATTACCTTGCTCATCAGGTAGTGGCAATGCTGACTTTGCAGTAGATGAATCCAATGTTTCGTCTGGCTTTGTTTTCCTGCGTCGCTTTGTCGGTGTTGGTGAGGTGACTTCACTGACACATCTTTTCAAAATTCTTCTTGTTTTCACTTTACTATCGTAACCAAGATAGAGTTCAGGAACACGATTTGCAGTGGTTGGCTCCTTTTCAATAAAGTGAAACGAACATACGAACAAAGTTGCAGGTGGTTTTTTCAATTGCAGTTTTGCCAACCATTCTCTTCGATCGTCAGGATCCCTCGGTGCGTAGAATGAAAAAGGTTTCAAACACGAACAATAACGGCGAATGACAGGTTTGTGGTCAAAACATGGCATTTGCAACAAGTCATACAGCTTTTTTTCGTTGTTGTGGCAACCTTTTACTGCGCAATGTCGGCCGCTAGATCGGGAACTTGTGTAGGGTTTTGTATTCACAAATTCTATGTTGGCAGGCAAAACCGGAAGTCGTCCCCAGTAGGTCGAAGGTCATGTTCAAGATGGCCGCACCCATCATTTCTAGTTAAAAAGAGGTGAATAGTCTTCAGTAAAAGTAATGTATAGCGATCCCGCAATCATCGCGTGCGCGGGTCGACGCGGTGCACGCGGCGCGAGCGCCCAATGCTGGGTCTGTCGACGGCATCCCGTCTGGCCAGCCGAGTCCATGGGGTCATGGATATTACATAATGCGGCTTGCTGGAATGCCAGCGGTATATTACATGCGTTCATAAATATAAATGTTAGAAGAGAGTGCAGACTATCCGTGAAATGCCGCATAAGGCATGGAGTGCTACATGTAAAAATAAAAATAGAAATAAAAAATAAAAGGAAAAATTAAGTTTTCTCTATATGTTTGAGCAGCTTGGTCTTGTAAGTTTTAAGCGATGGCGCGGCTCTAACATCCGCAGGAATAGAGTTCCATAACTTTGCACCAGAATAGGACAATGACGACCTATAAATGTCCAGTCGAGGCATCGGTACAACAAGATTGTTCCCTGGTGTTCGACTGGACCTCGTATGAGCAAAGTGGAACAAACTATTGAGATAGGCTGGTGTTTCTGAGAGGGTGATTTTGCGCATGAGCACCAACTTATTGTACTTAAACTGTTTTTCAAGTGGCAAAATGTCTAACAGCTTGAACTTATTGTCAGTACTAATGACTTCTGAGGGTCTGTCAACAATGAGTTTAATGGCTCTTCTGTGGAGCGAGTTCAGACTTTTTAAATTAGCATCGCTACTACCGTCCCAAATAGATGAGGCATAATCCAAATGTGACTGAATATGGGCATAGTAGAAGAGTTTCCTTGTTGGGACATCGGCGAAATGTCTCAATTTCGACAGGAGAAATACATTTTTAGATACTATTTTACACAGTTTAGTAATGTGCCAGCACAACTTGTCGTCTAAGTTGATTCCAAGCACGCGTTGTTCTCTGACTTGCTCCACAGGCTGGCCGTTAAGTGTTAGTTGAAGGGGAGGGGGGTTCAACTGATGCTTTTGCCGTGTGGTAATCAACATGCATTTGGTTTTAGTGGGATTAGGTATCATGGTGTTATTTCTGCACCAATCAGATACCTCATTTAAACTGTCTTGGAGAATCTTCACCATACATGTTACGTCTGATGACGAAACGTCTAGTGTTCCATCGTCTGCAAAAAGACTGCAAGTTACACTGGAGTCAGATATATGTAATGGAAGGTCGTTTATGAAGACAGAGAACAATAATGGACCAAGAATCGATCCCTGTGGTACTCCGTGCTTTATCACCCCTTCAGGTGAGTTTTTACCATTCACGTAGACATACTGCGTACGCCCATGCAGATATGACGTAATGAAGGCAAGTGTGTCTGCGCTTAGTTGATAGACATTAAGTTTTTGAACTAAAGTTTTATGATTGACGAGGTCAAATGCTTTTGAAAGGTCCAAAAATACTGCTCCAGTCATTTGACTGCTATTTATGGCAGTAAGCCATCTGTCAACTAGGTGTACCAATGCTGTGTGACAGGAGTGTTTCCGCCGAAAGCCAGATTGTAATGGATGTATGAGTTTGTGTTTTTCTAGAAAATGTTGTGTGTGTGAATGTGTCTTTCTATCGGTTTCGACAGTGTTGACAGGACCGAAATGGGCCTGAACTTGTTAGGGTCGGCAAGGTCTTTCGTTTTAGGTAGTGGGATCACTTTGGCTGTTTTTAGAGCAGATGGAAATATCCCCTGCTTTATGCAAAGGTTGTATATAATATGTCAAGGTATCTACAATATAAGGTAGGGCCATTTTCAGAACTGAGCTACTAATACCATCATGGCCAGACGTACATTTGTTCTCCAAGTACGAGATTGATTTTCCCACGTCGTATATCGTTAACAGGGGAATGCTGAATGACGTATCGGGGTCCAGCCGTTCTGCACAAAACGTCTTTAGCTTTTCTGACACAGCTGAAGACTGATCAGAATATGTATTTTTTAGCAACGTACTGGCAGCCGAGAGGAAATGCTGATTCAAGATATCAGCTGATAACTGTGTACATTGTGCGGTATTTTTTGACCTCGTAAAAGCATTGATCGCTCGCCACACAGATACGACATCTTTCTTTCCGTTCATAAGACGGTGAAAAAGTGACCTTTGAGCTTTCCTCACTAAATGTTTAACATGGTTTCTTTGCCTTCGATAAGCTACAAAATCCTTCTTTCTTTTATAGTCATCTCGGAGCTGCATGGCATCCTTGATTTCCTTACTTAACCAGGCGGGAAGCTGGGGGTTCTTCACCTTCTTCTTTCTCTCTGAATGGAGCGTGATTATCGAGGACACCAAGGAACAATCCGTACCACTCAGACAAAGCATCGTTGGGGTCATTATGGTAGTACACTGTATCAAAGGGTGCGCTACTTAAATCACAAAGAAATGTTTCCTTGTTGAAGTGTTTAAGTGATCTATATCTAATAGTCCTGTGCTGATGTTTTCGGAATGACTTATCTGCTTTTAATGCCCAGCAACAGCATACCGGGTAGTGATCGCTAATCCCTACCTGAGGCACGTCTACCGCCATCACCCTTGATTGAGTAGTTGTATATATGTGGTCTATAAGGGTGGAGGAAGTTGGACTAACACGAGTTGCTGTTTTAACTAGCTGCTTTAAACCAAACATAGACATGGTGCACTCCCAAGCAGGGTTATTCAAAAACATGTTAATATTGAAATCGCCTAGGATCAAAATTTCAGAGCTGGACTCTCTGACCTTATCCATCATGACGATAAAGTCGTCGAACCATTGAAATGTTGATGCTGGGTTCCTGTAAATGTACCCGACCAGCACGGGGCTTGATTTGTTTGCCCTCAACTCGACCCAAATGCATTCCACGGTTTTTGACTCCAGGTCCCCACGCCTGCGAGTAATACCGCTAATTGAATTATGAATGTATACTGCAATACCCGTTTGTCCCGGGCATTCAGCATCGCGGCGCAGTACAGTGAAGTCCTAAATAGAAACGGCCTCATCGCTGATGTTAGGATTGAGACGCGATTCCGTTACACCAAATAAGTGAAATGGATTGGGCTGACTCAAGAGGACATGTTACACTACCGCAGCCACACGCAAGGTGTTGTAGATGGAAGGCGCAGCCAGACAAGAGTGTTTCCAGAAGAGTCTTTTATTTCTTTGTCATCATCTTTCGTCTAATAGGTTGGGCACAACCAACCTACCAGCATGACATACAACATGTCGAAAATACCGGAGCTCGGTCTCTCGCTTCTCAGCTCCCTCTATCTATCTCTCTCTCTCTCTTCGTTGTGTGCTCTCTATCTATCTCGTTCCCTTCGTTGTGAGCTCTCTCGTTCTCTTCATTGTGCGAGCTCCCTCTCTATCTCGTTCCCTTCGTTGTGAGCTCTCTCCCTTGCTGGTGTTTGCCCCCACTATATATACCCGTTCTGGCCGAGGGCATCGCCCCTTTGTCTCAACCAGTCAAAGGGGCTATACTGTCACCCATAATCTATCCCCCCATCTGCTCTGGTGGATAGCGCCCTCTGATCCCAGCTGACCAGGGACCCATTACTGTCTCTCATAATTATTCCACATCTATTATGCTGGTCAGCGTCCTCTGATCCTAGCTATCAAAGGAACCCATTACTGTTTCTCATAATTATTCCACATCTATTATGGTGGTCAGCGTCCTCTGATCTTAGCTGACCAGGAACTCATTACTGTCTCTCCTAATTATTCCACATCTATTATGGTGGTCGGCGTCCTCTGATCATAGCTATCAAAGGAACCCATTACTGTCTCTCATAATTATTCCACGTCTATTATGGTGGCCAGCGTCCTCTGATCTTAGCTGACCAGGGACCCATTACTATCTCTCCTAATTATCCCACATCTATTATGGTGGTCAGCGTCCTCTGATCCTAGCTATCAAAGGAACCCATCACTGTCTCTCATAATTATTCCACATCTATTATGGTGGCCAGCGTCCTCTGATCTTAGCTGACCAGTAACCTATTATTTATTCATTAGTCCCAGCTCCCCGCTCGCTACTGCCCGCATCGGGACCGCTAAAGTGAGATTGATGTATTTCCACTCGCAATTATCATTCATTAGTCCCAGCCTAGTAGGGCCGGCCACTTGTCAACTCCACGTGAGCTCGTGGTACTAATTATACCCTCGTTATTTTCATATCAAGGGAAATTATAAAATTACCCGACCGTGATATTGGTCGTATACACTTATAGTGTAACATTTCCTCCCAAACCTACCCGAAAATAAAGGAATCTTAATTCACAAGATTCGTTTTTTTTTCCATTACACAATATTCAGACCACAAAATCATTTCAAACAATTAAACATGTTATCCACAAAATACATCATTTTTCGGAATGACCGCTTATTTAAATCGATCACTCCTTATTAAAAATTATTATTGTCCGGCGTAATCACGCCAATAAGTGTTCACATCAAAATCGTCGACTCAGTTATGTCTTTGTACATGTGTTCGTTATTCTTCACGATTCTTCCTGGATCACAACAGCGTTTATCCTTGGTTACCCCAACGACGGGTAAAACTTGACAACGTTCGAGGCGGGGAGTAACTGCACTCCTCCCTCCATCATCGGCGTAGAGTCCTTCGCTCTTGCGACGTCATTCACGTCTGCTGATTGCACAGCCGCCGAAATCAACGTAGGCACAGTGACCTCACGTTCACCCTTCCTGAGTCGTGATAGTATGGAGCCAAACCATGCGCTAGTTTTCTTTTTATATCGTTTACACCCTACCCCAATTATGATCACTACAACTGTCCCTACGATAGAACCAACGATGATCTGTTTCCATATCGCCCATTCTTGTTTTGGCTTAACGAATCGCATGCTCTGAAGTCGAGCAATTAGATGATCCATTGGCATTTCCTTAATTTCCTCTAACTCTTTGGGCAAAGAGATGGGATCGTAGTCTGGTAAAGCGCTATGAAATGGTTTCCATAACGTTATATTGGAAAATGCATAGTTTTCCATCCATCCTATCAATTTGTCTTCCACCTGATACTGGCTCTCTTGTTGGTAGTAAGGGGTTAACATCAATCTATCACTAATAGCCGTACATGATTCATTGAGGCGGATTAGCGATAATGGTGGGTTGATTTGTTGGTACGTGACCCCTTTACCGTGACAACTAATACTCATCTTTAGTGGACTATGATTACTAATGACCCATAGCCCATCCATTATATACCGTGCCATAGGTAACACTGTACCCAACTTGACCTTTGTGGCAGTGTGTTGCAATTACGTCTGAATTGGTTAAAAACAGCGCCGTAACACAAACTGATTAATGTTCATAGGATATATTGCACTTCGAATCGCACAGAATCCTATCAAGGGTTTGGGACAAGCTTCAAGTTCGGCTTCCGTAAGGAACGCGAACCGCGTACGTTGCGCGTCTACTGCTATTGTTGTGGATTCTAAGTCATACTGAGCCGCCATTGATTCTGGCGCAGGCCGACCTGAATCTCCAGTTACTAGTGGTAACTTCATCAAGTTTTTGAAATACGACATTGTGATTAATATTTAAACCCTGCGCTAGCCCCAATACTATCAGACTCAAGAAAAACTTCATCTTGTTGTTGAGCGACATACAAGATACCACCAGAGACTTATACCACTGTCTCTGACAAAACTAAAATCATGATTCATGATTTACACATTACAATAGTCCTCTCCCAGATACCGTCTGAGAGTCGCATTTCTAATTTGAAGCCTTCTTTGGCAGAAGAGTCAGTATCGCTTCAAGAATTTCCCTAACCCCATTAGTCTGTAAACTAGGCTGAATCGAACGATTGTCGTCGATCTCCCCATCATCAGAACTGTCTGATGTGCCCTTGTTACAACTAACGTTTACTGCTGAGAGAGATCTTTTCTCTCTTGTCTTTAGGCGCTTTCTTAACTCCATTAACGGAACGTCCTCCTCGGATGAAGAATTCTCACGCTCTTTTCGCACCCCCCCTAGTCAGTCTGTCTCGTGCGTTCTCTTGCCCTACTGCATTGTCACTGTCGCTATCGGATGATTCTGGAGCTACAACCTGTGTGGCTTTACGTAATGTTCTCCCCCTGGCTTTTGGAATAGGCCACTCGCTAATTTTGGCTATCCGCAAGTGTTCAGCATGTGAACTGACCTCAGTGCCATCTAGTTGATGTCGTACCCTGAATGTGACAGGCGACAATTGTTCCACCACTCTATAGTGCGACCTCCACTTACTGTCTAACTTATTGTGTCTACGGTGATTACGAAGGTACACTGGATCACCGACCTTAATCTCGACAGGCTGTACACCTCTATTAGCATACTTAGCCCCTTTCTTCTGTGCTTTCTTAATTCGCCGATACACCTGGGTGAAGGCCTTGTGTTGCTGCTCAAGCGCTATCTTGTGAAAATCTTCACCAGCGTATTTTCTTCGGGGTCTAAGGATGTTATCTAACGGTAGTACTGGATCGCGACCGTACAGTAAAAAGAAAGGAGATTCCTGCGTAGTTTCCGAAACACAAACCCTATAAGCTGCTAGTACCTGGTTAATATGCACGTCCCATGTCGAAAAATGCTCTTGTATCTTTTTGGACAGAATGTCGTTAAAAGTTCTGTGAAAACGTTCGACCTTAGCATTGGACTGTGGATGATAAAGACTGGTCGTGACATGGTCTATGTTCAGTTCTGCCAGCGTTTCTGCCATAACCCTATTCACATTCTCAGATCCATTGTCTGATACTATCTGCAATGGACAGCCATGTCTGGGTAGAATTTCTTCTACGAGCAGCTGTACCACTGACTGCGGCGTTTTATCTGGTACAGGGAACGCCTCTACCCAACCTGTCAGATGACAGATGAATGCTATGACATAGCGATTCCCGCTAAGGGAGCGATCAAACGGACCTGCCAAGTCCAATGACAACTTAGCGAATGGGTATGGAGGAATGTCCATTTCCTGTACGGGGGCCCTTTTCTTTTGTAACACTCTAGACTGACAGATGACACACCCACTAACATATTCATACAGTTGTTTGTACATGTTAGGCCAGTAATACTTTCTGCTGACTGTGTCATGCGTCTTGTCTATTCCTAAGTGACCATTTTCGTCATGGTACTGTCTGACTACGTACTCTACCAAGTGAGACGGAACATACAATCTGGCTACTGGTTCATCACCAGGATGAGACAAGAAATATAGAACATCCTCTATCAGCATGTACCTCCTATTGACTGTCATGGTTCCTTGTTCACTAATCAATAAGTCCTTTAAGCGCACTATTTCAGAATCCTTCTCCTGTTCCTCAATAATATCAAACCCTGGAAGATCAACTTTTTCCAGCTTCTCGTCACATCCTGCCCTTACTGTACAACTAGCAAACTGCTTGGGTGTGAATTGGTTGGAGTTTATGACTCCAATGACAAAAGCATTGTCATTGACCTCTCTGGTTAACTCTTCTTCTTCCTCATGCTCTGGCATGTGAGTACCACTCGGCATTCTGGATAGTAAGTCTGCCAAAACATTTTGAGGACCTGGGATATATTCAATAGTACAGTTATATCCTGAAATGCCAAGGGCCCACATCTGCACCTTCTTATTTTGCATTGGTGAATTAAGCAAATACTTAAGAGGCATGTGATCCGTGCGGATTACAAACTCCGCATTATGCAAATAGTGATTTAGCTTTTGAAGCGCATAATGGATCGCAAAAGCCTCTTTCTCTATTGTCGACCATTTTCTTTGGCTGGTACTAAGTTTATGGGATATAAAATAAATAGGTCTTTCTACCTTTGAGCCTGGGGAAATGTCTGAATCCTCATCACATTTTTGCGCGAGACATGCCCCCACGCATATGTCGCTGGCATCCGTGTAAAGGATGTACGGACGCCGTGTATCTGGATAGGCTAACACTGGTGCTACAGCTAACGTTTCCTTCATCAAATCAAACGCTTTCTGGCATTCCTCTGTCCAACTGAATCTCGCATACTTTCGTGTCAGTGCTATGATTGGTTCAGCCATCTGGGAGAAATTAGGAATCATTTTCCTGTAAAACCCAATCATACCAATGAACGAACGGCACTCTCTGACACAGGTCGGAGCCGCCATAGCCCTAATGACTTTTACCTTTTCCTCATCCGGTTTTATCCCCTGGTTACTAATGACAAACCCTAAGTATTTGGTTTCTTCCTCAAAGAACTGACACTTCTTGAGTCAGCTTCAGGTCATGCTGTCTCAATCGATCAAAGACTGTCTGAAGGTGACACAGATGGTCTTCTATTGTTTCTGAGAAGATCAAAATGTCATCGAGATAGGCACAGGCAAAACCTTCTAAACCGGCTAGCACGATATTCATAAGCATCATGAACAATCCCGGTGCTCCCACCAAACCAAAAGGCATTTTCGTGAATTCGAATAATCCCTTGTGGCATGCAAATGCTACTCTATCCCTACTCTCCTGATCCGCCATCTTGACCTGCCAGTACCCCGACTTAAGGTCCAGACTGGTAAAATACTTGGCCTTTCCAAGCAGTGACAAAATGTCATCTATCAGCGGTAGTGGGTACGATGTTTTCTTTGTAACCTCATTCAGTTTTCTAAAGTCAACACATAAACGTTTCGACCCATCCTTCTTGGATACAATCACTAAACTAAAAGACCATGGGGACTGAGAACGTCTTATCACACCTGCCTGTAACATCTCTTCTAGAGCCTTGTCAACAATCTCTCTATCTTGAAGCGGGATTCTATACGGTTTTATCCTAATGGGAGGATGATCGCCGGTATCTAGTTTCATCGTGACAGTGTCAGTAGCCCCTAAATCAAGGTCGCTATTCGCGAACAAGTCTTGATTGTTCGTAATGAGCTCTGACACTACATCTTTCATCTTCTCCGGCGCAGTGACTTCCGTCAAGTCGACTGCCGATACCTGCCGATCAACTGACCCTATTTGTACTTCCTGTACTTCCTGAACTGCTGTTACCTTTCCTACAACACAACCCCTTCTAACTCTATACGTCTTGTTTGTGTTGTTTACTATCAGTATGGGGTACGTCTGGTGATTATTTTGCCTGACTACCGTGCTTGTCACTAACAGTCCCGGTTCTTGTGCTATAAATCCCTTGTCTGTTTCCGAAATCTCTAAGAGTGTCTCTCTTGCAAAATACGGAGCATTCTTCATCCGTACCTGCAGTACTTCTGCCGTCTGAGGTTTTATCACTTTTGTCTTAGTCACTCTGACCAAAGACGAAATGTGGATGTCCTGTTCATAGGGCACATAAACACTTCCGACTCTGAGTTTCTTCAAGTCAAAATAAATCCTCACCCCGTTTTTGTCTAACCAGTCATTTCCCAAAATAAAGTTCCTGTTGAGCCCTGATACCACGTAGAACTTATGTTTAAACTTTTGCCCCGCTACCGTAAATTCTAATTCTGAACTCCCCAATACTTGTAAAGCTTCTCCACTAACTGACTGTAACGACACATCTCCCTTTCCTAACTTTGGCTTATGACTGAGTTTATCGTAAGCCCCCTTGCTAATCAAAGACACCTCTGCTCCCGTATCGATCAAGCTACGAAATCGTTGCTTCCCAATTTTGAACACTATGCACTTAGGACTACCCGCTACATTAATGCTAAACAACTGACTCTTTCTACTTTTCCGGTCCTGCGTAACGGCTTCGTGTGCCGCAGAACCTTCTAGTTTTCCTGCCTCGGCGGAAACCTTCTTTGACCTTGTGGCCATCTGTTTCCGGCCTTTCTACATTCCCGCTGAATGTGACCTCGTTCCCCACACTTCCAGCATTGAATCGGGGGACGCATTGTTTGCTGACCAACCGCCCCTATCACTCGGCAATTTCTTGCCTGGTGCCCTACTCTCCCGCATTTAAAACAATTACGGTGACGAGCATGGTCTACTTCCATAGCCTCTTCTCCACCCCTAGCTGTCGCTCTCGGCTGACTAACTGGCCGATTGTTTATCGTGCGTAGCTCAAACCTATGGCGAAGGTTTTCCTCCTGCATGGCCACCTGCACGGCCCTATCTAACGTATTTGAGTTGTCCCTCAGGACTTTCATCTTAAGAAAGTCGTGCGCCAATCCGTCAACAAAGAAATTTATTAGTTGCCGTTGTACCACAGCAGCGCCCATCTGACTCGGGAAGGCTTCGCCGGCCAGAGTCATTAGTCGCTCTGCGTACAGAGGCACACTTTCCCTCGGGTTTTGTTTCACCCGCTGTAGCAACGCAAAAGCATGATTTTCATCGGCGATTTCGCCGAACCTTACGGTTAGCTGCCTTTTCAGTTCATCCCAATCCCCTGCCGCTTCCGTTTGTAAGAATCGATGGATAAAATCACTCACCACCCCCGAGCTTGCTTCATAAGCAATGACGGGGCGCCTGTTGAGGGCTTTTATTAGCACTGCATATTTGTCAATTTCTTTTATCCACTCCCTAAATTTGGTAGGCTTTCCGTCAAACGTTCCTACCATCTGCCCTATACTCTGGGCGTTAATCGCCTGACTCATTTCCTCTACTTTTTCGCCTAAAATCCTAAACACTTCCTCTGCCATTTTTGTTTCTTTTTAAATGTAACAACAACACAACCCTAGCTAACTGGTCTGGCTCCTATATAAGACTCAACAAGGGTTAAACGAAAAAGTCACTTACCCCGTGATCCTTTCGGCTGTTGGTCTTGAATGAGTCGCAGACGTCCCGTGGGCTCGAACTCTGTTTTTCCTTGACGTGGGCTCGAACTCTGCTTTTCTTGAAGTGGGCTCGAACTCTGCTTTTCTTGAAGTGGGCTCGAACTCTTCTCTTCTCTTCGGGTTGTTGGCTTGCACTCTTCTCTTCTCTTTCTGGTCTGCTCTTCCACCCTTGCGTCGTTGGCTGTCGATTTGGTGCTGATAGTCTAGTTTTTCTGTTTCTTCGTTCCTCTGTTTCTTCCCGTTCCGAGATCCTGGTCACGGCACCAAATAAGAAGATAAGGTAGTGTTACACTACCGCAGCCACACGCAAGGTGTTGTAGATGGAAGACGCAGCCAGACAAGAGTGTTTCCAGAAGAGTCTTTTATTTCTTGGTCATCGTGGGTCTAATAGGTTGGGCACAACCAACCTACTAGCATGGCATACTAAAATGGCGAAAATACCGGCACTCGGTCTCTCGCTTCTCAGCTCCCTCTATCTATCTCTCTCTCTCTCTTCGTTGTGTGCTCTCTATCTATCTCGTTCCCTTCGTTGTGAGCTCTCTCGTTCTCTTCATTGTGCGAGCTCCCTCTCTATCTCGTTCCCTTCGTTGTGAGCTCTCTCCCTTGCTGGTGTTTGCCCCCACTATATATACCCGTTCTGGCCGAGGGCATCGCCCCTTTGTCTCAACCAGTCAAAGGGGCTATACTGTCACCCATAATCTATCCCCCCATCTGCTCTGGTGGATAGCGCCCTCTGATCCTAGCTGACCAGGGACCCATTACTGTCTCTCATAATTATTCCACATCTATTATGCTGGTCAGCGTCCTCTGATCCTAGCTATCAAAGGAACCCATTACTGTTTCTCATAATTATTCCACATCTATTATGGTGGTCAGCGTCCTCTGATCTTAGCTGACCAGGAACTCATTACTGTCTCTCCTAATTATTCCACATCTATTATGGTGGTCGGCGTCCTCTGATCCTAGCTATCAAAGGAACCCATTACTGTCTCTCATAATTATTCCACATCTATTATGGTGGCCAGCGTCCTCTGATCTTAGCTGACCAGGGACCCATTACTATCTCTCCTAATTATCCCACATCTATTATGGTGGTCAGCGTCCTCTGATCCTAGCTATCAAAGGAACCCATCACTGTCTCTCATAATTATTCCACATCTATTATGGTGGCCAGCGTCCTCTGATCTTAGCTGACCAGTAACCTATTATTTATTCATTAGTCCCAGCTCCCCGCTCGCTACTGCCCGCATCGGGACCGCTAAAGTGAGATTGATGTATTTCCACTCGCAATTATCATTCATTAGTCCCAGCCTAGTAGGGCCGGTCACTTGTCAACTCCACGTGAGCTCGTGGTACTAATTATACCCTCGTTATTTTCATATCAAGGGAAATTATAAAATTACCCGACCGTGATATTGGTCGTATACACTTATAGTGTAACAGACACACAGATCGCGAACTTTGTTAGTTAAATGATAAACATTTAAATGGCCAATATGTAACTGGCGATCATACGCCATGATTGCTAATGTATGTCAGTACTAAAGAGTACTAATGAAAAAGCTTATAAATGATACAACGGCAAATAAGAACTGAAATCGTGAAACAAGTAAAAATTAAAATAAAAAATAAAAATAAAAAATAAAAAATATCAGACCGCTTTAACACACAGAATGTGTGAGGCAAGTGAAGTAATTAACATAGATCTCACTACCTTGCGACCAGAAAATAACGTCACAACGTTCACTAAGAGGGACTAATCCCTTCAGCACACTTCAACAGTCAAAGCTAAACGACCCCGCCGCGCGATAGGGGAAATAAATCGTTGTGTGAATATACGTAGAACACTAGTACAGAAAGTGTCCCGGTGCACAAGTACTAGTGCTATAAGCGTCACAAATCGCACAGAATGAGCAGATCGGTAGTCACGAGTACTGTCAGCAGAAGTCAAAAGGATGACAATGTTAATATTGGACCACGTGCAGTGGTTGAAGTTAAAAACAAATGAATACGTCTCTGCGCAAACACAAAATGAGCAATGGCACGCAAGTAAATCAATTCGATGATGTTCAGTGATAGCAAAGCACAAAGTTATGTAAGGAAGAGTAACTGAATGTTCTGGAAATTAGTCTAATACACACGCACGGGGTGGCTGTACTGTGCCCACAGTTCCTGCTGTGCGTATGGCGTGTATGTGAGCGGGGGGACGCTGAAAGGATACGTTGGTTGCGTCATGCTGAAGTGTCCCCATGGACCCGCCTCGCGATACTGTGGAAACGCGGCACTGTATGGTGGTAGCGGTGGTTGCTGCCACATAGGATACTGGCCCGGCATTTGTTGCTGATAGCTACATTGACTCTCTGCTGTACCACCAAACCTGGATTCGCTGTACTGTGATTCCAGACTTGGTGCTACAGCAGAGGACACTGACAGTCCACCTTGACTTTCCGTTGCAGCACCGAAGCTGGATGCACCACAGAGTGATTCCAGGTTGGGTGCTGCCGCGGAGACTGACTGTCTGCCGGCTGTGACATCAGCGTAAGTGTTTGTGGTGCCAGCGTGTCCTTCACGTCGCTGACGGCGGTCACGGCCACCACCTGCAGTCTGGTTGTTGGGTGGGGTGACGTCAGTAGCTGGCCCGCCTCTCTTTATGTTGAGGGCCAGACTGATGGTGCCCTGGCGACTAGGATGGATGGGGTCACCGCGCCTGTAGAATTTTCTACGCGGGAACCCATCAACAGCAGTGAAGACCTGAGTGTTATCTATCAGTGTGACACCCAGCTTTCTGCACACATGGAACAGGTTACTGTTGGAGGCGGTGATGGCCCTGTACAGCTGGTGTCTACTGTCGGTCGGTAGGATGGAGGATGCCTGCAGACGAGCGTCGGGAAATACCCGCTTGCATTGCCGGACGAGCTGTTCCCACACAGCGCTGGTCACTTTCTTTTGTTTGCAGTCGTTGACCCCCACGTGGAAGGTCACCAGTGCTGTGTGGGACGCGTGTTGTCGCTGGAGCCAGTTGAGCAGGTGGGCAGTCCGCAGGCCAGAGACAGATAATATCTCTACTTTCTCTCTAGGGTAGGTGGGCATCTTCTCGGCCTGGATGTTGCGAACAACAGAGTCTCCAATGACCAGCGTGGTGGTGTCACTCTGCACTGTGTGTCGCAGTAGTTGCTCCTCTGGAGAAACTCTGTTGCTACGCTGCTGCTGGCTGTTGGCGTGGTCAGACCCGTTGTTGACCTCAGGCAGGCCGCCAGTAATCCGCACTGGTATGAGGCGCTCTGGGCTCTTCTCGGCTGCCCTCACAGCCTGTATCGCGGCCAGTTCTTGCATAACGGGTGGAGGGGAGGGGTGACAGGGAGCAGCGATTGCATTGCCCGTTACCTGGCGCATAGACGCACAGCTGTCAACATTGGGAAACATGTCAGTTTGAATGTTACCACTCATGGCAGCGTCTGAGCTGTTGGACGCAGGGGGTGACTTCCTTTTCAACTGTTTTTGAATTTCCCTCAGGCGCTGCTTGTGGCTCTGTTTGGCGGATGATAGCTGGTTGACAGTGCCGTCTGTGACGCGTTGAGCTGTCTCCACACCAGTTATTCTGTCATTCAGATCGGACAACAACTCGCCCACTCTTTTCTCTGTAACCTGCAGGTCTCTGGCTCTCTTGACCGCCTCATCACGGAGCTGACTCTCGAGCTGGTCAATCCTGGCCAGGGCTGCTGAAAGTCCTTTAAACAGTGTACTGACGTCAGCGCGAAGTTCCGTGATGAGGTTACAAGCACTTTTGAGTTGCGCTTGCAGAGTATTAGGGTCAGTGGTGTCCTCATCAGGACAGGTAGTCCCGCGGGCCGTGGTGGGTGCGGCCTCTGTATTATGTAATCCCAGTCCCGGAGACTGGGGACAGTAGTTCGTGTTTGGTCGGGTTGGGGGAAGGCGCGTGGCAGTGGACATTACACCATCAACTGTTGCCGCAACAAGGGATAAATCAGTGCGGGCGTTCTGAAGTGGTTGGCCAGTAGATGTGGTGATGGGATTAAGCAGGGATGAGTGGTCGGGTAGAAGGGCTTTCGGCTGATAATCTCTTTTGATTGACGACTCCGCTGGCTGCACAAGAAGAGAGACTTCTTTGTTGTCCGAGGGAGTGGAGAGGGTAGGGGTGATGGGGGTGTCTGCTAGGGAGACAGCCAACAGCAGGCCCCGTGAGGAGTTGGTAGGGGTGGCGGGTGAAGTGACGGTACTTTCTGTAAAATCGGGGACAGATGCAAGATGGTTGCTGGTGACGGGGACATTTTCTGTAGGGTCCGCTGTACCGGCCAGGAGCTGTTGTACATAATCACAAAGGGCCCGGTACTCCGATCTCACCCACAGACCCTTTCTCTTCCCCTGAATCATGCAGGTGCCACCGGTTGTCCGCCTCTTCCTGAAGTGCACAGTGATGACGATAAGTTTGTTTTCGTCTGTGTGTACCGGCCCTTCATATATCTTTACTATTGTCTTGGCCAGGTGATCGGGGACCGGGGTGTGGGGAGAGAGGTAGCCATCAAGGGCGACAGTTTCATTGTCATAGTTGAAGTCTTGCCATAACACATTGTGTACTCCTGCAGTGTGTTTGGGCAGAAGCTGCATGTATCTCACATACATGGCATTCCTCCATGCTTTGAGAATGTTGAGTGCATTAGCACCTTTATTTTCAAATCGTGTTTGGAGATTGTCTAGAGTATCTCTCAGTACTGGGTCACGGGGGATGGTGGGAGTGGACAGGGGTTGGTGTACAATGGCTATAGTTGTCATGGTTTCAGATCAGTAGGGACGAACATGTGATTTAGAGTGGGGCGAGAACGGAGGATGGGTAGGCAGGTGTCACTGACGGGAATGTGGTTTATAGTGGGGGGAGGGGGGGGGACACTGAGTGGAGGAGGGTGGCTATGCAGGAGAGGGAGGACGTGCAGAGACAGAGGGTGGGTAGTGGGGGGGGGGGGGGAAGGTACCATGAAAATGGAGCGTGGGTAGGGATGGGTGTGGGCGTGAGTATAGTGGGCCGGGGGGGGGGGGAATGGAGGGTGGGTCAGTAGCAACAGAGGGAGAGCGTGCAGAGGCAGAGGGTGGGTAGGGAAGGTGGTGGCGCCAGGAAAATGGGGCGGGGGTATGGATGGGTGTAGGCGTAAGTAGAGTGGGGGGGGGGGGGGGAGGGTGGGTAGGCAGGAGAGGGAGGGCGTGCAAAGGGTGGGTAGGGTGGAGGAAGTGCCAGGAACAGACGGGGCGGGAGGGGGAAGGGAAGACTCAGGCTGGAACTGTTTACACGGGCGGTCAGGCATGATAACCCGACGGATAGACTGAAGCGCCCAGAGCGCCGCCTTGTGTAAGCACATCTGGCACCAGTTTCGTGGCAAAGTCAGCGGTCATAGTATGGTGAACATGCAGCGTACAGGTTGAAGGAACGTAAAAATACATGTTTTGTTTGTATTTTACTCACTATGAACACAGTATGGTGAGACAGTATGCAAGTCCACTCTCCGTCACAGTAGGCGTTTGAAGTCCAGGAAAAGGAATTTAGTTGCAGTAAATAGCACGTTACAGTCCGGTATAATGAACCACAATGGAAGATGTGAAATAGTTCCAAAATACCACACACAACGAAACACCGTCACACGATTAATTCACCACTGAATATGAAATCACAAAATATATCCAGATATGCAAAGAGATCACAAAGTAATGTGCACGATTAGAAAACAAAACGTCCGAGTAACGTAGAATAGTAGATCACAATACAATCCATCAAACTGATATCTCGTCCGCTTGACTGTACAGCGGAGAGAACGGAAAAGTCGACCGCTTCCTCCGGCGTATGTAATGGAAGACACTGAGAGAGAGACAGAGAGAGAGACAGAGAGAGAGACAGAGAGAGAGCGACAGAGAGAGAGAGAGACAGAGAGAGAGACAGAGAGAGAGAGAGAGAGAGAGAGAGAGAGACAGAGAGAGACAGAGACAGAGAGAGAGCGACAGAGAGAGAGAGAGAGCGACAGAGAGAGAGAGAGAGCGACAGAGAGAGAGACAGAGAGAGAGAGCGACAGAGAGAGCGACAGAGAGAGAGACAGAGAGAGAGAGCGACAGAGAGAGAGAGAGAGAGACAGAAGACCCGCGAAGCTGTACGACCGTTAAGGAAGCCGGACGGGAAGGATCCACAGGCGTTCGTCGACTTACCACGGTGGTCCCGTTTTTATTCAGCTTTCCGTCACTCACTCTGCCTTGGTGTAGTTACTTGATTCTTGTATATGAACAGTATATTGTAAATAACTTTTTTCAGCCGTCAGTTCGGAGGGCTGTAACCTGACATTTTATTGTTATTGTGGAGCAACAGTGCTGCGTAGCGTGGGGAGTGTTTGTTTCTACCACTCGATGCAATGCTGATGTTGTGGAGGTAGTATTAACCTCGGTTTAGTTTTTTCCCTTTTGTTTTTCTTTTCTTTCTCTTTTTTTCGGGAGGGAGAGGGGAGTAGGGGGCAGGGAGGGGAAGAGTCGGCGGGAAGTGTGGGAAGGAAAGAAAGGGGGAATAGTTAGTGTAATAGTAATAAAGATTGAGTTTACGTGTAAAGTAAATGTGTTGTGTTGCTTGTGCTGAGCTGTAACCTGTCTTGAGGCAAGACGCTAGGGCCCTTTATCTATCTCTTTCTTCTCTTCTACTCCTAACCTTCATTCTCGTCTATCTCTCTTTAGTCGGGACATTTGGGGGTTCTACTTCTATTCTGTCTTTCAATCTCGTCTGTCCCTCCCTAGTCGTGACATTTGATTTTGATGTGTTTAATGTTCTTCAGTCATTTTTTGTTGCGCGGCACCGCAACGCGGATTTCCTAATGTATTGTTACATATGGCAATAAATTTCTATCATCACCATTGCTGTAGTACAGTTTTAAGTGATAGCAATGTATGTGTACATGATGATATATATGATGGGCATTCACTGGAGTGACTATGTCACCAACGTCGAGGTCCTTGAACAGGCTGAAACTGAGAGCATCGAGGCCTTTCTGCTGCGGACACAGCTCCGCTGGGCGGGGCATGTCTCCAGGATGGAGGATCATCGCCTACCAAAGATCACCCTGTTCGGCGAGCTTGCTACTGGGCACCGTAACAGAGAGGCACCAAAGAAGAGATACAAAGACTGTCTCAAGAAGTCACTTAGTGCCTGCCAAATCGACCACCACCAGTGGTCCTCGCTTGCTGTGGACCGTGACACCTGGCGCTCCACCATTTACAAGGCAGCTGTCTCCTTTGATGACACTCGCAGAGCTAGCCTTAAGGACAAGCGGCTCAGGAGAAAAAACAGAGATGCCGCAACTCGGAACCCTGGCCATACCTTCCCCTGCAGCCACTGAGGTCGAACCTGCCTGTCCCGGATTGGCCTCCGCAGCCACGAACAAGCCTGCAGACGTCGTGGGCAACTCCTATAAAATCTTCGTTCGCGAAGTCAAGCGAAGACCAGACCTGATATATCACATATATCATATATATATATATATATATATATATATATATATATATATATATATATATATATAATATATATATATATATATATATATATATATATATATATATATATATATATATATATATATATATATATATATGTGTGTGTGTGTGTGTGTGTGTGTGTGTGTGTGTGTTTGTGTGTGTTTTTTTGTGTGAGTGTGTGTGTGTGCGCGCGTGTGGAGGGTTGTGCAGGCTTGGCTTGGCGCCTGTTGGCTGCAAGCTAATCTGGCACAAACCTATGCACGCGGCAATAGCACACCGGCGCGCGCGTGTGTGTGTGGGTAAGAGAGTGATTTTATGTACGTTATTTTGTTTGTAGTGTGTAGCAAGGACAAGAATAAAAACAGGTCTGTGAACCTATTCTTTTATCCTTGAAAATCAAGTTTCATTTCATTTCATTTCAGTTCATCTCTCTCTCTCTCTCTCTCTCTCTCTCTCTCTCTCTCTCTCTCTCTCTCTCTCTCTCTCTCTCTCTCTCTCTCTCTCTCTCTCTCTCTCTCTCTCTCCTCCCTTGTTTGTAGTGTGTAGCAAGGACAAGAATAAAAACAGGTCTGTGAACCTATTCTTTTATCCTTGAAAATCAAGTTTCACTTCATTTCATTTCAGTTCATCTCTCTCTCTCTCTCTCTCTCTCTCTCTCTCTCTCTCTCTCTCTCTCTCTCTCTCTCTCTCTCTCTCTCTCTCTCTCTCCTCTCTCTCTCTCTCTCTCTCTCTCTCTCTCTCTCTCTCTCTCTCTCTCTCTTCCCTCTCATACGGAAAGACAGTCACTCAGTGTAGCACAAACCTTACCTCTCATTAATTATGAAATATGAATCTGACAATCTGGCAAACTGTTTAGTGTCCGACATTGAATATATAGTTTTTTAATCAAATAGCACTTTGGATTTAATTCGTGACATGAATTTTTCTTCTGTGAATGGTGACGATTATTATCTTCCTGCATTTTCCTTTCTTTCAAAACGGAGGAAATATACTCTTCTTGATATAGCGAAGGAGCCAGTGTGTGTATCGTATATTATACGGTCTCCGACCAGTGACTCAATTATTTCGCTTTTCAGAATGTAACAAAAACATTATTTCCCCTACGTGGGATGTGACGCTAAGGAGCCAATTTAGATATTTATATATATCGCAGATTCGGTATACGTTCAGTGACTCATTCGCCTACAGCACGTAACGACCTATTATTTCCCCTGCGTGGGTCGTGACGTTGTCTGCAGGGAAAGCGATAGACTAAGCTGAGTTTTCAGCACTGTAGTTTCTCCTGGGTTTTGTTTAACTTTGTTAGAGTTCAAAAGTTTTCATTTGTTCTTCATTGACTTTTGTAAACATTTTCCCCCACGTGTTGCTTCATCATGCCTGCCTGTAGCCCACATGTACATAAGTGTTCGCTGAATAAGCATGATTTACGGATAGGGCACCTTAACGTTTATCATTTATACAACAAAGTGCCCGACGCCACTGTTTTACTTTCACAACCCCAACCCTTTCATATATTTGGATTTACTGAGTCTAGACTCAGGGAACATATTAGTAACGCCTCGATCTCCATTTATAACTATACTGTATTCCGTAGAGATGCATCATCCCCCGGTCATACCGGTATAGCTGTGTACATTCATAACTCTATCCACCAGTACGTTACCCGCCGCATGGATTTAGAGTCTTGTCACGTTGAAAGTTTATTTCTTGAATTGAAATGTGACAAATCTTCCCCCACACTAATTGGATTTATTTATCGCACCCCTTCAGCCACATTCTCATGGTTTGATGATTTTGTCACCATGATGGATAAGGTGCAACAACGTCACTACAAAGATATACACCTTCTAGGCGATTTTAATATTGACCTGCTAAAGACTGGTAATGCGGCGTGGAATTGCACCACCTCATTATTTGGCCTGCAGCAGATGGTTCGGTCTCCCACTAGAGTTTCTTTGTCATCCGCCACATTGATTGACCACATCTACACTACAAATGCACCTGCTGTCACTAACGTCCACGTACCGGATGTTGCCATTAGTGATCACTTTCCTACTTGTTTTAATCTTTCAGTTAAACGTGATAAACCCCAGCACAAACACTACACTACCATCACGTACAGGTCTTACACAAAGTTCAACAAAGATGACTTTCTTCATGACCTCTCAATCACGCCCTTTCACCTTATTTATAACACTAATAATCTCAATGAAGCCCTCTCGCTTTGGTACAAGCTATTTCTTTGGGTCCTCGATAAACATGCCCCACTCAGGACTAAACGCGTTAAACACCCTACCCTTCCGCCTTGGTTGTCAAAGGACATCATTCACGCAATGAAAATAAGAGATGACTTAAAACGGCAGAAAAAGTTTGCGGATTTTAAGAAACAACGTAATCTTGTAAAATCCTTAGTTAGAAAAGCACAGAAAACGCTTGCGGAAAAAGTTATCGCAGAGGGTAAAGATACCCGAAGTGTCTGGAATGCAATCAATTTGTTTACAAAGAAGAGGAGTTCCATCAATGCTGCTACCTCTCCAGGCATAACTCCAGACGACTTCAATTCCCACTTTTTAAATATTGCTGAGTCCCTTGTACAGTCTTTTTCCAGTGGCGCTGATAGTTACAGTTGTTCTGATAAACTGCGCACACACTGTGAGTCTGCAACTGGTGCGTCATTCTCCGTACCTCTTATGACAGTGTTTGAAGTAGGTAAATATATTTCTACTCTAACAAGTAAATCGTGTGGCCTGGATGGAATAAACAACATGGTACTGAAATTGTCCCTTCCATACACAGCTGACACCTTGACATTTATATTCAACCTTTCTATCAAGCAGGGTATTTTTCCAGATGCCATGAAAGATGCTAAAGTTGTCCCCATTCCCAAATGTACAGATCCCAAAAGTCCAAACGATTTCCGTCCTATTTCAGTGTTATCACTATTATCGAAGCCACTAGAAAGACACGTTCATAAGCACCTACTCCAATTCTTGGAGAATCACCGCCTCCTCGTATCTCTTCAGTCCGGTTTTAGACCTAAACACTCATGTCATACTGCCCTCGTTCACATTGTTGACTCTTGGCTCTCATCAATAAACAATTCCAAATTAAATGGTGCAGTTTTTCTGGACCTAACCAAAGCATTTGATTTAGTCGATCACAACATTCTTTTAAAGAAACTTTCAGTCTATAAGCTTGATTTGAACTCTATAGCTTTTTTCTCCTCCTACCTCAGTAACCGCCGACAGAAGGTGTACTCAAACGGAAGGTATTCGAAAGAAGGTATAGTCAGGCACGGAGTCCCCCAAGGATCTATTCTAGGGCCTCTTTTATTTTCTTTATTCATCAATGACCTACCTCTTTCCATCTCAAATCCTGAGGTTAAATGCGAACTCTTTGCTGATGATTCAACGCTGCATACATCTGACAAACGTGAAACGATGCTAAATTGTATCCTCCAGCAAAGTCTCGATGAAGTGTCAGATTGGTGTACGCAAAATCGCATGCTAATCAGTACTTCTAAAACCAAAAGCATGTTGATAACAACCCGACAAAAGCGCCAGCTACATCCTGCCCCTCTGAAACTGTCACTTGGCAATAAGCCTATCCAACAAGTATCCAGGTACCGCCTACTGGGAGTTGTAATTGACGACCAGCTGAATTGGTCACCGCATATCGACAGTTTGTGCAAAACCTTGTCCAGGAATGTATTTCTGCTATCTAAACTTAGACATATTCTTAGTACAAAGTGCTGTACATTGTTCTTTCACGCACACATTAAAAGCCACTGTGACTATGCATCCTCGTTGTGGGACGAATGCAGTGAACTTCATTTTAAAAAACTAAACTCGCTGTATCGTCGTTCAATTAAGTTAATTATTCCTAACCCTACTTCCACGGACGATAAAATAAAATCCCTTGGCCTGCTTACACTGAAGGAACAACTCAAATTTAACAAATGCGTCCTCATGCACAAAATATTTCATTATCAAGCCCCGGAATATCTGCGCATGATATTTAACTTCAGCCCTCGGCATCAACTACATACGAGGAATGACTTGCTTCACTTACCCCGCCCACGGATAGATCTCTACAAGTCAAGCCTTCTATTTTCTGGTAGCTCTGTCTGGAACTCATTACCATTAAACATTAAATCACTTTCTGATAAAACCCATTTTAAACGCGCATTGCACACTCACTTCCAATCAGCGTGACTTCACAGTTTGCCATATAAGAATAATACTGCTGATAACACGTAAACGTCAAATATTTTTCTCTTTCTCCTTAAATTTGCTACCTGCTCATCTATTGTCTTGTTGGTGTCTCTATACGCTATTGATGCTGCTGATTCTATGACACTGTCTTAGATGAGTATAATATTAATGCTGTGCACGCGTTTCGTTCTCTTGCTTTTTGCATCAGAGGCAGTTACAAATTCTCCATTGTCATTTTTTTTCCTCCTTTCGATGATTCCCCTATTGTGTTTCCCCCCCCCCCTAGTTTTGCTTCCTCATCTTATTATTATTATTATTATTATTATTATTATTATTATTATTATTATTATTATTATTATTATTATTATTATTATTATTATTATTTGCATGCTATGTTTCTTTTCCTGTTGTGTTCTCTTTTGTTTACAGGACAGCTTGTAAGACAGGCATTGAGTTGCCTAATGGCTTTATCCTGAATAAAAAAGGATTCATCATCTCTCTCTCTCTCTCTCTCTCTCTCTCTCTGCGCCACCGAGGATACACTGTCTAGCCTACTTTTTCACACCTCCACTGGGAATGTGTATTTATTATATGCATCTGGAACTAAATTCTTGAGGTGCACTGTGTGCATGTGTGCAATAGACTTGGATTTCTATTTTTGTGTTAATTAATCCTGAACGATCGTTGTGAGCACTTGAAAAGCTATTTTTATTCCATGACGATCGTTGACCTAACCTAACCTTGAGCACATCACTGCACCAAGTGTGTTTTCGGATTCCTGGATTACTAGTTGTGAGTGTTTTTATTAGTGCTTGCTTGCTTGGAAAAACTCACGTTCCTTCAGGAACAGTACTTTCGAGTTGGTCGGTGATCCTCACGATACCGTTTTTCCGCGGCATTCGTCTCTGTCCAACATCGGAGTACTGCAGCGGGTCTGTTGGGTTTCCTGACTTGTCTTTTTGTGAGTTCAGTGATTCTTCTGACTTAGCTCTGCTTTTTCCAGGTGAGCGTGTAATCATTATCTAAAAACGAATTTGTCCACAAACTGAAAGTTACTTTTGGCTTTGAAAACATTGATTCAATGATTGTGTACATTTGCGTCACGCGTTCTTTGAACTAGAGCGGCTGACGCGTCATATGGAACTAGAGTACCAAGTGCGTCACTTGGAACATGAGCGCTGACGTCGATCAATTACCTCCCGCTCGCAAGTGTCTTCCCCTAATAAAAGCTCTATCCCTATCACGCACTGGTATCATGCTGGCATATAACTAATTCCTTGCACTGTGGTGCCCTTTCTGCAGTGCACTAACAGCTCCTTGCCAATAAATCCAGTGTATGACTGTCTAGTGTGTTCGTGTTAGCAAGATGGCGGACTAGATAACTCCAGTGAAGGACACTAAACTAAAGCCATGCCCCCGCACACGAGATCTATCAAAGCCAAATACTCCATTGACTTGGAAAAAGTTAAGAAAACAAAAGACTGGCATCAGATCACTTTTGATATAAACGGTCTTCACTTGCCGGTGTGGAGGCATGCTTTACGAGAACGATACCAGTTCGCATACAACCCCCCTGAGCTTTCCTCTACATGGGCTGACCACCAAAAGGACCACACAAAGACGCTCTCCCTCACCCATCCCCTGGCCACTGACCTTCCTCCTGAACTTTTTAAATCAGTGCTTGATCTCTTGCTTGATGGAAATAAGCTATTAAAAATCTCCATCTACTATACCACGGGCACAATTCTAGTCTAGGGGAAGGCGTGTGTGGACTGGGTGCAAGAGGAATTCGGCAAACTGAGGTCAGTCGTGAACCTCCTCCTCCCCAGCCATTACATGTCTGGTAAACCTCCTGATCAACGGGCCCTGCCACCATTCGCCACTATGTACTCACCGCTCCCTAAAGCTGACGATACTGACACGGTCGGTGTAGGTCTCGAGCAGGTAGCAGGAAGTGCTAATATCGACCAGGACCACGACAGCACCAATGATATGGCTGCCAGTGCAGTTTCAAACAGCTTGACTGGCTGTGCCGATGTTGCTTCAGCCGGCATTGACGCAGTGGCTGTACCTGTGACGCCACCCCTTCGGTGGCCAGTTACCAGTGTGACAGCCCGGGTGGTTGCCCCCCTCTCGCGGACACCAGTTCTGCCTTGCAACCGTCTACTTAAATGCTCCAAGCTGACACGACCAAGAAGCTGACGGAACTCGGCCGTGTTGTTGTAGTCTCGGTGCTGCGATCGGCTCTCAACACAACACAGCCATGTGTGCAGTGTATGACTTACAGAAAGAGGTGCGTGAGCTGGTCCGGATTGAGATTCGTGACATCAAGGCCGAGTTCCACCAGCAGCTTGAACTACTTTGTTGTCGTGTCAAGTCACTGGAGGCTGAAAACAAGAAACTCAAGTCTCAGCTTGGTGACCACAACAAAATGTTTACTTCACTGCGCATCACTTCCCAGCCTTCCAAGAAGCAGATGACAGATGCACAGGTGGACGGCACTCTGTTGTCAACCAAGCCTGGCCCATCCCTGACCTCCTCTCAGCCCCGACAAGCCGTTCCCACTGACCAATCTCCGCCTGCCATTAACCTAGCCAAGACTCCCTCAGTTGGTATGGCTTCCCCCATATCCATTCAAAGCTCAGGTCTCACTCACTCCACTCCCTCACCGACCCAGCCCGCACACAACACTGACCGAGCCTCATAACGTGACGTTTTAATCGCCGCCGTGCCTGTGTCCAATCGCTTTGCTTCCCTCTCTGTTGACGACTGCACAAACGGCAAGGTCAAAAATATAGGCATGGAATCGCTCAGCAACACGTGCCGCCCCAAGCGTGATCAACATCAGGATCACCCCTTTCCCGTTGATGTCTTGACCAAAGAGAGGATTTTGCCTGGGGTCCCTGCTGTGCTAATAGGTGATTCAATTTTGCGAGAGGTGGGTAGCAAGATTGTATCACCGACTGTACCTATGCAGAAGATCTGCGTGCCGGGCATGTCCATTGCTGAATTGATGGCGTGGCTCGACTCGCAGCCTCCTGCACCGCACATTGTTTTAGCCGTGCTGCATGTCGGGATCAACACATGCAAACGCCGACAAGTGATCAGTGTGGACACCTGGGCCGCTCTCATCAAACTGGTAAAAATTAAGTTTCCATGCGCTTCCGTCAAAATGTCGTCTGTTTTGGCTGCTTTTGGTCGACACCCCGCCAACAGCGCCATCATTCCATCCAACAGGAACCTGATGGCGGCGTGTGATCAGGCGAGGGCTATGTACATTGACAACGTGCCAGTGTTTCTGTCTCGTGGTGGGGCCCCACGTAAGTTGCTCTACAGACAGAATTATAATTTCCATCCAAGCACTGAGGGGGCCTCGCGACTTGCCTTCAACCTTAGGTCCACAGCTCGTGCATCCCTGCCGTCTATGCGGTCTAGCTCTGCCCACCAGCCTGTGCTGCGGCCAACTATGTGTGACGACCGCCTGCAATACGGGCCCCCCATGCCGCCTCTAGGAGGCTAGCACCGTAACGGTCACCTACCCATAGATTTCAACTGTAAAGTACCCATCCTCCCCACCCCACATTATCCACCCCAGCCAATGACCAATCAGCGTGTTTCCTACCCCGTGGCCCATTCCCCCAAATTTTCCTGTGATCCTGCCACTTGGAGTGTTGCTTTCCCTGTGCCACCTGTTGCCCCTAGCCATGGCCGGTACGGCTACATACCCTGTCCAGAGTATCATGGGCGGCACTATGAGACCCTCGTCTGAGTGCATTTCAGTGTGAACCCACACTGGTTGCCTCCCTCGATTCTCACCAGTGGTTCGACGGGCACAATCAGTGTCGTCTATGGTTCGTCTCTTGACTGAGTGAAGTGACATTCTGAACCCACGCTCGTTGTCTCCCTTGATTCGTTCTGGCGGAGCGACGGAGACAACTTGCGCGGCGTACCATGATGTCTCAATGTCGTATTTATAAGTCCACATGGGTTGTCTCCCTCGCTTTTCTACTGTGAATCGACGGAGTCAACCAGTGTGGCGCACACCTTCCCTCTCATACGGAAAGACAGTCACTCGGTGTAGCACAAACCTTACCTCTCATTAATTATAAAATCTGAATTTGACAATCTGGCAAACTGTTTAGTGTCCGACATTGAAAATATTGTTTTTTAATCAAATAGCACTTTGGATTTATTTCGTGACATGAATTATTCTTCTGTGAATGGTGACGATTATTATCTTCCTGCATTTTCCTTTCTTTCAAAACGGAGGAAATATACTCTTCTTGATATAGCGAAGGAGCCAGTGTGTGTATCGTATATTATACGGTCTCTGACCAGTGACTCATTTATTTCGCTTTTCAGAACGTAACAAAAAACATTATTTCCCCTACGTGGGATGTGACGCTAAGGAGCCAGTTTAGATATTTATATATATCGCAGATACGGTATACGTTCAGTGACTCATTCGCCTACAGAACGTAACGACCTATTATTTCCCCTGCGTGGGGCGTGACGTTGTCTGCAGCGAAAGTGATAGACTGAGCTGAGTTTTCAGCACTGTAGTTTCTCCGGGTTTTGTTTAACTTTGTTTAGAGTTCAAAAGTTTTCATTTGTTCTTAATTGACTTTTGTAAACATTTTCCCCCCCACGTGTTGCTTCATCATGCCTGCCTGTAGCCCACATGTACATCAGTGTTCGCTGAATAAGCATGATTTACGGATAGGGCACCTTAACGTTTATCATTTATACAACAATGTGCCCGACGCCACTGTTTTACTTTCACAACCCCAACCCTTTCATATATTTGGATTTACTGAGTCTAGACTCAGGGAACATATTAGTGACGCCTCGATCTCCATTCATAACTATACTGTATTCCGTAGAGATGCATCATCCCCCGGTCATACCGGTATAGCTGTGTACATTCATAACTCTATCCGCCAGTACGTTACCCGCCGCATGGATTTAGAGTCTTGTCACGTTGAAAGTATATTTCTTGAATTGAAATGTAACAAATCTTACCCCACACTAATTGGATTTATTTATCGCACCCCTTCAGCCACATTCTCATGGTATGATGATTTTGTCACCATGATGGATAAGGTGCAACAACGTCACAAGAAAGATATACACCTTCTAGGCGATTTTAATATTGACCTGCTAAAGACTGGTAATGCGGCGTGGAATTGCACCACCTCATTATTTGGCCTGCAGCAGATGGTTCGGTCTCCCACTAGAGTTTCTTTGTCATCCGCCACATTGATTGACCACATCTACACTACAAATGCACCTGCTGTCACAAACGTCCACGTGCCGAATGTTGCCATTAGTGATCACTTTCCTACTTGTTTTAATCTTTCAGTTAAACGTGATAAACCCCAGCACAAATACCACACTACCATCACATACAGGTCTTACACAAAGTTCAACAAAGATGACTTTCTTCATGACCTCTCAATCACGCCCTTTCACCTTATTTATAACACTTATGATCCCAATGAAGCCCTCTCACTTTGGTACAAGCTATTTCTTTGGGTCCTTGATAAACATGCCCCAATGAGGACTAAACGCGTTAAACACCCTACCCTTCCGCCTTGGTTGTCAAAGGACATCATTCATGCAATGAAAATAAGAGATGACTTAAAACGGCAGAAAAAGCTTGCGGATTTTAAGAAACAATGTAATCTTGAAAAATCTTTAGTTAGAAAAGCACAGAAAACGCTTGAGGAAAAAGTTATCGCAGAGGGTAAAGATACCCGAAGTGTCTGGAATGCAATCAATTTGTTTACAAAGAAGAGGAGTTCCATCAATGCTGCTACCTCTCCAGGCATAACTCCAGATGACTTCAATTCCCACTTTTTAAATATTGCTGAGTCTCTTGTACAGTCTTTTTCCATTGGCACTGATAGTTACAGTTGTTCTGATAAACTGCGCACACACTGTGAGTCTGCAACAGGTGCGTCATTCTCCATACCTCTTATGACAGTGTTTGAAGTAGGTAAATATATTTCTACTCTAACAAGTAAATCGTGTGGCCTGTATGGAATAAATAACATGGTACTAAAATTGTCCCTTCCATACACAGCTGACACGTTGACATTTATATTCAACCTTTCTATCAAGCAAGGTATTTTTCCAGATGCCATGAAAGATGCTAAAGTTGTCCCCATTCCCAAATGTACAGATCCCAAAAGTCCAAACGATTTCCGTCCTATTTCAGTGTTATCACTATTATCGAAGTCACTAGAAAGACACGTTCATAAGCACCTACTCCAATTCTTGGAGAATCACCGCCTCCTCAGTCGTATCTCTTCAGTCCGGTTTTAGACCTAAGCATTCATGCCATACTGCCCTCGTTCACATTGTCGACTCTTGGCTCTCATCAATAAACAATTCCAATTTAAATGGTGCAGTTTTTCTGGACCTCACCAAAGCATTTGATTTAGACGATCACAAAATTCTTTTAAAGAAACTTTCAGTATATAAGCTTGATTCGAACTCTTTTTTCTCCTCCTACCTCAGTAACCGCCGACAGAAGGTGTACTCAAACGGAAGATGTTCGAAAGAAGGTATAGTGAGGCACGGAGTCCCCCAAGGATCTATCCTAGGGCCTCTTTTATTTTCTTTATTCATCAATCACCTACCTCTTTCCATCTCAAATCCTGAGGTTAAATGCGAACTCTTTGCTGACGATTCAACGCTGCATACATCAGACAAACGTGAAACGACGCTAAATTGTATCCTCCAGCAAAGTCTCGATGAAGTGTCAGATTGGTGTACGCAAAATCGCATGCTAATCAGTTCTTCTAAAACCAAAAGCATGTTGATAACAACCCGACAAAAGCGTCAGCTACATCCTGCCCCTCTGAAACTGTCACTTGGCAATAAACCTATCCAACAAGTATCCAGGCACCGCCTACTGGGAGTTGTAATTGACGACCAACTGAACTAGTCGCCGCATATCGACAGTTTGTGCAAAACCTTGTCCAGGAATGTATTTCTGCTGTCTAAACGTAGACATATTCTTAGTACAAAGTGCTGTACATTGTTCTTTCACGCACACATTAAAAGCCACTGTGACTATGCGTCCTCTTTGTGGGACGAATGCAGTGAACTTCATTTTAAAAAACTAAACTCGCTGTATCGTCGTTCATTTAAGTTAATTATTCCAAACCCTATTTCCACGGACGAGAAAATAAAATCCCTTGGCCTGCTTCCACTGAAGGAACAACTCAAATTTAACAAATGCGTCCTCATGCACAAAATATTTCATTATCAAGCCCCGGAATATCTGCGCATGATATTTAACTTCAGCCCTCGGCATCAACTACATACGAGGAATGACTTGCTTCACTTACTCCGCCCACGGATAGATCTCTACAAGTCAAGCCTTCTATTTTCTGGTAGTTCTGTCTGGAACCCGTTGCCATTATACATTAAATCATTTTCCGATAAAACCCATTTTAAACGTGCATTGCACACTCACTTCCAATCAGCGTGACTTCACAGTTTGCCATATAAGAATAATACTGCTGATAACACGTAAACGTCAAATATTTTTCTCTTTCTCCTTACATTTGCTACCTGATCATCTATTGTCTTGTCGGTGTCACTATACACTATTGATGCTGCTGATTCTATGACACTGTCTTAGATGAGTATAATATTAATGCTGTGCACGCGTTTCGTTCTGTCGGAGGCAGTTACAAATTCTCCATTGTCATTTTTTTCCCTTCTTTCGATGATTACCCTATTGTGTTTTTTCCGTAGTTTTGCTTCCTCATCTTATTATTATTATTATTATTATTATTATTGTGGTTTTTTTTTCGTAGTTTTCTTCCTCTTCTTCTTCTTATTATTATTAATGTTATTATTTGCATGCTATGTTTATTTTCCTGTTATATTGTTTGTTTACAGGACAGCAGTTCGTTGCCTAATAGCTTTATCCTGAATAAATAAAGATTCATCATCATCTCTCTCTCTCGTTCTCTCTCTCTCTCTCTCTCTCTCTCTCTCTCTCTCTCTCTCTCTCTCTCTCTCTCTCTCTCTCTCTCTCTCTCTCTCTCTCTCTCTCTCTTTGTATGTGGGATTTTAAAAAAATTAAATGTTATGCCCCACCGCTGGTTTATGCTAATTTTTACTTTTAGATTAATGTGTATTTGCGCGTGTGCGCGCGCTTGTGTGTTGTGTTGCGTGCATGCGCGCACGCGTTTGTGAGTGTATCTGTGTGTGTCTGTATGTGTGTTTAATTTCATTTCATTTTATTTCTCTCTCTCTCTCTCTCTCTCTCTCTCTCTCTCTCTCTCTCTCTCTCTCTCTCTCTCTCTCTCTCTCTCTCTCTCTCTCTCTCTCTCAATCTCTCTCTCTCTCTCCCTCTCTCTCTCTCTCTAGCAAATCAACGAGTGTCCCCCCCGCACCTTACAGCTGATGTATTTAATGAACACTTTCTGAACTTTGCTAAAACCCTGTCACAGACGAACACCAGTGTGTCAGGTGAATACGTATGTTCAAAACAATTGAAACAGCACAGTCAGATAAACGCTGGCAATACTTTCTCAGTTCCCCTAATGACGTCCTTGATGTAGGAAAATCTATAACCAATATGAAAAATAAAACATCTTGTGGTGTTGACGGTATTAGCAGTAAAATCCTGAAAATTGCGCTCCCTTATATTGTTGAATCATTAACCTTTATATATAACCTTTCGATTCAAAAGAGCATGTTTCCCGATGAATTGAAAATAGCAAAAGTTACTCCTCTACCAAAAAGCAAAGATCTGAGCGACCCAAGTGAGTACAGACCTATTTCAATCTTATCAGCAGTGTCCAAACCACTTAAAAAGCATATACATAATCATTTACTTCAATTCCTGGAGGAAAACCGCCTTATTAGTACAGCACAATCCGCTTTTCGGCCTAAACATTCGTGTCTGACAGCCTTAACTCTCATAACCCACAAATGGCTTACTGCCATAAATGAGTCCAAACTTTCAGGTGTAGTATTTCTAGATCTTACAAAAGCCTTCGATCTCATTAACCACTCAATCGTATTAAAGAAGTTACCTTTATATCACATTGACTCAAACGGGCGGTCCGTGGCGCAGTGGTTAAGGCGCCTGCCACCAATGCCAAAGGTGCGCGGTTCGATACCGGGTTCCGGCGTTGGACTTTTCTCCTCTGGTAAGTGTCACCGTTAATTCGGGCGGACCGTCGGGGGTTCTTTCTCCGGGTACTCCGGTTCTTCCACCCCCCCCTACCCCCCACCCCCCACACTTTGGTACCGGTCTCAGGCCACTTTACAAATTTCAAATACAAGCGATCAAAAATCTCTGTAACTTTAGTAGCTGACTGGCTCTTCGTTTGTCTTGTACTGTGTTTGTCTTAAATGGCGTAAAATCCGTGTCTGTTTCGTGAGTGTGTGAGGGTTTCAGGCGCGGCGCTTTGAGTCGATTTCCCCAAAATTGAGAAAAAGCGCCTATATATTAACAGTATTATTATTGTATTAAATGCAGTCGCTTTTCTCTCGTCTTATCTCTTAGACAGAACGCAGAAAGTATTCTTAAAAGGTAAATACTCAGCGGAAGGACTGGTGACCCATGGTGTTCCTCAGGGATCCACCCTAGGACCGTTATTATTCAACATCTTTATAAATGACCTTCCACTGTCAATATCACACCCCGACACAAACTGTGAACTATTTGCTGATGATACATCATTACATGTATCTGATAAAAATGTTTCAACTGTGAGCGCTGTCCTCCAACATAGTTTAGATGAAGTGTCAACTTGGTGTGAAGAAAATCATATGATTATTAGTATTCCTAAAACGAAAAGTATGTTGGTGACGACACGCCAAAAGCATCAACGTGGTTTGCAAGCCCTTGAGCTGTCTCTTCACTCTCAGCCCATAGAGCAAGTGTCAAAACATCGTTTGTTAGGAGTGACAGTCGACGAACAGCTCAGCTGGGAGCCTCACATAGAAACTGCCTGTAAAACTATTTCGAAGAATCTCTTTTTATTATCCAAATTAAGTCGTATAGTTGACATTGATGCTCGAAAACTATTCTTTAACGCACACATCAAGACACATTGCAATTATGCTTCCAATATCTGGGACGGCTGTGGAGACATTCATTTGAAAAAAAATAATTCCCTTTACCGGCGAGGTATTAAGCTTATTCTTCCTGGTTCGTCCCCTACTGATGAAAGACTGAAGGCCCTTAATATCCTACCACTCAGTAAACAATTGGAACTTAATAGATGCTTACTTGTGCAAAAAATTCTAAACGATGCCGCCCCTCCCTATCTCCGTGAGCTGTTTTCCCACACGAATAGAGAGAACACGAGGAACAGCTTACTCCATCTCCCAAAACCCAGAATCGACATCTTCAAATCTAGCATATCATTTTCCGGTGCTAAGTCATGGAATAACTTGCCCTCTTATTTAAAGTCTATTTCAAAGTTATCTATCTTCAGAGCTCGCGTCCATAAATATCTGCTGTCGATGTGAATGTTCTATCTTTCTGCTTAGTATGTTGCTTCAGCACAGCAGATTGCTGCAGATTATGTAATAGTTTGACTGTCTGCATTAACATGTCAGGTTCATACAAGTATATATATTGTTTTAATTCCTTTTGTATTTTACTTTTTATTATTTTTTTTCTCTGATGGTGGGGGGGGGGGGGTGTTTTTTTTTACTTATATATGTTTTATCTTTTGCTGTATCGTCTAATGTATTTTTATATGTGTAGAGTAGCAGGACAGTTTGGAAGATAGGCATTGCTATGCCTAAAACTTTTTATCCTGAATAAAAACGTTTCATCTTCATCATCATCTCTCTCTCTCTCTCTCTCTCTCTCTCTCTCTCTCTCTCTCTCTCTCTCTCTCTCTCTCTCTCTCTCTCTCTCTCTCTCTCTCTCTCTCTCTCTCTCTCTCTCTCTCTCTCTCTCTCTCTCTCTGCATTCAACGCTCACTTTATAACTGTTGCTCAAACTCTGGCGAAGTCAAATACACCTAACCCTGTAAACTACACTTGCTCTCATCAACTACGTCACCATAGTCAACAGAGAGCCTGCGGCCCATTTTTAGTACCGCTTATGACTGTCCTAGATGTAGGCAAATCTATTTCCAGTTTAAAGAACAAATCGTCTTGCGGTCCAGATGGCACTAGTAGTCAGATTTTAAAACTATCTCTGCCCTACGTCATCGAATCCCTGACCTTTATTTATAATTTATCGATCAGACATAACGTTTTTCCCGACGAGCTGAAAAAAGCGAAGGTAATCCCGCTTCCCAAAAGCAAAGATTTATGCAACCTAAACGAGTACAGGCCCATTTCCATATTATCCTGTATTTCAAAACCGCTCGAGAGACATATCCATACTCATCTTCTAAACTTTCTGGAGCAAAACCATCTGATAACTGCAGCACAATCAGGATTTCGACCTCTACATTCGTGCCAAACTGCCCTCAATCATTTAATTGATAAATGGCTCTCTGCCATAAATGACAATAAAGTATCAGGTACAATCTTTCTTGACCTGAAAAAAGCTTTTGATCTTGTCAACCACTCTATCCTACTAAAAAAACTACCATTCTATCACATTGACTCAAATACTGTCTCCTTTATATCTTCCTATCTCAGGGACAGAACACAGAAAGTACTGCTAAATGGCAAGTATTCCTCTGATGGTTTAGTAACTTGCGGTGTTCCACAGGGGTCTATTCTAGGGCCCTTATTATTTAATCTTTTTATTAATGATCTGCCACTGTACATATATCATTTAGACGCAAACTGCGATCTGTTCGCAGATGACACGACCATACACACATCTGATAAAGATATCACAACCATTAATAAGGTACTCCAACAAAGTCTTGATGAAGTAGCAGGCTGGTGCAGTGATAATCACATGATTATTAGTATTCCAAAGACAAAGAGCATGTTAGTTACTACACGTCAGAAACACCAGCATGGCCTACCACCTTTAACGCTTTTCTTAGATAGACAGCTTGTTGAACAAGTAACTAGGCATCGCTTATTAGGCGTTATAGTGGACAACCAATTAAGCTGGGAGCCGCATACTGACTCAATATGCAAAACAATCTCCAAAAATCTGTTCCTGTTATCAAAACTACGCCATATAGTTAATACTGATATCCGTAAACTCTTTTTCCATGCGCATATCAAAACGCATTGTGACTACAGTTCTACCGTCTGGGATGGATGCAGCGAAGTTCACATGAAAAAAGTTAATTCCTTGTATCGTCGGGGCATTAAATTAATACTTCCCAGTCCTACTTCGACTGATGAAAAATTAAAATCTCTCAAGTTACTACCATTGAAGAAACAGTTTGAATTTAATCGCTGTGTTCTACTGCACAAGATCATGCACGGAAAAGCCCCACCCTATCTAAAAACTCTATTTTCCGACAATAATAGGAAAAACACGAGAAATAGTTCGATCCACCTTCCAAAAATTAGATTAGACATCTGTAAAACCAGTCTGTCTTTTTTCAGGCGCTAAAGCGTGGAATATGTTACCTCCACACCTGAAATCAATTTGTAAGATTAGCGTCTTCAAAGATCGCCTCCATAAATATTTACTTCAGAAGTAATAGTATGTTCGGCTCCCTTATAAGAATAAGAGTACTTTATTATCTCGAAAAGAGAAATTCGGTTGTGGTACATTTATAACAAATAGTACAAACAAGACATAAAAACATTATAGCATAATTATGAACATTTTCTCCCTGCACTTGCACAGCTACAAATTCCAAATGGATAAAGTAAACACTACAAAATCTTTACACATAACTCTTACACATCTCACACAAACATCTTTTATGGACTGAACTGAGCGGCACTTATACATTCACACCCACCTCTACATATGCATACATAATACGCGTGTTTCAACCTAGTCCTAACCCTCACTACTTATTATACAAACGTCTCTGTACATTATTACACATTATTACACACGCTGCATAATTAAAGTCTACCATAATAAAATAATTAGTGGGTAAACACTCAGTAACAACAATCCCAGTATGTTCATGTTCACCACCAAATGAAACACAATATAATCACTTCTCTAAAATCAACAAGCTCCATTCCTACTGATTGCACAGGTAAAGGGGGATAGGGGGGAGGAGTTAGGTTTGGGTATGCGTGGATGTACCTACAGATTGCTTAGAGTGATGGATTTGGGGATGAAACTGTGCTGTAGTCTAAGTGTTCTAGCTTTGTGCGTGCGGAGTCTGCGGCCAGAGGGGAGGAGTTCATAGAGGTGGGCAAGGACATGGGATCTGTCTGAAGCTATCCGCCTACCCTTTCTCACCACACGCTGTTCATACAGGGACTCCACACTGTTTTGCTTACTGCCAGTCACTTTGCTGCAGATGTTTACCATTCGTGCCAGGGTGTTCTTGTTCTTCACACTCAGACCTCCATACCAGCACACAGAACCGAAAGTGATGACAGACTCAATAAAAGAGCAGTAAAAAGTTTGAAGGACAGAGGGGTTCACATTCAGCTTCCTGAGTTTCTGGAGGCAGTAGATGCGTGACTGACATTTCTTGTGTATGAGGGAGGTGTTTGCGTTAAAGGACAACTTATCATCTATGACTGTTCCAAGATACTTATACTCAGTCACACGCTCAACAGACACATCATCGATCATCAGAACAGGGACAGGGGCAGGGTTTCTTCGAAAGTCTATCAGTAGTTCCTTGGTCTTACTCACATTTAGGTCTAGAAAATTATCTTTACACCAAACACTAAAACGTTCTACTTCTGCAAAGTAAGTCGCATCATTATTGGAGATATCTTCTAAGGCAGTGTCATCCGAGTATTTTATAAGAAGGGTAGAGTCAGTGCCACTACAATCGTTAGTGTACAGTGTGAACAGCACAGGGGAGAGAACTGTACCTTGAGGGGCGCCTATGGAAGTGGACCTAAGGGATGAGAGAGCTTTTTGAAAGCGAACTGACTGGGTCCTATTTACAAGGAAGTTGACAATCCATAGGATAAGCCTTGGCGTTACATTGTAACATAGAAGTTTTTTAGCTATGAGATAGGGTTGTATAGTGTTGAAGGCTGAAGAAAAGTCTATAAAAAGAATGCGTACAAAAGAGCCAGGTTTTTCTAAATGTGTGTATGCATGGTGCAGGAGTGTGAGTGTGGCGTCATCAGTACATCTGTTTTGCTTGTATGCAAACTGGAAAGGATCTTGATAGGGCTTGACCTGATCGAGCAGTCTAGAAAGGACAACACGCTCAAAGCACTTCATTACTATAGAGGTGAGAGCTACAGGGCGATAGTCATTGAGTGTCTTGGGCTTGTTGTTCTTGGGGACAGGGCAGACTGTAGATGTTTTCCAGAGCCTAGGTACAGTGCAATCCTTCAGAGACCAGCTAAACAAACGGCTATAAACAACAGACAATTGACTGGCACATACTCTCAAAACTCTACCGCAAATATTATCAGGGCCTACTGCTTTCTTAACATTCAGTTTGCTAAAAAGCTTCTCAACCGCCTTGCCATGGATCTCAAAGTCTTCATCAACATTGCCTGCCACATTTACTTCAAGCTGGGAAATCATGCTATCTAAATCATCCTTCAGATCATCTTTCTCAAATCTACAATAGAACTCATTCAGTTTTTCAGAAAATTCAGTTTGTTCTTTCATTGGCATGCTACTGCTACTGAATTTTCATTTATTGAGGCCTGATAAAGTTTTAAGTCCTTTCCATGCTTCTGCTAAGCTACCTGATTCAAACTGTGACTCTACTTTCTCTTTATACTTTTTCTTAGCGTCTAAAATCTGACTAAAATGCTACTATTCGTATAGTTAGTGACAAGT
>BTPG01000006.1:187509574-187534574 GCA_036245525.1 Semisulcospira habei | reverse complement strand
TCCAAAAACTAAAGATCGTTCTGACCCTAACAACTATCGACCGATTTCATTATTATCAGTTCTATCAAAGCCGCTTGAAAGGCATGTCCACAAACACCTGCTTGCCTACTTAGAAAACCGCAAGCTCCTGCACCCCTTTCAATCCGGATTTCGCCCACAACACTCGTGCCACACTGCACTCACGCGCCTCGTTGACGCATGGCTCCATGGTATGAACAAATCCCAGATAACAGGTGTCGTTTACTTAGACTTTAAAAAGGCCTTTGACCTAATCAATCACACCACTCTAATGACAAAGATTCAGAAATACTTGAATAGTACAGAAGTAGTTGCATTTTTTAGATCATACCTAACTGATCGTAAACAAAAAGTTCTAGTGAATGGATCTTACTCTTCTCTAAAAGATATAAAGTATGGAGTTCCCCAAGGATCCGTGCTTGGTCCCTTATTATTTTGTCTATTCATCAATGACCTGCCACTTCATATAACTTGCAAGAACGTACAATGTGATCTTTTTGCTGATGACACTTCCATTCATATGACTAACAAAGATATACAAGTAATTTCTTCCAACTTGCAGCATAGTCTTGATGAAGTGTCTGAATGGTGTCACAGGACTTATATGATTGTTCATCCAATTAAAACCAAATCTATGATAATCGCCACTCGTCAAAAACACCAGTTAGCACCCCTGTTACTTAACCTTTTATTAAAGGGCTGGCAAATAGAACACGTTAATGAACACCGCCTACTAGGGATTACAATTAACAGTCAGCTTAAGTGGAAGGCTCATACGGACACTCTATGCAGAACGGTAGCCAAAAATCTTTTCATGTTGTCCAAACTGAAATATTACACCGACTCGGACACGCGCAAACTATTCTACAATGCTCACATACGTTCTCACATTGATTACGCGTCAACGGTGTGGGATGGATGCAGTGAAGTCCACTTGAAGAGACTCAACTCGTTACACAGAAGGGCAGCAAAGTTAATCCTTCCTGACCCACGACTCACAACAGAAGAAAAACTCGCCAAAATAGGATTTCTGCCGCTGCAAGACCACTTCAAATACAATAAGGCTATTTTTATGTTCAAAGTGTGGAAACAGAAAATACCAGAATATATCACAACTCTTTTCTCTAAGTCGGAATCTAGGCTTGGTAATATTAGGCAACTTTTCTTAGTCCCCAAAACAAGAATTGATATATACAAATCTAGTTTGTCATTCGCGGGAACGCAGACTTGGAACACGCTTCCTGATTATGTAAAATCCGCTTCCTCTCTAGCCCGTTTAAAAATCAGTCTCTTCAAGTACTTCTCGAAGCAGTCGTAATCATTTCGTTGTGAAATATATACTGCCCTGTAACCCTGATTATGTATGCTCCCAATTACAAACTCTGTGTGTGATGGTGTGTGTGTGTGTGTGTGTGTGTGTGTGTGTGTGTGTGTGTGTGTGTGTGTGTGTGTGTAATATGGAAAATATCAAAAAAACCAAAACTGGCACCAAAGCGGCACATAGCCACTGACATTGACCTTGAAAATGATTGCGACTCTGATTGTGAGGAAGCGACGCCTCAGATTTCGGCCGTCTGGCCTCGCTTTCTCATTATCCACAGCAAAGTTAAAGAGAAGCCTGTTTCCAAGCTGCACCCTTTCCTGGTAGGAGAGACCCTCAGGAGCCGTGTTGGCAGGCCTGAGGCCCAGCGCCTCAGGTCTGGTGACTTGCTGGTAGAGTGCCGTATCCGGGCACACTCCAATGGGCTACTGAGGCTCTCCTCTATCGGAGACACTTCAGTGGAGGTCACTCCCTACAAAACGATGAATTCGTCTAGAGGAGTGATTAAAGATCAAGCATTGGCAGAACTGTCTGAAGATGAACTTGTACGGAACCTTAAGTCACAGGGGGTGACCTATGTCAGGCGCTTCGTTTCCAAACGAGGTGGTCGGGAGATCCGTCTCCCTACCATCATCCTGACATTTGGCTCCCCCACCGCTCCTTCTACTATCCGGAGAGGTTACTACTCCCTAAAAGTGAGAAAGTTTGTCCCTCTCCCCCTCCGGTGCTTTAAGTGCCAATAGTATGGCCATGGGCAGAAGACATGCCGCCAGGCAGAGGCTCTATGCGCCCGCTGCACTAAGGCCGGACACTCTGCTGAGTCCTGCACATCCATCCCCCTGTGTGTGAATTGCGGGGGGGGGGGGGGGGGGGGCATATGGCTTCGGACAAGAAGTGCCCTCGGTGGATATCCGAGTGCAGGATTCAGCAGGTGCGTGTGGAGAAGGGGCTGTCCTTTGCGGATGCCAAAAAAATGGTTGACGGTTCTGGTGCAGCTGAGGCTGCGCCAAACTCAAATAACACCTATGTGTATACTTTCAGTGCTGCGGTGGCAGGCAAGCGCCCCACCAGAGACTTCTCTTGTCAAACCCCAACTTGTTGGTTGGGGGCGGAGCCTCGGATCCTCTCGCCCCTGGAGAGTAACCCTCCTCCGGTGGTGACGAGGAGCCAGGGAACGCAGAGGGCGGACGCTACCGGTCCGGTGGCACCGCCTTCTGCTGCCCCTAAGCCTCAGCCCCCACCCAAACCTGCTAGTTTGTCAACGCCAAAGATTTCTGGCTCTGGTCAGCCTTCTAAGGCCGCTAACTCTAGCGGCAGGACCGCTGCCCAGGACCAGAAGTCTAAGAAATTTATGGGACCGCCGTGCACACGGGCCCAGAAGGGGAACACTGATGTCCCCCTTCAAAACAAATATGCTGCATTGGAGGAGCAGATGGAGGGAGTGGAAGTTGTCGTTGCCGATGCTGCGGCAGCTCCACCCCCTTCATCTCCAAAGAACCAGAGGAGGCCCGGGAGCCGGCCCCCTCTGTTTCTCCAACTCCTTCCAAGGCAAAGGAAAAGGGGGGGGGGGGGAAAAACTCTGCACCCCCAGATAAGACATAATCATGGACTCTCTGCTTCAGTGGAATTGTCGTCGTTTTCAAGCTAACTTTGAGGAATTACGTCTTTTAGTCAAGTGCTATAACCCCTCAGTAATATCTCTTCAGGAGACTTACCTGAAGACTTCTGACCCTGTGTCCTTTAATGGTTTTAACGTTGTACATAAAGGCTCTGATTCGGAGAGGCGCTCGGGTGGAGTGGCTCTTCTCATTAGTAGCCAAATTTTATGTAGCCCCGTTAGCATCGACACCTGTCTTCAGGCTGTCGCAGCTCTGGTTACCTTGAAGAAGACCATAACCATATGCAGTATTTACCTGCCACCATCCCTGTGGGTCTGTAGTAATAATTTGTTTTTAATTTAGTAGATCAACTGCCCCCTCCCTTTATTCTCATGGGGGATTTTAACCCATTATTGCCCACCGTCCCATTTTTGGGACGCAACTTATTTTAATTACTGTATCTAAGTGCGTGTGTCACTGTGACTCAGCAGCCTATTGTGTTAATCAGGGGACATCACTGCATCCAGGCATTGTTTTTGTTTGAGTACTTTCCCTTCACACTAGCAGTGAGAGCTGCCATTTGCAGAAAAAAGCTGGTGCCTGCAGCATCAACATGGCAACCAAGAAAAGGTAAGGATTACTTTTTTTACATTACACTTTTATATATAACACTAAGAACAAAACCTAGAGACTATACTGTTATCTGGATATGTTTTTGTCAGTTTGATGATAGCTTGAATATGTACTGATCTGTATATGTTAGAGTTACCGTCCCAAAAATGGGACGGTGGGCACGAGAGGGGAGGGGTTTTTGCTTATACTACATACACTGTTTTTTTCTGCTTTTGTCCAGGATTTTTACTGTTCATGAAGTGGTATCAATGCTGGAAGATGATGCTAACTTTGAAGAAGCTGATATCTTTATTGAACCCCCTCCTACAAATGAAGACACCGATGAAGACAGCGGAGACGAAGATGAAGATGGTACTGTCTCCAACCTAAACAGAAACCAGCTGCAGGCTCCTGCTACTGTCACTATCCGGAGACAGGGTGAAAAAGTGTCCTATGATGAGATGGAGGAATCTGCTGATGTATCAGAGAATATCAGTGCTCCTATTCAGAGTGCTCCTGCTGCCACAGGGACAGTGCAAGATGCATCTGGGGATTCAGAATCCTTGGAGTCAGACGATGCAGCACCTATCCCTTCTACATCCATGGGGAGAAAAAGGAAAGTAACACGGCCTGCAGCAACTAAAGCTCCATCTTCAAAGAAAGCAGCAATAAATCAGCGAAAGTGGAGAAATACAGATCTGTCAAATAGGCAAAAGCAACGCTTTTCCTGGAACAAGACAGATGTTGACCTGTCGAAAATGCCTTCTTCTCCAGTTGATCTGTTTGAGTGCTTCTTTGACAAAGAAATCCTTGAAACCTTTGCTGATTTTAGCAACATATATGCACGGTCCAAGGGCAACTTGACATTTTCAACCACACCTGAAGAGATCCAGACCTTTCTTGCCATTCTACTCCTGTCTGGATACAGTCCTGTGCCCAGGAGACGAATGTATTGGTCTTCAGATGAGGATGTGGGGAAGGATGCTGTTCAGTCTGCTATGTCAAGAAACCGCTTTGAAGAAATGCTGCGGTATTTCCATGTCAGTGATAACGCACATCTGGATGCTGCTGACAAGATGAGCAAAGTTCGGCCGTTGCTGACACACATGAATGAAAAGTTTCTGACATTCTTCAAAGCTGTCCAGACACAAAATCTCAGTATCGATGAGTCGATGGTGCCTTATTATGGACGGCACAGCAAACAATTCATACGAGGCAAACCAATCAGGTTTGGTTATAAGATGTGGATGCTGAGCACGCCTCTGAGCTATGTCGTCCAGTTTGAGCCCTATCAAGGTGCAAGAGGACGCCAAACTGAATACCCAGGACTTGGAATGGGGGGTTCGGTTGTTGTTGATCTCATTGCAGAGCTGCAAGAAGAAGAGGGCAGCTCATACCATCTCACGTTTGACAATTTGTTCACAAGCCTGCAGCTGGGATGTTTTGACAGAGAAAAACATTGCATGCACAGGAACGATACGTGCAAATCGCCTTCAGGATTGCCCTTTGAGGGATGTAAACGAGATGAAGAAGACACCAAGGGGAACCTATGACCATGCAACCAACACAAAGACTGGCCTCACTGTTGTTCGGTGGAATGACAACATCGTCAATATTGTTTTAAACAATGTAGGAGTGCATCCACTTCAGACAGCCGAGAGATGGTCAAGGGCTGAATCAAAGCAAGTCACCATTCCTCAACCTTTCATGATCCGCCATTACAACAACACTATGGGCGGTGTGGACCGCACAGACCAGAATGTGGCAAAGTACAGAACGGTCATTCGCTGCAAGAAGTGGTGGTGGCCCATCTTTGCCTATTGTCTGGACCTCAGTATCCAACAAGCCTGGCACCTCTACAGGAACACAGATGTAGCGAAAGACAACCCTTTGGACCTTCTCCTTATCCGCAGGAGCGTTGTCAGAGTCTATCTTGCACGAGCTGGTCATGCAGGGCCTGGTCGTCCAAGAGGATTTGTATCTCTTGACAAGCGTGTCCCAACAGAGGTCAGGTTTGACCGTGTTGACCATCTTGTTCAAAGTTGGCCTACACAACTGAGATGTGCATCATGCGGGAAGAAGACTAAGCGCCGCTGTGCTAAGTGCAAGGTTGGCCTCCACGACAAATGCTTCCAGCAGTACCATACTCACTGAAACTCTTAACAGCTTATGTGGTGCTAAAATCACCTAAGACAGTGACAGCTGGACATCACAAAAAAATTGACAAAATTGAAACTGTCCTCTACTTGCAATTGTTTCTTCTTTTTTTCCCCCTTCTTTTAATAGTTATGATTTTCTTGTTTTCTAAAGATACCTAAAAGCAATTTAAATCAAAATATTGTTTTGTTGTGTTTACTTTGTTTTCACCTCAATTATTACATTTTCTTTCAATAAAAGTTTACTAGTTTCAGTATTTTGGTTCTTGTGTTCACTCTTTGAAAAATGAAAAACCCCTACCCATTCCTGCCCACCGTCCCATTTTTGGGACATCTACATTTTATTGTCTAAATGATAAATTTCAAAGTTTTAATCAAAATTTGATCAACACATGTCCATTGTAGACAATTATCCATAATATAAACTAATTTGCACTTTGAAAAAAAATTTGGGCATTAGTGGGTTAATGGTCACGCTCACCTTTGGGGTAGTGACCACTATGATGGCAGAGGTCAGATGTTAGAAGATGTTTATTTCTCAACTTAACCTAGGTGTCTTTAACGATGGCTCACCTACATTCTCTAACTCTAGTTCAGGATCTAGTTCTGTTCTAGACCTCACTGTGTGTGATCCTTCTCTCATGCTGGACTTTGACTGGAAGGTTCACGACGACCTGTGTGGTAGTGACCACTTCCCAGTAGTCCTGTCATCGGTCAGTTGTGGGGAGGATCCACCGGTGGGGCGCTGGAATCTCAAGAAAGCTAACTGGCCTCTGTTCGCCTCCCTCTGTCAGTCTCGTATTACAGAGGAGGTGGTCATGTCAGCTGAAGAACCTATTTCTTCTTTTACTACTATTTTGTTGGACGTAGCGGGTGAAACCATCCCTAAAACTTCCGCATCAGTCCCTCGGAAGCCGAGAGTACCATGGTTCAATGAAGAGTGCCGCAAGGCCCAAATAGCGCGCAAATCTGCTCAGCGACGTGCTTTCCGTAATCCGTCGCAAGTGAATATTTTAACCTTTAAAAGACAGAGGGCGAAAGCTCGTTACATTTTTAAACGTGAACGCGGTGCTTCCTGGAGACGCTTCGTCTCATCTTTAACTTCTCGGATTCCGTCCCAGAAAGTATGGAAGGCTGTTCGGAGAATTAGGGGCAGGGGTGGCTCGGCTTCTGTTGGCCATCTTAGAGATGGTGCCAGCTTGGTCACAGATAAAAAAGCTGTGGCCAATTTGCTTGCCACCACCATTGCCCATAATTCTTCAACAGAGCATTATTCACCTTTCTTCCAGAGAGAGAGAAGGAGAAGCGAGAGTCTCGTATTTGTGATTTTAAGTCCGATAACTCAGAAGACTATAATGTCCCATTTACATTATCAGAATTGCAGCAAGCCTTGCAGAAATGTAATGACTCTGCTGCTGGCCTAGATACCATCCACTATCTATTCCTAATGCATCTGCCTGAGAGGTCACTTCTTGTACTTCTCAAAGCCTTTAACCATATCTGGAGAACTGGCCATTTTCCGCCGTCTTGGCGCCAGGCTGTGGTTATACCGATCCCCAAGCCGAGTAAGGATCCTTCCGACCCGGGCAACTACCGGCCTATCGCTTTGACATCATGTTTATGTAAAACTATGGAGCGCCTGGTCAATGCCCGCCTGGTGTGGCATCTTGAGTCACAGGGTCTCCTCACAGACCTCCAGTGCGGTTTCCGGCGCTTCCGTAGTACAACTGACCATTTAGTCCGCTTTGAATCATTTATTCGAGATGCTTTTGTCAACAAGCAGCATGTCTATGCAATTTTCTTTGATCTTGAGAAGGCATATGACACTACCTGGAAGTATGGCATAATGTCTGACTTGTTGGACATGGGTTTTAAAGGGCACCTGCCCGTTTTTATTCACAATTTTTTTACTAACCGGTCGTTCCATGTCCGTGTGGGCTCCACCCTCTCCGACTCCTTTAAACAGGAGATGGGTGTCCTACAGGGCAGCATTCTATCTCTTGTTTTATTTAGTATTAAAATTAATAACATCGTAAAGGCCGTCAAGGATGATTCTGAATGCTCTTTGTTTGTTGACGACTTTCCTTTGTGCGCACGAGGTCGAGGACTTGCGTCCCTTGGGAGGCGCTTGCAGCTGTCCGTTGATCGCATTCAGCGGTGGGTGTCTCTCAATGGATTCAAGTTCTCGCCCTCCAAGACTGTCTGTGTGCATTTTACTAACCAGACGAAATTTTTTCCAGAACCTAGCCTGAGCATTGCTGGAGTGCCGATTAAGGTGGCCGGGGAGGCAAAGTTTCTGGGGGTCATCTTTGACAAAAGACTTACCTTCCGAAACCATATTAATTACCTTAGAACCTCTTGTCAGAAAGCTCTCGACGTTCTCCGTGTCGTCGGTCGTACTGACTGGGGTGCTGACCGTACTGTCTTCCTCCGACTGTACCGGGTCCTTGTTCGGTCTAAACTGGATTACGGCTCTGTGGTGTATGGCTCAGCTTCCAAGTCTGTGCTACAGCGTCTGAACACGATTCACCATCAGGGTCTGCGGATACGTCTTGGGGCCTTCAGAACGTCTTCAGTAACTAGTCTGTATGCCGAGGCAGGGGAGCCTTCTCTCAAGCTCCGCCGCATCCGCCTCATGCTCAGCTACGTTCTGAAACTGAAGGCCCATCCAGACAATCCTGCCTATGATTGTGTTTTTAAACCATCGTTTGCAGAGATTTACGATACCCATCCGGGAGCTGTCCGTCCACTTTCTTTCCGTGTCCGACCTCATCTGCAGGCGGCCGGATTGGTCCTGGACAGAGTTTCGGAATCTCTTCAACACATCACTCCACCCTGACTCTTACCAGTCCCAGATATCTTGCTGGACTTGACTGCCCACAAGAAAGACTCTACTCCACCAGCCATATACCAACAGAGCCTCAATGAACTGCTTTCAATTTTTCCTGGCTATTGTCGTATCTATACGGATGGGTCAAAGTCTGAGGATGGGAGAGTGGCTGCCATCCTAGACGCCCATTTAAGCACCGCCTCCCAGACCACTCATCTGTATTTAGTGCGGAACTGCAGGCGGTTCTGCTGGCACTCAGGCATGCTTATCGATCTAGAGAAAGGAACTTCCTGATTCTGTCTGACTCTCTTTCTGCCCTGCAGGCCCTTCAGGGCACGGGAAATGACCACCCACTGCTGGTGCAGATCAGAGAGCTCCACGCGGACTTGATGAATGAATATTATGACATCATTTTTATTTGGGTCTCAGGGCATGTGGGCATCGAAGGCAACAGGATCGCAGATTCTGCTGCCAATGATGCACGCAATGACCCTGTCCTTGACACACAGACTGTTTATAGTGGTTAGTGCGTACGTGGCCCGTGAGTGGCAGTCCGAGTGGAACAAAGAGGAAGCTAACAAGCTGCATAAAGCCCTTCCTAAGTTGTCCGACGGTCTACCGTATCGCTGCGGCAGCCGCCGTGAGGAGACTGTCCTGGCTCGGCTCTACATTGGGCACACGTATGTTACGCACTCTTATTTACTAAAACAGGAGGAGCGTCCATGGTGTTATGCCTGCGACGAGCAGTACTCTTTTTGTTGTCTTGTGCTGATCCAATCGACACAAGGCATAAACATTTCACAGCAGACTCCTTGAAGGTTCTGTTCCGGGATGTGCCCCCGGACAAGATCTTTAGTTTTCTGAGAGAGTGCCATATTTTTAATAAGATTTGAGCGTTTATAGACTATGATATTTCTATTATTTTGACCTTTTTGAGAGTCTTTCGACGTTTTCTTTAAAGACCTGTGCGACATTTTAGCCTGATATATTTTTAAGGTATATTTACATCATGTCTTAAAACCTTTCTTTTAGTCTGGCTGACCAGATTTTTAACCTTCCTGCCGTGAGATGGCCTTAGTTGCCTGCTCGGCGTTAAACCCAAATAACTAACTCTCTCTCTCTCTCTCTCTCTCTCTCTCTCTCTCTCTCTCTCTCTCTCTCTAACTGATTGTTATAGCTGTGCTGCACGCATGCGAGTGTGGTGTGTGTGTGTGTGTGTGTGTGTGTGTGTGTGTGTGTGTGTGTGTGTGTGTGTGTGTGTGTGTGTGTGTGTGTGTGCGTGTGTGTGAGCGAGAGAGAGAGTGAAGAACAATTTTCTCCAAAAGTTTAGCAAGGAAAGGCAGATTGGAAATTGGACGATAATTCGTCAAGCATTCTTCGTCCAGACTTAGCTTCTTAAGGAGAGGAATGACTAGCTTAAAAGATCAGGAACACAACCTGACACGAGGGAAAAGTTCAGAATTCTGGTAAATATTAGCAGTAATTCGTCTGAACATGCTCTCAGCAACGAAGCAGGAATTGGATCAAGTGCACAACTCTTGCTTGGGCACCGACTCAAGATATCCTGTATGTATCTCTCTGACACTGGTTCGAACTGAGAGAGGGGTGTACCTGCAAAGACAGGATTATAACAGTCATCACCAGCAAAACTATCCGTCAAAGTGTCAAGCTTAGCTCGAATATCTGAAACTTTCTTGTCAAAATATTCACAAAATCTATCAGGCAGTTTAGAACTGGGAAGGCATGATGACAATGAGGAATCTTTACTGTTGCCGAACAGCTCATCAGAGACCTGGAACCGCGTTTTTGTAGACTTACATTCCGTGAGACCGGGACACTAAAAATCACGTTTGGCTAGATGTTGTACTGCCTTCAATGAAGCGCGACAGGAAGCAAAAATCTGTCTATCGACTGTGAGATGGCTAGAACGCCAACGCCTCTCAGCCTGACGCAGCTGTCTCTTTGCCACCTTAACATCCTCGGTGAGCCAGGGAGAAGAGGGTCGGTCGGTGACGTTCTTAGTCCTGAGTGGTGCATGATGATTGAGAATGGAGAGAAGAGCAGAGTTGTAGCCGTCAACTAGGGACAAGTCAGAAGAATCTACAGACAGGCAGGGCAACCTGGACATCAGCCCTGAAAACATCAATGTTTATTTTCCTCAGATTTCTCGAGGACACAGTTCTCTTTGCACGCTTAGGTTTGCACAAGAGGAGATCACAGAAACTGGCTTTGTGATCAGAGAAGGGTATCTCCATAACTGCATGTGACTGAAGAAAACTACCCTCTTCCCTGATAATGAGCCAGGCAAGAACATGTCCAAGTCTGTGTGTTGGTTCTTGTACCATTTGAATGAAGTTGTGGTCATGCATGAGCGTTTTCAGCTTATTGACAGCACTGTTCGAGGATACTTCATAGTGATAGTTGAAGTCGCCGATAATAGTCACATCACCTTTGCGATCACACACATTACTGAGAAGATCAGAAAATTCACTCATGAGCTGTTTGTCGGTGGTCTTATGCTGCTTACTGAACAACTGCGCTCCTGCCTACACTCCTCCCCGCTCCCTCCGCTCCGCCTCCGACCCTCACCGCCTCCACATCCCCCGCACCAAACTCAGCACTTTCGGCCCCTGCTCCTTCTCAGTATACGGTCCAGCCATCTGGAACACTCTCCCACTCTCTCGCCGTTAGAAACACTCTCTCGCCTCCTTCCAGTCCGCCCTCAAAACTCACCTCTTTCAACAGTTCTAGCACTACACCACCACACTCCCCACCCCAAGATGACTGTCGTAATGTATTTCACTATTTGTGGTACGTGAGTCGTTGTCTAAAGCGTGCGCATGCGTGCGTGAGTTGTGAATGCACGCACAGAGTTATAATTATTATAAGATAAGCGCATTATAAATACCGTAATTATTTTTATTATAATTATGGAGGGCGGTACAGGCATATTAGACGTTCAAAACAGTTCGAGTTACAGTATTGTACTTGAACAGCTTCGCAAGGATCAAACGCCAGCTTCTTCACTGAGAGGCAGTGTTCAAGATGCTTTGAGAAGATTATGCAAATACCACCTCCCCTTCTTCCGATGCGAGGAAAGGACGCAGTCTTGGGAGTAGATGGAGTAATATCAGCAATGATAGCCTCGTCATCATGCTCACAAAGCCGGGATTCAGTTATGAAGGTAATGTCAATATTCTCATCGATTACAAAGTCTCTTATCTCGTCCGTTTTGGGTCTGCATGACTGAGAGTTGAATGAACAACAATGTTTCTCACCATCAGCCTTTTCCTGACGTATCTGGTATGATATCTGCGGGTGTCGATGCGTCTCGGACATAATAATAATAATAATAATAATAATAATAATAATAATAATAATAATAATAACAACAATAATAATAATAATAATAACAACAATTTATTTTATAGAAAGAAAGGAAAACGCAGGAAAGGCCACAAAAATTAAGATACTCACAAACCAGATAGGTGAGGTGTCCAGCGCTGAGTAATTCCCCTTGGTTTGTTGCACAAAAATTAAATACCTGATAACACGACTTTTACTTTTCTACTTATTTGACAAAATGTTTTCATGTTTTCATGTTATTTTAGCTTTTTGTCTGAATTCAATTGTTTGTTTGTTTCTTTGTTTGTTTGTTCTGTCTGATTTTTTTTCTATTTATTGTCTGTGTTGTTTATATATTTGTTCTTTCCTTTGTTCTGGAAATGTGCTGATTTTTCTGCATTATATGCGAATGTGTGTGTGTGTGTGTGTGTGTGTGTGTGTGTGTGTGTGTGTGTGTGTGTGTGTGTGTGTTTGTGTGCGTGGTTCCTTTGTTTTGGAAATGTGCTGACTTTTGCATTATATGCGAATATGTGTGTGTGTGTGTGTGTGTGTGTGTGTGTGTGTGTGTGTGTGTGTGTGTGTGTGTGTGTGTGGTTCCTTTGTTCTAGAAATGTGCTGACTTTTGCATTATATGCGAATGTGTGTGTGTGTGTGTGTGTGTGTGTGTGTGTGCGTGTGTGTGTCTGTGTGTGTGTGTGTCTGTGTGTGTATGTGTGTGTGTGTCTGTGTGTGCGTGTGTGTGTCTCTGTGTGTGCGTGTGCGTCTGTGTGTGTGTGTGCGCGCGTGTGTGTGTGTGTGTGTGTGTGTGTGTGTGTGTGTGTATGTGTGTGTGTGGTGTAGTTTGCTGTCTATGGTAAACTTGAACGTTGGCATTTTCTCGGAGACTTTTCAAGCCACATTCTTCAAACTTGGTCCAAGGATACTTTGTGGCGAGGCCTTTCTAAACATACCAATTTGAGTGACCTCTCACAAAGGTCAAGATCACAGGAGCTCAGGATTCAAACCCAAACTTGGTACAAAGATAGCTGAGGGTAAGACCTTTCCATGCCTACTAATTTGGTTGATCCCTCAGTAAGGTCAACGGTCACAAGAGCCGGCTCAGGAAATAGGTTCAAAATAGCCACATTTTGACAAAAGGTGTTATTTTTTTTCAAAAACAACTTTAAACCAAAACTTGCTACAGAGATACCTGATGGGAAGACCCATCTATGCATACTGTTTTGGATAAAGCTTCGGAAAAGTCAAGAATCACAGGCTGGCAAATGTGTGTAAAATGCCAATTTGTGATAAAATGTTAGGTATTGGCAACATTTTTGCAAATTATTTTCCAATCAAACTTGGCACAAAGGTAGCTGATAAGACCTTTCTGTGCATTTGAATTTATTTAACTCATTGCAGAGGTCAAGGGTGGGGAAGGGGGTGCAGGGTTGGATCCAGGTTGGGGCAAGGGGGTTCATAACAAATTTGTAAAAATGCTATAACAAAGTCCCTTTTTGGAGTGTTTGGGAGCCCCCACCCCCACCCCACCCCCCTCCCTCATTTGTTCATTCGGTCCTTGGAAGCAAGGTCTATCGCATCGCCCCCTTCCCCCCCCCCCTCCCTCACCCCTCCCCTCTTGCACTCATCGCTGTTTGATTTTTGGCACACTGAAAGCAAAATCTGTCGATCTGAACCACAGCCACCCCACCCCCCCACCCCCCTCGGTTGCTTGAATTTTGCGACCCCTGGCAGCAAGGTCCATCGACTACCCCCTCCCCCTCCTCTCCCCGTTGTTTGATTCTTCGGCTCTTGGAAGCAAGGTCTGTCAACTACTCCCCCCCCCCACCTCCCCCCCCCTCCCCCCCCCCCACCTCCCCCCCCCCCTACACCCCCCCCGCCCTCCTCTCCCTGTTTGATTTTTTTTCGGCCCCCGTATGAAGCAAATTGTAGTGTCGAGGAGGCCTTTTGTATCAGGTTCACGGTTCCAAACAAGACGTTGGACCAAGCCCCCACCCTCCCCTCCTCCCCCGCAGGAGTAAAGTAAAGTGATCCGACCCTGTCATGTGTTCTTAGAACATTTCGGCAGTCTTTCTGAACTTGTCTTAACCCATTTCACCTGGGACCCTGAAGCAGGAAATGGATTGACCATGATAATTCAACGGTACTGTCAGATTAGCTTGGCGCCTTCAGGAGACAAGCTAATCTGACACTACCCTTGAATTATCATGGTCAATCTATGCAGCTGGTACACAGAGGTTATGCAACAGCTCCAACATTTGAAAAATGGGACCTTGGGTCTAAATGTATGTGTGTGTGTTGTGAAGGGGTGAGGGAGATGTGTGTGTGTGTGTGTGGGGAGGGGGGGGGGTGCCCCGTGGGGGGAGGGGGAGGTGTGCATACAAATATTTGAGGCTAGTATAGATCTGATAAGTGAAGTTATTGCCTGGGTCACAGGAGTTCGCTACACTGACCCTTGTAGGCCACCTGAGGGAGGTCAAAGGAACCATGCATTGGTACCCCCTTCGACCAAAAAGGTATTCAAGCTGTTTTGTTTACAGGAAAAAAACTCAAATTCGCTTATCTTGCGCTTAAAAGACACCAATGAATGTGGCATTTGGTCACGTGACAACATGTGGGTGTTAGCTTTGGCGCCTCGTGTTTTGAGTGAAAGTTTATGAATTTGGATTACCAAACAATGCCCCCTCACATTCAGACTGGTGCTGAGAGCGATTTTAAGGTAATTTTTTTATTTTTACAGCGTTCACATGAGGTCACAGACAGTGAAAGGACCGTATTCACTTTTCTGTTGGCTCACGTGCGAAGTGAAAGTGATTCTATTATTTCATCTTCTGTCCGTCATCCGTCTGCCATGGTCTGTGTCGAAAACTTTAATGTTGGCATTTTCTCGGAGACTATTCAAGCCATAGTCTTCCAACTTGGCCCAAGGATACTTTGTGTCAAGACCTTTCCAAACATAGCAATTTGAGTGACCTCTCACAAAGGGGAAGGTCACAGGGGCTTAGAAAATAGGTAAAAAATATATTTTGACATAATTTATTTTTTTCTAAAATATTATTCACAACTTCAAACCCAAACTTGGTACTAACATAACCTGAGGGTAAGACCTTTCAATTCATACTAATTTGGTTGATTCCTCGGAAAGGTCAAGGGTCACAAGAGCTCAGAAAATAGGTCCAAAATAGCCATATTTTGTCAAAAGATGATTTTTTTTCTCAAATACTGCAAACGTGGAGAGGGTCACAGGCTTGCAAATGTGTGTAAAATACCAATTGTTGATAAAATTGTAGGTATTATGCACATTTTCACACAATTTTCAATCAAATTTGGCACACAGGTGATGATAAGACCTTCCTATCATGTATACTATTTCAGTCAACTCTATGATATCATAAAGGTCAAGGGTCACGGGTGTTTGACAGCTGTGTGAAAACTAATTAGATTTTGAGAAAACATGGATTTTGCTGGTGCAAAATGTCATCTCCTTGTCACAAGGGACACACATGTTACATCTAAAATCCACATTATGGTCTGTTAAATCAAGATCTATGCCCTTTGGAGATGGGTGGCGTTTGCCTATTGATGGCACTGTTTTTATCAGTCAGCAAGACAATATCCAGATTGATCTTGCGGGTGGTGGGATCATTTTTATGTGACTGAGTATGTGTGTGTGTGTGTGTGTGTGTGTGTGTGTGTGTGTGTGTGTCTGTGTCTGTGTGTGTGTGTGTGTGTGTGTGTGTGTGTGTGTGTGTGTGTGTGTGTGTGTGTGTGTGTGTGTGTGTGTGTGACAGTGGGACACAAGGCCAGAGTATCTGCCACAGTAATTACGCTCAGCACACTGAAGACCAAGTTATTGAGAGGGTACAGTTTCCTAACTCACTGTGTACACTCATTGCATCGTATATTACTCCAAAAGTACATCAATTTTACACGGACACAAAATGCAGCGGTCTGGTCTGCTGTTCAGCCTAAAACAAACAACAAAGCAACGACAGAAAACACGAACGAATATGTGTGCAGCTAACATGAGACGTGTTGGCAGATGAAATTATCTACCTACAAACTGTGAACACCCAGAAGCTAATAGAACAGTCACTTTATAACTATTTCCTGACGAAATAAAAGCGTTAACCCCTAAACTGCCAGGGCAAGGCGAACACTACCCATCTGCAAGAGACATAAACCCTTATGAGCCCCCGCAGTCGCGGGGGCTCATGAGGATTTATGTCTCTTGTTGGTCCTGTGCTCTTTATTCCTAAAGTTTGTTTCCATTTACGTATGTGGTCTTCGCGCAAATTTTGGTCAATATTTTATCAGCGGCAGTTTTTGACGCGCAATTCGTGATCACTGGTAGCGAAGGGGTTATACGAGTGCTTCGCGCTGAGGGTCCTTGATTAAACAATCCATCTCACCAAAATTGTACTTTTGCTCGGAAGTACACTCACGCAACCATAGAGTTCTCTTATGTTGTCTACCTGAACAGAAATGGAATCGTCGATGCGGATGATCTGCGAAATGTGATGGCCGAGGCGCGTACCAGTTTTTGGGGTGTACCCTTCTTCTTGTTGTTCTTGTTGCAAGATAGTGCCAGTTGCACGAATGAGCTTGCTCCTGTGACAGCCACTAAGTAGCGTACTCTGCTATAGCGAAGCACTTTGTGACTCGCGCAGGAGGTAGGTCACTCATGCAACGGACCCCTGAACTGAACACTCCTGAGATCATCCAGCAGGGTGAGAAAACTGTGAGTGTGCGAATCTGAATAACAGCGTAACATATGCACGGCAATGCTTGAAAGATGACGTGACTGACTGTCTTTCCAGTGAGTCCGGCAAGGGCCCCCATGCTGGCCAACCTGTCAGACAAAAAGATACTCGCCCTGGCAGCCACCCTTAGAGCCAACAACGCCATTTCCAAACACGAGTTCACTCACGCGTGGCACTTGCGATTCCACGACAGCCTGGCCTTCATTGAGTCTGCCTTCGATTCGCTCATCGATCACAACCACAACGGCTTGATAGACACAGATGAAATATTCAAACTCATGAAAGACGCCCGAACATTGTACGTTTTGTGTCCAGATACAAATACTAGAATAAGCCTTTCACGCGCAGCATAGCGATAACCTCGTGGAGAAGAGCCACGTACTGATACGAGGCGAAAAGCCGTCTATCGGTATACGTCACGTTGCGAATGAATTCAGGGCAATCTTTAACCCATAAAACCCTGACTTGCTACGAAAAGCTGTCGATCGACCATGATAGTTCAAGGGTGGTGTCAGCATGGCTTGGTGCCTGTAGACGTCAGCTGTTCGAAATGTCTGTTTGAGCTGTCATGGTCAATCTCTCGTCAGAAATATGACGTACACCGAAAAAGCATTGTTTTTCAAACCTCAAGATGTAATAAAGTAAGACAGTGTAAAACGGAAGGTGGAACATTGATTTTATATGACGTTGATACAGGTACCCTCATTTGTATCGGCTATCTTCAAGCACAACGGCTACTCAGCTTACAGCCTGTCATGCTGGTTTCAGATATACTGGCTGCATGACCGCTGGAGGTCACGGGTTAAATGCATCAATATTTTTGTTCCAGATGCAAACCATGATGGTGCCATACAAAACTCAGAAGTGTCGCCGTTAATTCGGGCGGTCCGTCGGGAATTCTTTCTCCGGGTACTCCGGCTCTTTCTCCCCCTCCACTTTGGTACAGATTTAAGGCCACATAACTTTCAAATACATGCAATCAAAATTTCCGATAAATCAGGAGCTGAGCTGATCCTTCACGCCACGTGAATGTCCCGTGTTTGTCTTGTACTGTGTTTGTCTTCAGAGTGAATGTGTTTTACGTCAACGTGCGGGTTGGGTTCAGTGTGCAGAGCTTTGAGTCGATTCACACAACTGCGCCTATATAATGATCATTATTGTTGTTTTTGTTGTTATTACTGATATTATTATTATCATCATCATCATCATCATCATCATCATTATCATCATCGCCATCTAAGCACAAATACGTTGCATCACAAAACTGGGAAGACTTGCACTGCGAGACTGTGTGAACCATCCAGCATGTAAACTCTGAACACAGTGCACGCGTCTAGAACGTCGTATGCGTGTCACATAGTGTGATAAAATAACATATTATATTGAGCAACATTTTGCTTGTTATAGTGTCGGTAACAGGAAGATGTGATTACGAGACCCGAATCAATATGTCCGAATCGTAAGACGAGGACATTTTGATTCGAGTCAAGTAATCACAGTTTACGGCACTATATCAAACAAAACTGTTGCTCAGTATAATTTATGTACCCAGTCCAAAACAGAACTATGATTTGCGTCATGCGTTTTGCGGCTGATTGCAGTGTTTAGACAAAACACATCATAGAAGACGACTGCATATCGCTGTCGACTCGGCGAGTAGATTTCGTCTGACTATGAATACATCACTGCATTGTATCACCGTGAGTAAACTTTACTTGTAACTAGATCATGAATAATTGCGGAGTTTGCCAGCAGTTTTTTTTTATTTAGTTCTTTTCTCAGGTTGTCGTTATCGCCAGCTGACATCTAATAATAATAATAATTACGGTATTTATAATGCGCTTATCTATAATAATTATAACTCTAAGCGCTCACTCACAACTCGCGCACGCATGCGCACGCTTTGGACAACGACTCGAGTACCACAGTGAAATACATTACGACAGTCTGCTTGGGGTGGGGAGTTTGGTGGTATAGTGCAAGAACTGTTGAAAAAGATGAGTTTTGAGGGCGGACTGGAAGGAGGAGAGAGAGTGTTTCTGACGGAGAGAGAGTGGGAGAGTGTTCCAGGTGGATGGACCGAATACTGAGAAGGAGCGGGGGCCGAAAGTGCTGAGTTTGGTGAGGGGGATGTGGAGACGGAGGGAGCGAGGAGGAGTGTAGGGGTGAAGTAAGTTGGAGAGATAGGCGGGAGCGCAGTTGTTCAGGGATTTATAGCAGAGAGAATCTTGTATTGGATGCGTTGGGGGTTGGGAAGCCAGTGAAGGAGTTTGAGCAGGGAAGTGATGTGGTGGAATGTTTTCTTTGTAAGGACGAGGAGGGCAGCATTGTTTTGGACGCGCTGGAGAGTGAAAGTGGTGGAGTGAGGGAGTCCGAAAAGGAGAGAGTTGCAGTAGTCGATGCGAGATATGATGAGAGAGACAGCAAGTTTGGTGGCGGCTTCGGTAGTGAGGTATTTTCTGATCTGACTGATGCGGCGGAGGTGGAAGTAGCATGCTTGGGCCGTGGCAAAGACGAAGCTGGTCATGGAAAGAGAGGAATCGAGGATAACGCCGAGGTTTTTGGCCGAGTAGGAGAGGGAGATGGGGGTGCTGTCGAGTTGAAGGGGGAGGGAGGGAGGGAGCTGGGAAAGTTTCTGGCGAGTGCCTACCAGCATGGCTTCCGTTTTGTCATCATTCAGTTTAAGATTGTTTGCTGTCATCCAGTTTTTCACATCTTCGTAGCAGTCAGCCGTGCGAGTCAGTAGTGACTGTGTGTTGTCGAGTTTGTCTTTGTCTAGTAGTTGTGAGTCGTCAGCGTAGAGGTGGTGGTGTATGTGGTGAGACTGGATGATGTTGGACAGGGGAGAGGTGTAGAGTGTGAAAAGGACCGGGCGCAGGACAAACCCCTGTGGAACTCCGCAGGAGAGCGTGACTGGGTTGGAGGAGACGCCGTCGATGGTAACGGACTGCTGTCTGTCGGAGAGGTAGGAGAGAAAAAAGGAGTGAGCAGAATCAGTGATGCCAAAGGAGTGGTGAAGGCGGTGGAGGAGGATAGAGTGGTCTATAGTGTCGAAGGCGGCAGAGAGGTCGAGTAGCGTAAGAAGGGAGATGTTGCCCGAGTCGGTGGAGAAAAGCAGGTCGTTTAAGATATGTAGAAGGGCTGTTTCAGTGCTGTGATGTTTGCGATAGGCAGACTGGATCTGGTGGTTTGGAAGATCTCTTCTGGAAAATGGGTGTGTAAAATTCTGGGTGACCAAGTCAGGCACCCATTTTTTCCGAGGGTTGTTTCTGCATTATCTTTCATTCAAAAGTCAGAAAAAAATATAAAAATTGAATTTCCCATTTTTGCAGGTTTACCTAATGTTGTGTGTTTTAAACGCACTGGGCCAGTGTGTTACCACGGAAGCGAGCGTCGTTCGGCTGCGCAGAGTGAACTGAGTTGTTTCCCCTTCTATTGTCTCTCTTCCCGCCAACCGTCGTTCCATCAGGTAAGATTGTTTTTATGCAATATTTCTTAGTTAAAAGCACGCCCAAGTGTACTTCTTCAGCGCAGTTATTTAACTGAGATGCTCCCAATCAGATAGAATTGCACAGTAGCCTATATGGACCCGTTTCAGAGAAAACTGAGACGCCGGCCGTCTGCTACGACCCGCGTCTCAGTCAGTCAGTGCTGCTCAGTCAGTCTTGTAGTAACAGATAATAGAACCCCACGAATTTAACAAAAGCTTTCTTCTTCAACGAAAGGAATTTGTTCAATAACACATTACAAGGTCAATCTGTCACGCGATTGGGTTGCTTTTTTTTTTCTTTCTGACATGTGTGATTGATATCGAAAAGTACCTTGACATGTATGCATGCACTGTAAAAAAGATGGCGCCAGATTTCATTGTGTATTTGAATCATCGTACGCAAAACTACCTCGCGATTCGAAGAACAGACTTCCATGAATAGTTTTTTTCGGATTTTGCAACTGAAGTGTCGCCTTTTACTGTATTACCAGTTATTGTTCGTAGGGGGCAGGGGGTACTGCTGTAATTATGTATATATCTGATTCAAAATGTCAATGGTTTACGTGGTTGTATTTGACATGTTTGCAGCAACACCGTTTTGGTCACACTCAGCACTTTCTGCACACACCCAGCGCCCTTTTCCAGTTGGCAAATGGAGCCTGGGATGGGCCTGAGGCTGAGAGTGCAAGCGCATTGCAATACAAGGACAGTGATGACGAGAACTTTGTTTCTGGTTCGAGCTCACAGGATTCAGACGGTGTGTCGCCATCAATCTCTGGGGTCTCTGGACACAGACAGTATTGTATTGAATATGTTAGATTTCAAAGTGGCTGTTTCAGGGTGGGCAGGTGTCAGTGAAGCAAGTACCAGCAAGGTGCAGTGTGCGTTAGGGGATGAATTATGGGGTGGCAATGACAATGTGGATAGGCAGAAGGAACATGATGTTGGGGGTGGGAAAAGAGCGCTTACCAAAGAAACGGGTGTGCACGTGTCGCAGAGAGGGAAAGGAAAGTACAAATGGGACAAGAAACATGCATGCAAATTTTGTGGCAAGCTTGTTTTGAAAATGAGCACGCACTTACACGATATCCATGCAGATGAGGCAGACGTTGCTAAAATTTTCATGATTAAAAAAGGGACTAACCAGAGACGTCAAGCATGGATCAGAATACAAGATGAGGGTGATTACATGCATAATGTTGCAGTTCTGGAAAAGAAATCAGGATGTTTGATTCCTAAGTATCGCACCAAAACTAGTAAGGTAGACGACCTTCTAGCCTGTAGCCATTGCAAAGGGCTCTATCAAAAAAAGCTGATCTCTGTACACTCAAAACGTTGCTGTCAGAAACAAGGAGGGTTTCAGTTCGCTAAGCGAGGTGAGGCTGTTCAACGTGGTAGGCTAATGCTTCCAATACCCTTAGACGTTGACTTTTCCTTCTATCATAAGGTTTTAGCCAGACAGAGAGATGATGAGATAAGCCGTCTCATCCGAACTGACCCCTTGCTTCTGGAGTTTGCAAAGAGATTATTTGACAGCAGGGACATTGAAGAACACACGGCTGGGCAAATCAGCTCCAGGATGCGGGAGTTAGGGAGACTATTAAAGATTCTTAGAGTGAGGTCAGAAATGAAAATCGCAAGTTTAAATGCTGTGGTCAATTCAGCTAGCTTTGATCATGTTGTACTGGCTGTAAAAGAGCTAGCAGAATTTGATGAGGACACACATCAGTTCAAAAAAGGCAATCTTGCAATGCGCATAGGCCATGCTTTGAAAAAATGTTCACAGATCAAACAGTCGCTGGCATCCAAACAGCTTGGGCATGGTTCAGATGACAGGTGGCGAAAGGAGCTCTCTGAGGCGAAGCGCTTTGACTCTGTCTTCACCGGGGACTGGTACGATTGTGTGTCATCTACAGCAGCCCAGTCGGTCGGGAAAATGACCATGAACAAACCCAAGCTGATCCCATCATGTGAAGATGTGAGGAAGGTCCAACAGCTTCTTGAGACAAGGATGGTTTCGGAGGATTATCCGACAGTGGTTAAAGCAACTCTTTGCGCTGTATCACTTTTCAACCGAAAACGAGGGGGAGAAGTTCAGAGAATGAAGGTATCAGACTTCCAGAATGCTAAGATTGGATCGATCACCAATCAAGATATCTTGAAAGGTCTCACAGAGGTTGAGAAGAAAATGGTGAATCATTTTCAGTGAGTGGAAATCAGGGGCAAGTTTAATATGAGTGTTCCCATTTTGCTGACGAAGAAGATGATGACAACTGTGGACAGAATCCTTCAAATGAGGCAATCAGTGCCAGCTCTCGCCGGTTCCCAGTACATCTTTGCCACACCTTCTGGTCAGAGGCCTTACAGAGGCCATGATGTTCTGAAGGAACATGCGCTACAAGCACGAGTGTCAAACCCAGCCATGTTCACATTTACTCAGTTACGGAAGCAGGTTGCAACTTTGGCTCAGTCCATGGCCATCTCGGAGTTAGACCAGGATCAGCTGGCAGACTTCCTTGGTCATGATATTCGGATACATCGCCATATCTACCGCCAACCTCAAGACGTCCTTCAAAAGGCAAAAGTGGCAAAATTCTTCTGTCAGTTAACAATGGGATGACAGATTTTGAGAGTTGCATTAGAGCTGAACTGGGCGATGATGAAGAGATTGACTTTGACAATGAAAACACATCAGAAACTTGCAGAGATGTCTCTGGGGAAACAGCACCTGTGGATGAAGCAAATAGCAATAACACAGGAATCAATGAGCATGACCGAGAAAAGACGTCCAGAGCCTGATGACAAACTAGATAGTTTTGATGATGACAGTTCTGCGTCGGCTCCTGTTCGAAAAAAAGCTAGATTTACAAGGAAACCATGGGGGAAAGCTGAAGAGAAAGCTGTTGAAACTCGTTTCAAGTCGCACCTCGTCGTGAACAAACTTCCTGGAAAAGCCGAGATACAACAGGCAATTGCAGAAGAGGCTGCTCTTAGACATAGGCACTGGACAAACATTAAGGATTACATCCGCAACAGACTGAAAAAGTTACAAAAGAAATGAATTGAGATTCTCCGACACTCGCGTCATTTTCGTTTTCATACAGATTTATTACAAGAGTGTTCATTATTACTGGGTTGGTTTCAGCATGTCTAGCTTGTTTTTGTCAATGGAACTGCAAATGGAACGACGCTTGGGGACGAGAGACAATAATAAGGGGCAGGAAAACCATTGTCAACATAAAGATTTATTACAAGAGTGCTACTATGGGGTTGGTGCGCCTGCATTATTTTGTATACTGTATATAACATGTAAAACTTTGAAAATGGAACTGCTGATGGAACGGCGGTTGGGGACGAGAGACAATAATAAGAGAAAAAGAAACAAACATTGTCAACATAAAGACTTATTACAAGAACGTTATTATTCGGTTGTTTTCAGCGTGTATAGCTCTGTTTTTATCTGATGTACACCTGGATCATTTTGTATGCTGTGTAACATTAAAGAAGTACCCAACGGAGAAAGAAACACGCTTAGAAAAGACGGGTACAACACAATTTATTAATATTTCGGGTAAATACCCTTTGTTAAAATAGACAAACAAACAGAGGGATTAGCCGCTACTTATCTTCATTGGCAGAAGGAATGTGCAGCACATTCCTTCTGTGAACAAAGATAAGTAGCGACTGATCTCTCTGTTTGTTTGTTTGTTTGTCTGTTTTGACAAGGCGGATTTACCCTGAAATCTTACTGCATTGTGTTGTAACCGTCTTTTCTAAGCTTGTTTCTTTCTCTGTTGGGCACTTCTTTTCTTTGCATTTTACATGATTGGCAGTCACCTTTTGGGTCTGAATAATTTTTTTGTTTGTTTGTTGTTGTTTTTTTTGTGGTTTTTTTTTTTTTTTTTTTTTTTTGGGGGGGAGGGGGGAGGGAGGGGTGGTGGTGGTGGTGTATCTCTCTTGATTTTGGATGTGTGTTGCTAAATGATCTTAAGTTTATTTAGCGTATTAGACTGGCTGGCGACATACATTCAATATTCTGTTCATTATTTTATTTTATTTTTTCCCCTTCATTATCAGTGCTGGCATGTCCGGACGTTCAGCAATGTACAACCAATCGGGATGAAAGACAATAATAAGATAAGAAAACCATTGTCAACATGATAAACATTTATTACAAGAGTGTTATTTTTTCAGTGTGTATAGCTTGTTTTTATCTGATGTACGCCTGGATCATTTTGGAAATGTCTGTAACTTTTTTTTGGTTACTACAAAGTACACTTTGCATACTGTGCATTGTTGTTTCTAAAGTCACAGGAAGCATAAACCTTAGCTGAGTTGGTATACCTCGCCCTCTACCTAGGTTAAACGCACCAGCGGTGCCACTGTTGCTATTTTCGCACCAGACAGGTCGCTCAGACCGGTCATGTGCACCAGAATTGCGCGCGCAGGTTGGCTTGTGCACTTGTAGTGTGGTCTTATACGTTCACGCAGAAGATTGTGATCGCAGTCGAAAAAAAGAGGTTCGTTTGCGGTTTTAACTTGTAGCCTTTTATCTCCCCGAACACGCCAGTTTTGTGTTGAGATGGCGGAGGCTTGAGTCATGCCCAACACCACTGAATCAAGTCTATTGTACATGTAGTGTGCTCATTTCTCAAACTTCAACTTTGACGGTGCTTTCTGCCGCAAACGACGCAGATGTCGCAAAAATCACCTCCATTGATTGTTTAAACAAGCTATTTTTAAAAATCTGCTAAATCGCGTAATGTTTCGTGGTGTTAGCATAAGGATGGATGCATAATTGCTGGATTGGCATATATGGGAAAGGGTTTATTCTTTATTCATGTTATTTTGCAGCAGTCAAACGAAGCTC
>BTPG01000006.1:187462074-187504574 GCA_036245525.1 Semisulcospira habei | reverse complement strand
CCCATTCAGCCTTGACACTTTACAGCAGGAGATGGGTCGACCATGAAGATTCAAGGGTAGTGCCAGATTAGTTTGGCGCCTGTCGGAGCCTAGCTAATCTGGCATTGCCTTTAAATGATCATGGTCGATCCATCTCTTGCAACTGGTACATAGTCATTAGGTGACACCTCCAAAATTTGGGAAACACGGGCGTGGGGCTGAATAAGTTAAAATATTTGTGAAGTTGGTTCCCACAATTTTGTAAAACCGGTGCTGCTTTAATGTCTGCAGGAACTGAGTTCCATAATTTTACACCAGAATACGAGAAGGCCGTCTTGTAAATATATAAGCAATAACAATAGTGAGTCTATATTCTGGGCCAGTGGTCGTCTGTCCGTCGTCCGTCCGGCGTCTGCCGTCGTCCGTCATTTTCAAGGTATAATTTCAGACGTTGACCCCACCTTAAGGTCAAACACATTCATGTGTATATAAAATCAAGACCACAAAGGTGACTGCCAAGCGTGTAAAATGCAAAGAAGTACCGAACGATAAAGAAACACGCTTAGAAAAGACGGGGACAACACAATTTATTAATATTAATATTATATGTGTATATAAGCAGTAATCGTGTATAGTCACCAACACAGGAAACTAACAAAATACGCTGGCACACTCAAATTATGAAAACTTCCTTTTGACAATCTGTTGATCTGTAAACGTGGTCTGCACGTGGGGTCAAATCCATCGATATGCAAAAAAAACCTCTTTCATGAACAAACGGTGTGTCATGTTAAGCTATAATAGGCCACAGAGCATTTTAGAAATGCAGCCACAGACAAACTATAACTTCTTTTCGCACATTGCTTAACCGTTGTGATCTTCAGCTGCATGTCAACCAGATTGGAACATACAGAAATGCTTTTCAAGCTCCAAGCTGAATTAATTTGCATGGCAGGCGATGTAAATATGTAGTCTCAAACATTGACACACATTGATCAGTTTTCATGCATTGGGTGACCTCCGGTGACCTTGATGATTGTAAAATGTTAGCAACGTTTTGATTTGAAGAATAATGTTGTGTTTCACTGTAAAGCATCCACGTAAGACACCCAAATGAGTACAAAGTAAAGTAGGTAATAGCACTGTCATGGGAGAGAAGTGTGCATGATCGACCAGTCATCATAGATCTACTGTGGCCAAAGCACAAAAAGATAGGAAAGAGAGGGGGCGCTAAGAAAGTGACTGGAAGCAATGCATATGCAATGCATATGCGTATGCATATGCATACGCCCCCCCCCCCCCTCCCGAAGGGTTTGATTGTACATTGCTTAACGTCCCGACAGCAACAAGGCTTTCTCAGGACGTGCCTGCACTGCTTGTGAAAAAAACAAAAAACAACCAACTAAACAGAACATTGAATGTATGTCGCCAGCCGGTCAAACACATTAAATAAACCTAACACATGGGGCCTAAATAAAGCTAAGACCATTTAGCAACACACATCCAATATCAAGAGCTACAGGCAGTGCAGACAGTAGGGAGAGTTTAAAAAAGGCAAATACAGGTGAATGGACCTCGGGTAGACAGAAACACATGCCCCAGAATAGAGAGAAAACCCCACCCTGTGGGGCTGACCAGGGTGACCCTGGGAACTAAAAAATACCTAACCCCACCCAAGTTCCCCAGGGCAGACCCGGGTGGGGTGACCCCTCCCGAAGGGGGGGGGGGTGGGAAGGGGCGTATCACATATCCCACTGTTCCAGCCACTCAGTGCATGGAAATTTAAATCTAGGTCCCCCAAGGGGGGTCCAGATATTTAGCCGGTGTGGACAGCTGTTTCGGTCTTGGCGACCTCTTTAGCACACCATCGGCAATACTGGAGGAGGCAGGAACTTCTGCCTACCTGCAATGACAGCCACATTTTACTGTGGTGTCTGCAGGGGCATACATTCCATGCCACTACCTAGAGTTAAACTTCCATGCACCTTAAAAGAGAACCTACCAAAAGGGGGGAAGGGGTTGCAGTCGATATTGTAGTAATACATTTTTTAAAAAGGGGAGACTGCCAGTGCTAATTTTTTAGGAAGGTTACAAAGTAAAGTAGGTAATAGCACTGTCAGGGGAGAGAAGTGTGCATGATCGACCAGTGATCATAGATCTACTGTGACCAAAGCACAAAAAAGAAGATAGGAAACAGCTGTCCACACCGGCTAAATATCTGGACCCCCCCCCCCCCTTGGGGGAAACCTATATTTAAATTTCCATGCACTGAGTGTCTGGAACAGTGGGATATGCGATACGACCCCCTTCGGCGGGGGGGGGGGGGGGGGCCGGGGAGGCTTCCATGTGCATTGCTTCCAGTCACTTTCTTAGCTCCCCATCTCTTTCCTATCTTTTTTGTGCTTTGGCCACAGTAGATCTATGATATACACATACACACACATATATATCTCTTTTAAAGATGTACAGGTTTAAAAGGTCCTCACATGACCACCATTCCCCCTCGACACCCCCCCCCCCGCCCCCTCCCTCGCCCCCCTTCCACCTCCACCGCCGCCCCCCCTCCCCCGCGGCCCCCGCCCCCCCCCCTCCCCCGTTCCCCCCCCCTCAAACCATAATACAAAAGATATTGTAAGTTTTTATTTTTTCGTTCAAAGAGCAGGTGCCCATTATAAAATTTTAAAAAAATTGTTTTTTCTTTATTTGGCGCTACATATTGACATCGGGAGTTAGGCGGGCAATTATTTCGCCACTCTATACTCAGTAACACATAGCAAACCACTATATAGCCATCATCTGCAGGAGTCATAGAATCACATAAGCCCCTGCAATTGCAATTATAGGAGCTCATGAGAATCAACGCCTCTTGCTAAACCGGCTCTTGCAGTTCCGGCTTCGGAATGAGGACGTTATCTCGATTATACATACGGCCGTTAAAAAGGCAACGTTTGTTGAGACTAAACTCTTATGAAATTTCAAAACTGTTTTGAGAGCCTGCACTTTGTGTTTAATAAATGCACTCATATGAATTCAGTCGCCGTAGAGCCGACTTGAAGTAGAATGGAATCTAACACTTGAATCAGATTTGCTGAAAATGCTATTGATACTCTTATTGCGGTGGGATACAATACATATTTTTATAGTATTAAAAGCCGTTGACAGTTGAAGACTCAAAGTACGCGTCTTGCATATATGTATATGAGGAGTTTGCTAAATTTGAATAATAAAAACGTTGACCTCTGTGTCTGAAAACCTTGAGAGCTAACATAAATCAATGTTCGACTTCATACAAAAAGACGCTCAAATCTAGATTTTGAACCAAGATAGGACTTTACCTCTACAGGCAACTTGAGTACGGGTCAGAGGTAAATATTCCAATCGGCGTTTTTGACACCTGAGGTATCGCGGAGTCACTTTGGTTTCCATGGCAATCACACTTCACTGTAGCCTATTAAACCCTGCGATATATAGTTTTCTGCCCATAACGCAATTGAAAACATTTTAAAATGAATTTAGAGAATGCGTTCTTTGAGTGTTCAGTTCGGTGCCCGGCAAACACGGATACACCGTGACCGACGTGAGCTGGATAGTAGTCGTCAAATTGTTTATGATGACAGCGGATAGTAGTCGTCAAATTGTTTATGATGACAGCGGATAGTAGTCGTCAAATTGTTTATGATGACAGCGGACAGTAGTCGTCAAATTGTTTATGATGACAGCGGACAGTAGTCGTCAAATTGTTTATGATGACAGCGGAGAGTAGTCGTCAAATTGTTTATGATGACAGCGGATAGTAGTCGTCAAATTGTTTATGATGACAGCGGATAGTAGTCGTCAAATTGTTTATGATGACAGCGGATAGTAGTCGTCAAATTGTTTATGATGACAGCGGATAGTAGTCGTCAAATTGTTTATGACAACGACAGACCTACGTAACTGCCAACACATTTGGGATCAAAATATCAAAGTCGTAACTTTTGATGCTCTAAAGAAGATATTGCTTTCTTTGCTCGTTTCTTCCTCATCGTTATCTATCCATGTCCCTGCTTGTGTCCACTTTCATCCTCATCGGTATAATGAACGCCGCCACTACCACCACCACCACTACCACTAGCATCACTTTACTGCTGCTGCTAGTAGTGTTTAAGTACGACCAACGTTGTGGGTTGCCAATCAGGTTGCGGGGCACATTGCTTTCCTTCAGTGCACGGGCAAACAGCTTCCAGCCTCTCGGGATCGGTTGTTTCTGCGACGAAGCACGTCGTGAATAATAAGATCGATCACATTAGAATTTTTACTGATTTCACCGCAAACGATCAGTTCTTCGTTCTCATTTCAAGCCACGCTTGGATTGCGTTATAAACGCTGAAGTAAAGAACGGGCTTTTGTTTTCAACGACAAAGGTATAGTCCTTAGCACTTCATTTTCAATGTTCCTAGTCCCTTCTCGTCCGCTGCCAACGCCTCGTTTCTTGTTCTCCTCTGAGTCTTTCTTCGTTGCGATAACTATGACAAAGCACCTGCTCCCCGAGGACGATGTTTGCATTGGTCATGAAACTCTATTTAACGACGTAAAGTTTGTTGATAGAGCAGAGATTTCCGGTAGGCTCAAATTTCCTCATTGTCCAAATACGGCGCATGTCTTCATCCAGCGTAGCCAGCTGTTGTTTTGTTGGATCCACTGGTGGTGGTGGTTGTTTTGTTGTGGTTGTGCTGCTGCTAGTTGTAACGCGTCCAGGACTTTCGGGTCGACCAGAACCATTTATCGACATTTTATTTGATTAGGGCGCCTAGCAGTTTCAAGGCCGGGGCAAGCAAAGCGGGCGAAAGTCCTCACGTCTGCAGCAGTTCTTCTTCTGGTATAACGACTTAGCCGACTTCACCGCCAGTTTTATCATCTGACGTTTATAGGGATCGAGGTGTTTTTTGTTCGTTTTCTTGGAATGAGCACGGAGAGAGAGCTTTAAATGATTGTTATTAATCAAGATATTACCAGATTATCTTTTTACCTCGCCAAAATAAAACTCGTTCATATTGTGATGGTTGCTGTTTTAACAATTTTATGAGTTATGTTTTCATCTTTATATATGCTGTGATCCTCTGTCTCTGTGTCCAGTGGCGAGCTCGCTGAACAAGATCACCCTGTTCGGCGAGCTGGCCACTGGACACAGAGACAGAGGGCACCAAAGAAGAGATACAAAGACTGTCTCAAGAAGTTACTTAGTGCCTGCCAAATCGACCACCGCCAGTGGTCTTCACTTGCTGCGGACCGTGACACCTGGCGCTCATCCTTTGAGGACTCTTGCAGAGCTGGCATTAAAGACAAGCGGCTCAGGAGAAAAAAACAGAGATGCCGCAACTCAGAACCCTGGCCAGACCTCCCTCTGCAGCCACTGCGGTCGAACCTGCCTGTCCCGGATTGGCCTCCGCAGTCACGAGCATGCCTGCAGACGTCGTGGACAACCCCTGTAGAATCTTCGTCCGCGAAATCAAGCCAAGAGATGCTGTGATTATTAGTTTGTGTGATAATTGGTGCGATATTATTTTTAGTCTTTAGTAACTGACATCAAGACACCTTCCAATGTTTTTATTGTTGTTGTTTTTTACATGGAAACATTGGGCAATAAACTATCTTATCTTATCTTGTCGTCTTATCTTATCTTGTCTTATATTATCTTATATTATCTTATCTTATCTTGACTTATCTTGTCTTGTCTTATCTTATCTTGCCTTATCTTATCTTGTCTTATCTTATTTTATCTTGTCTTATCTTATCTTGTCTTATCTTACCTTGTCTCGTCTTATCACCTTATCTCGTCTCGTCTCGTCTCGTCTCGTCTCGTGTGGTCTCGTGTGGTCTGGTGTGGTCTGGTGTGGTCTGGTGTGGTCTTGTCTTGTCTTGTCTTGTCTTATCCAATGAAACATTCAAACAACATTCACACAACGCTTCAATCAACTCCTTGTTCCCTTCTTTTACGATCACTATCACTACAGACGGGTTAGTCTTGCACAGCACATAGGGTGTGTGAGCGTGCTTTTTCAGCTTCTTATACATTGTTCAGTAGTTCACTTTTCCACGTAAACGATATGCCGCTCTCCCGGAAATATCCCTGTTCGGAAGCGAAGATCTCCAGGCGTGCTTTGCTTCAGATCGATCAGCAGGAGTCCTTGAGCCAGCGATGTGGCGTCCTTATAAGCCTTTTGCAAATACTTCACCCGCCCAGGCACCATCTGCTTGGCAAAGTGAGTGATCTGAGACCCGTCACGTTTTTGTTTTTTTAACAGCACCATGTAATGACTGTTTAAGCTGAATGCTCAGTTGTTTATTTTTCCCAAACACGTTTTGTACTATGTAGATAACACTAAGGTTAGAGTGGTGGGAATTTCGGGTGAACAGTTCAGTTACATCATGATATTTCTCCTGCATCAAATCATCGATTATCTTCAAACGTGCTTTGTCTGTGGACAGATTTTCCAACCAGTCATTCTATGATGGTAGTCCTTGCACCCACTTCACATTACCGACTCCTCGCAGCTGATCATAAATCGGCTGCCATTCTCCGTAACACCAGATCTTCGGGGACCGATCAACAAAACGTTTGACAAACACTGTCTTCCCGCACAAAGTTGGTCCGGCCACGATGCAGGTAAATGTGTGTTTCCAACGAACATCCATGATCAATTCTCAAAGAACACACGTCCAAAGACAGTGTTCACAAATGTGACCACCATGGCTTTCCAAAGAAAAATAAATAGCCTTGTTTGTCTTTTTACAACAAATACATTTCTCTCCACTTTGTTCTGGCTCCTTTCGATTGGTTGAAAATAGCACGCCCATGTTGCTGCTCAAAATGTGTGTGTGTGTGTGTGTGTGTGTGTGTGTGTGTGTGTGTGTGTGTGTGTATGTGTGTGTGTGTGTGTGTGTGTGTGTGTGTGTGTGTGTGTGTGTGTGTGTGTGTGTGTGTGTGTGATGCCCAGTATTGATTTATGAATCAAATTGACGTGAACCTCGTCATACAGTGCCTGTTTAAGTGCCGAATGTAAAATACGTCATGTATAAAAATAAAACAAAGATTGATCACTTTGTCCCCATTTATTTCATCAATGACAAATGTTAACCTATAGATATAACAGAAAACCTCACAGGCATGTATCATTCGATGGTCATTGGTATAAGTTACAGATGAAGTAAAAGTAATAGGTATTACCGATAGATACTCATAGGTGTATACTATAGATACTCATGGGTATATATTATATATGATTATTGATATAACCTAAAAATGAAAAAATTGATAAGTGTTACCAAGGACAATACATTACAAGACCAGGCACTCAGCCCGAGAGTGCGAGGACGCGTTTTGAGAGTTATTTTCTTTATAAACCTGTTGCTGACCGAGCAAAGCAAAGTATGGGGGAGACTCGCAAAGTAATTTCTTTCTCAAACGCAACAAGCGAAGTTGTATCGGCATATCATTCTTCCGCTTTCCCAAGAAAGAAACAAGATGGGATGAACCATAACCCACAAAGTCCCTTCTATATGAGAGTTGTCCTCTATGTGAATGGTCTCTACCTTTTGTCTTTGACTTGATTCTAATGTTGAATTATCTCCTATTGAAAATGTCTTGCAGATCTGCCAATGCGACAGTGAGTTTTATAATGGGTGCAGGACATACGCGTCATTGGTTTGTCAAACGTCATTTGTCATGACTGATTACTTTGGTACTGTGGCTTTGCCAACACAGTTTGTCATCAATGATGATTCCAAGCACACGCTGTTCCCTGACTTGCTCAACAGACTGCCCATTCAAATAGAGCTGTAGGGGAGGCGGGTTCAGCTGATGCTTTTGCTTTTGTCTAGTAGTAATTAACATACATTTGGTCTTAGTAGGATTCGGAATCATATAATTGTTTTGACACCATGTGGAAACATCATCCAGGCTGCTGTGTAGGGACTGGGTTATACAGGATGCATCCGACGATGACACTCAAGAGTTCCATCATCAGCGAAGAGACTGCAGATTACACGGGGGTCGGATATATGTAAGGGAAGATCGTTTATAAAAACTGAAAAATAATAATGGACCGAGGATGGATCCTTGTGGTACTCCGTGTTTTATCACCCCCTCACGTGAGTTTGTACCATTCACACAGACATACTGTGTGCGCCCATTTAGATATGATGTAATGAAGGCAAGGGTGCCATCACTCAGGTGATAGGCAACAAGCTTTTAAATTAAAAGATCATGCTTGACAAGATCAAAAGCTTTAGAAAGGTCCAAAAATATCGCTCCATTATTCATAGTAGTTCACCATCTGTCAACCAGGTGAACCACAACTGTGTGGCAAGAATGTCCCTTACGAAAACCAGACTGTAGTGCATGAACGAGTTTGTATTTATCTAAGAAATGTTGTAAATGTGTCTGGATGCCTTTCAATCGGTTTTGACAGAGTTGACAACAGAGAAATGGGTCTGAAATGTTTGGGGTCATTTATATCTTTTGTTTTAGGTAGCGGTATTACCTTTTCCGTTTTCAGACCAGACGGAAATTGTCCATGTTGTATGCAAAGGTTGTAGATGCATGTTAGCGACTCGACGACGTATGAAAGAGCCATTTGAAGAACAGTGCTGCTATTTCCACCATGGCCAGATGTACGTTTACTCTTTAATGAAGAGATGGATTTTCCCACTTCATAAACTGTTAAGAGCGGAATGTTGCAAGACGTTTTAGGTGTTAATCTTTCAGCACAAAACATTTTTAGCTTTTCTGAAACATCAGACGGTTGACCGGGCGACGTAAGATTCTGTAGCAGTGTAGTGGCGGTAGAGAGAAAATGCTGATTAAACGTATCAGCTGATATTTTAGTGCACTGTGCGGTATTTCTGGACCTCGGAAAGGCGTTTATTGCACGCCAAACAGAAACGATATCTTTTTTGCCGTTCATGAGATGGTGAAAGTGAGACCTTTGAGCATTTCTAACTAAATATTTTATAAGGTTTCTTTGTTTTCGGTTAGCTACAAAATTATTGCTCCTTTTATGATCTTCTCTGAGCTGCATGGCATCCTTGATTTCATTGTTCAACCACGCGGGAAGTTGTGGATTTTTCACTCGTTTCTCTCTGAAAGGAGCATGTTTATTAAGAACACCAAGAAACAATCTGTACCATTCAGACAGAGCCTTGTTTGGGTCAAATTGGTTGTAAACTGTGTGGAATGATACTTGACTTAGGTCGTGCAGAAATACGTCTTTGTTAAAGCGCTTCAAAGATCTATATGTAATAGTTGTGTGCTGGTGTTTACGAAAAGTAGTATTTGCTTTCAATGCCCAGCCACAACACACAGGGTAATGATCACTAATCCCTATTTGGGGCACCTCTACTCCCACTACCCTTGACTTATTAGTTGTGTAGATGTGACATAGATAATAAAATTGTTAATATAATACGTAAACGAAAAACTCTCAAATATGTCAGTTTACCTCCTTACAAAACAAAACAAAACAAACAAAGAACAACAACAGCACAAGAGATGAGAGTTGTTTCCAGAACTGTAATCTTAACCCTTTGTGTGTCGGTAGCGGTTTTACCCGCGATGATTCCTGCAGGATGTCAGGGTGTTATTCCTGCAGGAACCCTGTAGAAATCATCGCGACTAAAACTGCTACCGACACGCAAAGGGTTAAAACTGTTTTATCAGTAAATTCAGTCGGACATGCAGAATTTACATTCTTATGATTTTTCGATGTCCTGTGTTTGTTTTGTCTTGGTGTGTGTGTGTGTAATAATAATAATAATAATAAATTTATTTCAGTTTTTGCAGGCCATCAGGCCCATATGAACACAAAATACAATTTACAACCAGAAAATACAGGAAGGTGGTTGTAAAGAACACAATCACATAGCATTACATCAGCGCACATAAATAAACAAAAACAACAAAAGTTCAAAGCAAATCCCTCTAATTCCTTAATTTAAGGCACCCTGAAATATACATAGCAATTTTAAAGACCAGTTTATCATGTAGGTTTCCACACAGCAGCTGAACTTTGAGATCGGATGGGAATCTGTAGTAAAACAGTGGAATGTACTTTTTACGTAAAGGGGAATATTTTGGACACTCGAAAAGAAAATGACACAAATCTTCAGCCTTATGCCAATCACATGAATTACATTCTGGATTAGTGATGGGTTTTCCAAATCTGGATACTCCGTTTAAAGGTAAACGGTTACATCTAAGTAAACAAATTGCCCGCCTGAGTTCACAAGAAGTCAGCTGCCCTGTGTAACTTGCTCTAAGTATTTCTGGGTGGTAATGGCAGTATTCTGTGTTTAATGTAAGGGATGCATGCCAGTCCTGTCGGAAACAATTAATCAGCCGATCTTTGAATATCTGAATGAACAGAGGAGTGTTTCCAACTGACTGCATTTCCCACACATACCCAAACCCGTGCATACACAACAGAGTCTTTATTTGCGTAGCCCAGTTCGATCTACCTGAGGCATCATGCATACATAACATCGTGTAACACTGTCTTGGGTATCTGTTTTCTGACATGGTAAGAAGTCTGCACCAATACTTCACCATTCGAACATAGGCATCAATATACATAGGAAATCTTCCACACTCACCCAGCGCAATATTGTTTTTTACATCTCTTCCAACACCAAGGACCATTTTACAAACCTTTATATGAACCTGCTCAATTACATCGTGCCTCTGGAAACCCCAAACCTCTGACCCATATAGCACAATGGGCTTAATCTTGACATCAAAAATGTGAAAAACAGTGTCAGCTGGCAAGTTTTGTAATTTGAAGTATAGTCTTTTGATGCCTGCAACTGCTCTCCTGGCTTTTCCAGCTAAGTTTTCTACACATCTAGCCCAGTTCAGAGTAGAGGAAAATATCACACCAAGGTAAGTATAACTGGACTCGACTTGAATCTGCTTGTCAGCATAAAACCATTTTTCACAATTTTTCACAAAACCTCCATTTTTGAAGACTACCACTTTTGTCTTGTCCATGTTCACAGTGAGACCCCATTTTTTACAGTATTTTTCTAAACAATTAATTTTCTTTTGGAGATCTGCTACAGAGTCAGAGACAATGGCTATATCATCAGCATACATAAGAAGGAAAATACCCAGTGGGTCCGCAAAAATATCAATGCCACGTGCACCGCACGATGATATTTCTGTCTCAAATTCTGAAAGAAAGATAGAAAACAGCAGTGGGCTCAACACACAACCTTGTCGCACCCCTGACATGCAATCAAAGTAGTCGGTAACTTTGGTTCCAACCCTTACAGCAGCTTTTACATGTTTGTACATACTCTCCAGTGTCTGAAGCAACTTACCATGAACTCCTTTACGTAACAAGAGATACAACAGTTTTGTCCTGTGCACACTGTCGTAAGCTTTAGAAAAGTCTACGTACATGGTGTAAAAACGGCCACCCTGCTTGCTAAGATACTTTTGCACTAGTGCCTGTAAACAAAAAATGTTGTCTATAGTACTGTACCCTTTACGGAAGCCAGCTTGAGCCTCAGGAATACAATCATTCTCTTCACAAAAACGAATCAACCTGTTGTTAATGACAAAACTGTACAACTTACTGATAACGTTCAAGAGAGAAATTCCTCTGTAGTTGTCAACATTTCTAGGGTTACCCTTTTTGTGTAGTGGAAATATCACAGCCATGGTCCAGCTTTCAGGGTATTCCGCACTTTGAAACACACGATTGAACAAAGGATGCAGAAATTTCACAAGGATCTCACCTGCATGATGAAAAAGGTCAGTGGGCAAGCCATCAGGGCCTGATGCTTTCCCTTTCTTCATGCTATTAATAGCACTGCGAATTTCATCCTGCGTGATTTCCTCGTCAAATTTTGCATTGTGACAACCATCACAATCATCAGATAATATATGGTCATTCAAAACACCCTCGGCCTGTCTGCTGAAACCTGAATCATCAACATTCTGATCCACATTTAGCAAATTACGAAAATAATCATACCACACGCGTGGGGAAATAACATCAGAACACAACTTCTTAACGCCAGTCAGAGACTTTATTTTTTGCCAAAATGTTCTTGAATTTGCATCGTTACATGCATCGTTGAGCTCATTCAAAACCCGTGCGTTGTACTCTACTTGTTTTGTTTTACACAACTTCTTAAATTCTTTCTTCATGTCAAGATACTTCCCTAAGTCGTCATGTGTGTTTGTGTGTCTGAACTGCTTCAACTGTATGTACTTGTTTTGTTTTGCTAACTCGCAGTCCGAGTCCCACCACGGCGGCTGTGCACGGGATTCACCACCTACCTTCTTACCTGACCTCATTTTGTCAGCCGCCTTCTGAATGAATGCTACAAAACAGGCCGACCCTTCTTCTACACTCGAGTCAAGCGCTGACGAAAAGTGTTGAAATTGAGTCTCCTGATTATCTTCAATGTATGCCCAAAAGGACTCAGCGTAGTTTTCTTTCCAAACAAATTTAACCCCTTCCTCTAGTATTATATCATCATTTAAATCATCATCATCACATGAATAAACAGACTGAATAGAAGTAAACGTGGTTACAATGGGGAAATGGTCTGACTCGCACCTGTGTGCAACAAACATATCGGTCACTAGGTCAAACACGGATTGAGAGCAAATACAGTAGTCCACCACACTTTTGCCTCTGTTGGCCACGCACGTAATTTCTCCCTCACTGTCACCTTTCGTTCTGCCATTGACAATAAACAAACAGTACTCTTGACATAGTTCTATCAGTTTCCGACCAAAACTGTTTACGCCAATATCTTTTGACCTCCGTGGGCTTTGTGGTACATCCTCTAGCAGATCTGTTAATTCCTGTAAAGGCTGCACGTGTGTATTATCATCAATAAAATCAGTATCAGACAGACCGGCGGTGCGGGCGTTAAAATCGCCACATAATAGCCAAGGCAGCTCAGGATGAGCACGTAACACTTGAGCCATGTAGTTTTCTAACACTTCAAAACCATCAACGTTATCTTCACCATAAACAACAGAACGCTCTGGAGCCACATACACAAATGCTGCCAGAACATCAGATGCAGAGTTCAAAACAGACTTACCGATCTTTAGAAACACAATATCCTCAGCTGCCTGCATTAAACGCAACACATGACAGGCTATAGATTTATGTACACACACGGCCACGCCCCCTTTCAACTTTTGTGCACGTGGTGAAAAAAACACCTGATACTCTGGAAAGGTATCCTCTATAACATTTTGCTTACACGACCAGATCTCTGAAAATGCAAACATTTGACACTTTTCACAGAACTGCCTAAAAGAAACACTTTTCAGCTTATTTACAAGACCTTGGATATTCCATGCCATGATGCGAAACACAGAGCTACCACTTTCACCACTACCACTTTGATCACAGTGTGCTGGTGTGGGTTTGAGTGTGGGCACTTGAGTGTGTGTGTGTGCAGGTAAGTCGTCCTTTGAAGACACATGGTGAGGGCCCTGGGGGTCTGAATGAGGGACGGGCTGTCTTCTCCTGGTTGCTGGGTCAACATGCCGGCCTGCCCCTCATTTCTGCCCCCTGCGCTCCACTGGCCTCTGGTTAGCAGCGTCGTATGCGTGGGTCTTTCCCTCAACAACGAGGGAGTCGAAGCGGAGGAAGGCCTTCTTCCCCGCCTGCTTGGCCTCCTTGAGGAAGGGTAGCAGCTTGCGGCGCACGTCCCTCACCCGAGGGGTGAAGTCCTCAGAGATGTAGACCCGGGACCTGTTCTCCTTCAGCGTTCTGCGCTCAAACAGGATCCGCTCCTTGTCTTTGTACTTGTTGAAGCACACGATGATGGGGTGGGGCGCCTTGCCCCCCTTCAGACGATGGGCACGCTCCACCTCGATCTCCTCCTCTATGCCCATCTCGTCCTTCAACATTGACTTGACAGCTTTCTCACAGTCCGCCCAAGTCTCTGAGCGCCCCTGGGGGTGGGGGATTCCGTGAAAGATCAGATTTTTGCGTCTGCTCCGCCCCTCCAAATCATCCAGCTTATCCTCCAGCTGCGTAACTTTCTCCTTCAACTCTTTGTTTTCTTTCATCACCGCAGTAAAGTCGCTCTGAATTTTGTCCATCTGCTCCTGCATTGTAGCTTTCATACTGTCCATCTTTTTGTCCATCACATTCAACATTTTAAACACATCCGCAATAGTCGGCTCAGACACTGCGTTTGTCTCACCCCCGGACGACTGGTTGTCTTGGTTCCCCTGGCATGTCAAAAGAGTCTGTCGTTTCGGTGGGCCTGGGTTCGCTTCGACATCGCCGCACCGGAGCATAAAGCCGACCAAAAACACGAGTATGACTGCCACCGGTCCGCTGACACTGACAGTGCGGTAACGTAGGGCTGCCTTCCTCTGTGCTTTGCGTGCCATGAAGTTTTGAAAAGTCCAGTTAAAGGTACCGCAAATGGCACGAAAAGCTACCGAACTGATCGGCATGATGAGCTGAATCACCCTGTCGTTGTTCTAAAGTCACTAATTAAGTAATTATGTTGCAAAATGCTAAAAATGTGCGGAGCCGCTCTTCTACTGTGTGACGTCGATCGTGAGTTGAGCACAACTCACCCCCGGTGTGTGTGTGTGTGTGTGTGTGTGTGTGTGTGTGTGTGTGTGTGTGTGTGTGTGTGTGCGTGCGTGCGTGCGTGCGTGCGTGCGTGCGTGCGTGCGTGCGTGCGTGCGTGCGCGCGCGCGTGCGTGTGTGCAAGTCAGATACATAACATAGGAACTGATTGTTTTGAGTTGTTGATTTGAGTAAAGGTGTGGTGCTTTATCAGTATGTCATAAAATGATTTAATGCATGGTCGCTTTTATGTGCAGAGAAGGCTAGTGGCGAAACCAAAACTGATGTTGTGGGGGAACAGCAGCAAACAGGGCCGGAGGGGGAGGGGCGGGAGGGGTGGGGGGGTCTGTCCCCCCCCCTCCTTTCCCCAGGCGAGAAATTCTTTACCGACAATGCTATAACAAAGATCCTTTTTTCCTTTTTGTTTCCCAGGGTCACCCTGGTCCCTGTTGTTGTTATTTCGGCAAGAGGTGAGAGTCGTACTCCTCTCTCTGTTGTCTGATTTTTTGGCCACTGACAGTAAGGTCTAGTCGGGAGGACTTTTTGCATCAGGTCGAATGACCCAAACAAAATGTTGGAACATCTCTTCCCCCCCCCCCCGCCCCCCTTTCCAGGTAACTGATCCACCTATTACAAGAGGTGGTGAAGCCAGAGATTTACAAGAAAGCAGGCTTTCAAGAGGAATCTGAAAACTGGGCGTAACAGATTGTACCACCAGAAGGAATATCAGCTGCAGGAGAAAGACGATTATAAAAAGGAAAAAAAAACAACAACATTAACACCGAAAGAAGGATGAACAGTAAACAATTTGTTTCATTTAAAAAGCCCAAATCAGTTCCTAGTCGTATTATTGAGAAGTAAATTGCTCTGTGTGTGTGTGTGTGTGTGTGTGTGTGTGTGTGTGTGTGTGTGTGTGTGTGTGTGCGCGCGCGCGCACGCGCATGCTATACAGCAACATATTCTTCCAGCAACACGGAAGTGTCTGATTTATTTATATATCTTGTTTTTCTCTTGCACATGTTAATTTACTACTTTTCACAGAAAAATCTTTAAATTAAAGATAGCAAAATTCAGAGAAAAAAAATCTTAAAATCAAAGCATTTGTAAAAAAAAAATTAATTGAAAAAGAATCAGTCCACTTCAATACACGCACATAGCACATGTATACGCTGAGTTCGCATTCAGAAAGCCCAGCAACCCAACACGAGTAAGCAAAGGGACTGAACTTGTACACTGACCTCACTTTTTTTCAGTAAGCCTTAAGAAGGAGTTGCGCGGGCCAACGTCAGCTGACGTCGACCCGATGGCCTTTTGCGCATTGGGTAAAGATCGCACCCGAGCTATGAAGCAAGTCTGCTACTACACTACACTACGCATCCCCCAACGTTTTGGAGACGATATCTGTTTGTTGTACTATAAACACGTAAAACAACTGAAGTCCAGTGGTGGTTTTTCTCTCGTGTTTATTTCAGTCTAAAGAGCATTGTCTGGGGTTGGGCAAGACCAACCACAGACTACAATTCGGTCGTTCTCTCACTAGTCGCTCTCTCTTTTACTTTCGTCCATCTCTCTCACTCTCCTCTCGTTGTGTGTCCCTCTCTGTCTCTCTCACGTTCTGTCTCTCGTTGTGTGTCTCTTTCTGTCTCCCTCTCGTTGTGTCCCCCAGTATGTATATACCCTTGCCCTTATCAATCATTTTCCCACTTAGGGCCAGCCCTTCGTTAGGGCCGGTCCCGTTACGTGATTAGGGCGTCCCCGCGTGTCGACGGTCCCGTTAATTAGATGCCATCATTTCCCATATAGTAACAGTTCCGGAGGGCCGGCCCGTTATCTTGATTAGGGTTGCCCGGCGAGTCCGGTAGAACAAGAACAATATTTATTGTCGAGGGCCCATTGGGGCCAAAGGACACAGAGGGATCGGACTTAACTATCATGTACATTACTTTTTATCATTCTTTTAGCTCGTTCGGTCCACATGGAATTTTGCACTTTTCTAAGTCAGTTCATCGTTCATCGCGCGGCGTCTGTGATCGTGAAGTCCCGTCCGTATTATTCCTGTGAGCGCCGGTGAATTTCGTGTGGTCCGTGGCTCCGTCCGGTCTTGTAGTCTCCGACGGTCCGGGGCGTGAAAAAGAAGAGAGAGGAATACGCAGTATCAATGCTGTTTGGTCGTTACGTTTCTGTCCCTTATGGAGAAGCAATCAAATAAAACTTTGCTAGAGTGCATTGTGCACCTTTTCTTACTAGTAGTTGGCTTGGCTTATGGCAGTCTGTACTTGTAACTAGCTGGGTTCTGAGCTGATTATATAAACTACAATCGTCTAGCATGTGAATTTCGTCCTCTACTACTCCACACGCGCGACATAGTCTATGTTCCCGGGGTGTGTTTGTATACCTGCCTCTTTCTACTTCTAACATGTGGGCACTTACTCGCAACTTCGTGAGGGCTTGTTTGTGTTCTCGTATTTTTGTGTAAATAAGATAGCTTTGTATTCCGTATTTATCAGTTGCTTTGCTATAGAATTTCAGTCTAGATGTGTTGTTCCGCTTAATTTTGTTCCAGTATCTAATGCACTGCTCTTCTAGTTTTCTATGCAGGGCTGTTTTAAGTGAAGTTCCCCTGAATGTACACTGGTTGTCCCACACGTGGCGAAAGCCCAGTGAGCAAAGTATTTGTCTTGTAAAAGCAACCCACGGGGCGGTGGTCTCGAGCTGTTCGTGATACGCCTGTTTGAGGTAGGCGGTGCTGTCAGAGTTTAGCATGTGAAGCCAAAAACCTATCACTTGGACCGATACTCTGATGCTCACAGGGAACTGTCCGATCTCAGCTAGGGCCGGAATATTCATAGCTTTTTTGTGGATGCCTAAGATGGACTTAGCAAATTTAAGTTGGATGCACTCGTGAGGCATTTGTCCCTTCATGCAGTAATGGAAGAGGTCACTCAGGTCACTGTCCATATTATTTGCTTTTAGTGTGAAAGGGAACCATACTTCTGATGCATATGTTGCGACAGGGACCACTAGATAGTCAAACACTTGCATTATCGTTTTAGTATATAGGTTTTGTTTGTATAATGAGCGTTTAAGGGTATGAGCGGCTTTACTGGCTTGTCTACCAAGGTGGTCTTGTGCTGATGTAAAGCTACCTGTGTTATTGAACATTACCCCTAGTTACTTGTATGTATCCACTGTTTCTATTAAATCGTTTCCATACCTAAATACGGTCGGTACTTTTGGTGCTGCTCGTGCGAACACGATTATCTTTGTTTTGTTTTTATTGACTGTCAGGTCACAGTCTTCACAGTATTTATGTAGTTTATTTAATTTGTTCTGGAGGCCAGCTTTTGTAGTGGACAGAACCGCTAGATCGTCTGCGTACAGTAAGCACGGTAATTCCGTACCTGTCGTATTGTTAACGGTTGGGGAGTCTTCATCCTTTAAGCAATTTGGGAGGTCGTTGATGAAAATATTGAACAGAGTAGGGCTTAGATTGTTTCCTTGTTGCACCCCCTTTTTAAAGGTATGTCTTGTGTGTACCCGCCGAGTACTTTCGTGCACACAGTTGACTTATACATGTTTCTGATTACGTTGTAGCAGAGCCCGCCAATGCCTAGGTCTAGGAGTTTTAATAGCATAGCTTTATGCCACACGCTGTCGAAAGCTTTTTGCATATGCATATCCACAAAGCAGCAGTATAGTCTGCCGTTTGGAGACTTTAGGTATTTATCGACTATGTGTTTGAGCACGAATATTTGGTCTGTGGTCCTTTGCGTTTTTCTGAATCCCGCCTGTTCTGGGGCGTAAAGTTTGTTTTGTTCGAGGTAGTTGACTATTCTCTCGTTGATGACCTGGCAAAACAGCTTACTGAGTGCGCTTGTGAGAATTATGCCTCGGTAGTTATTTCGGTTAGTCGCGTCTCCGCCTTTATGTAGTGGGATGCTGACACATGTTTTCCACGAGGGCGGGCAGTGCCCTGAGGTTAGGATAGCGTTGAAGCAAGCTCTCAAGCTGTTGATACTGTAGGGCAGGCTGGTCTTTATCATTTCGTTGGAGATGCCGTCCTTGCCTCCTGCCTTTTTCATTTTTAGATGTTTGACAGCTGTTTCTATTTCTATGTTGGTGATTAGGAAATCTAAGCTGTTGAAACATGATTCTTTCTTTTTTAGCGCCAGTTTAGCTTCTACCTCTCGTTTTCTCTCCTCTTTAACGTCAACCTCTCTAGCTGCTATCTTCTCTAGGTAGATTAGCCAGTTTGCAGCGCTAATTGTCGTTTTTCCTGCACCTACTGGGGTATCTACGTTTTTTAGTTCTCTTACTGCTGCCCAGATTGCATTTGGGTCTTTTTCTATTGCTTCGTTAGCTCATTCTACCCCAACACCGAAATCCCCAAATGTTGCCGTTGTCCCATAAAGACTATATTGAAGTGCAGGACACAGATCGACCATGATAGTTCAATGGTGATGTCAGAATAGCTTGGCACCCATAGGCGCCAAGCTATTCTGGCATCACCCTTGAACTATCATGGTCGATTCTTATCTTCCTGTGGTTGTCTGGGGTAGAATGAGTTAAGGGTATCCACTAGTTTTCTTTTGTACTCGGCTTTTGTCTTCTTGATGAATTTATTATAGGTTTTCCTCTTACTGAAGTATTTGGATTTTAGTTCGGAGTTGCCTGGATTTCTATTTATTGCGTTGAGCAGATATTTCAGGTCTTTTCTCATTCCTATGCAGCCACGACTGAACCATTCTTTGTTGTCTTTTTCCTCCTATGTTTACGAGAGAGCCGGGCCGCGGTTTCTGTCTCAGTGACAGCTTCGCGACCCTGATCAACGCCCTTGAGAGACATTTTACCATATCCTCTATTTTATCCGCGTTACGGTTAGAATGGTCTGTATTGTGTGTGACGTCGTCTAGTAGTGCTTGTATTTCGGCTGACAGGAACGCGCGCGCATAGTTATCCGCTGAGTCTTTATCCCATGTGTATTGTTTAGCCGTGTCTGTGCCGTGTAATTGCTGGGGGTTCGTGCTATGTTACTATCGCGCTTGTTTTTGTTTTTCAACGTCACGTATATCCCGAGTTGGCAGTGGTCGGAGTACGGTGTTAGGTCTTTAACAGTAAGCTTCACTACGTCCACCGAGAGCTGCTGGCTGCAGACAAAATAGTCAACAACGCTACTCCCCTGTGGCATGTGACAGGTGAATTTACCTGTCAAGTCGCCAAGGGTCCGGCCATTTAGGATGAAGAGGTTGCTATCCAGACATATATTCGTTAGCCGCCTGCCATACTTGTGGACCGTGGCGTCCATGGATGTTCTGGCATGTATGTTATCAAACTGGTAGTGTTCCGGCAGATGGTTTTGGTTTCCTACGCTGTCTAGGTGGATGAAGTCGGCATGCAAACCTGTCTTGGCGTTAAAATCCCCGGATGACGAGAAGTAATCAATATCATGCTGCAGATTATCCCAGATTGCCGCGGTATGGTCTCTGCCGTATGTGGAGTTTTCGGGGGGGGGGGGGGGATGTATACACTGCCAATGTATAGTGTCTCGCGTGTTTCGTCCGCTTTAATTTGGAGCCAAACACTGTCGCTGTTGCTACAGGGCAGGCATTTGACGCTCTCTCGTAGGATTTCTTTGATCAGTACTAGTATGCCGCCCGAGGCTTTGTGTGATCTTCCTCTTTTTTGTCTGTGGAATGATATAGCGCTCGAGAATCCCGGAACGGACGTTTCACAACTATCGTCTTGGTGGGTTTCTTGTAGGAATATTATGTCATATCTTTCAAGTCTACTGGTTACTTCGGATTCTACGAGTTTGTTTATTCTTAGTCCGTCTATTGTCTCCTTTAGCCCCTTAATGTTCCATGACAGAATCTGAAGGTACTTTAGTGTCATATATCCTATGCAGCATACAGTGTATCTATAAGTAATCGAAGGGTTACAAAGCATAGCATTCTCGTATTAGCTTACAAAACGAGTCACAGAGACATCCGTAGAACATTGTATGAAATTAAGTAATAGATGTGGGTTACGATGGGTAAGTGTAAATATTGGTAATATGCAAGGTAAACAAAGACATTTGCTGTAGTGGCTTACCTCTATATAATGATCATACTTCTCAGTAGGTTAGTAGGCATTAGTAAGATAGTATATCAAAATGAAATGGTAGCGGTTAACAACGTGAGATGAAGTATGTATCTATACAGACCTGACAGGTAGGTTGTCTATCGCGTGTAGTAGTTCTCTCGGTGGCCTCGCCGGCCTCTGTAGCCGTTGTGTCTTGGAGGCTCATGGTACCCAGAGTTCTGCCGGTCGTCAGCGTAGTGCTGTAGCGGTCGTTCCTGGTAGGTGGTCTCGGCCCAACGGTCGTCGTAGTTGCGATTTCTGTGGTTGTAGCGCTCCCTCTCCTGTTTGTAGTGTTTGTAGTGGCTGTCGTAGCGGCGGTGGCGTGGAAGGGGCCTGTACTGTCGTGGTCCCCAGTGTCGTGGCTTGGTGTAGTGTCGTCGGTCGTTGTTGGGCTGGTATCGCTCTTCGTACTGGTTTTGCTGGTTGGGCTGCTTCTCCTCCTGCTGCTGCTGCTGGCTGGCTGGTGGTTCCTGCTGCGGCGTCGCGTCTCTTTCGGGGTGTGTCACAGCCGGGACTTGAGGTGGCGGCCGATGTTAGGGTGTGCCAGAGCCGGGACTTGAGGTGGCGGCCGATGTTGGCCGCTAGCAGGCTGGCCCCACTTTCTGACAGGTGGATGGGGCCGGCATACAGGTTCCTCCTTCCCGACAAGTTCTCGTGGCTGAGGAAGGAGACCCTGTCGTTGCCGTGAAGACCTGCAAATACCAAGGCGTTGAATAGCTCCCTCTTGGCTTGCAGGTCAGAGCGGTTGGTCGGCACTACCCTTGAGATGACGAAAGCGCTGCGGGGGTGCCGGTCCATCAGGTCGAGAGTGGCCGCTACGAGTTTGGAGCTGGCATCCTCCGCACTCTCCGTCTTAAGATTGTTGATGCCAGTGTGGAGCAGAACCGCCTCAGGTTCACACTGGCTGGCACTGTTGACGGCGTAGTTCTGGAGCTGTTCGGCGGTGTAGACCCTCTCTTCAATGACCTTCAGGCCGTAAGAGCGGCCAAGGCGGTCAGAGTCGATCCTGTTCAGTACAGAGTCGTGCAGAATCAAGACGATCGGCGCGGGGTTGTTGTCGATCCACTCCGCCGCTGTCTTCCCTTTAGACCCCAGGCTGTCGTCGCTGCTCTCGCTGCTGGTTGTGTTACTGCTGCCGGCGCTGTCGTGGCGTGTGCGCTCCGATGGGAGTTGGTTGTTGTCGGGGGTCACAAGGGCACGTTGAAGGTTAAGGTGCGAGGGCTCATTTTGGTCGGACAGCATGAGCGAAGGGGCGCAAGGTTTGTGGCTGTTGTCACGGCTGGCTAACCTCGCCTCTAGGGAAGAGATGGTAGCCTTACTCTCCTCATGTGAGGTTTGTAAGGTGGCCACCTGTGTTGCAAGATTTCCGAGCGCCCATTCCAAGTTACGCAGCAGGTCGCACGTTGTCTTTGTGTTGGCAGTCAGGGCTGACATCTCGGCCGTGTGCTGCGTGGCAGGGGGTTGTTGGCTGTGTGTGCCCGGCGTGGCCATCAAAATGGCCGCCTCGACCTCTTCTTGTGTGCGGTCGTCCATGAAGATTTTCGCACACTGCTCGCATGTGAATCTTCGTGAGGATTTCAGGAAGATACACAGCTGGTACACGGGAAGCTTTGTACATGTAAGGTGTACCTTTCTCTTGCACTCTACGCAGGTAAGTGCACGCTCTTCTGTGCTGTTGCCGCAGAAACATGGCGGAGCATCAGGCTGTGCGGTGGTGCTGCGGGCTGTGGTGATCGTAGAATTTCGATGGTTCGGCGATGATGGTGTTACCGGTGATGGTGATGTTGGTAGTGGAGCAGCTTCTTCATCCTTTTCTTCTGTGTTTCGGCATCTTGTTCCGTCTTTGCCGTAGATTGGAGCGGCCGGGTAGCCACTGACCTTGTCGCATTTCCGCGTGGGCCTCCGCCATTGTTGTAAAACCCTTGAAGCTCGCTCCACGATACCCGTTGACTGATTAGGAGGCGTGCGACCAATTCAGGTAGATTCCGATCTTTCTTTCAACCGTCACTGCATATATCTTCTTTGTAGCTTTTTTCCCTGGCATTATATGGTCATGCTCGCTTTTATGCTGCTAAAACCCTTCGAGAACTTGAGAGCACTGAAATAGCGTGGTCTACTCAGTCGCCATGTTGGATCAGCACATAGTAGTTACATACAGACGCTGACCATATGTTACGTGACCGGAAACTACATCCGGATGCCGGATGTGGAGGCACGCGTCAGTAGTGTAACATTCCTCCCTAACCCGAGAAAAATACATCCCGTTCAGGATTATTTTACTTTCTTGCTCAGGGGGGTTTACACTTCGGGACATAATAACAATATAATTACACATCATTACACAATCAAAATACATTTCAAATCGGTGCGTGATATCTTATCCAATTATAACAACAACTATTCCATCCAAATACATATAACAAAATAAAAGAGAAAAAGTTCATTGTCAACACTGAAATTGTTCGTCTCTCATGGGCACCGTTGCGCTCACAGTCCCAACATAATGCATCCACCTCATAGGTCGCCTCAGTTCAAGGCCGGGTAGAATTTCACGACTGGCGATGTCGTCTTGAGTTCCACCCTGTCTTCCATCATCAGTGCGGAGGCACTTGCTCCGTAGACGTCATTGTCGTCTGCCACAGTTGTAGCCACCGATCCCGGGTCCTGTGTAGGTCGAGTGACCCCAGTATGTCCTCGCCTAAGTCTCGATAAAGGGCCAGCTTTTAACACTCAGAATATCGGGCTACTCCCACTATTTCGCCTACAATTGACATGATTACTGCCATTACTAACAAATTATAAACGTTATCTGCTAAACCCAATATCATGAGACAGAAGACGAACCTCATCTTGCACTTCTGCAAAATGTAATTTACACCCGTAGTTGTATATTCATACACCCAAAACTGCATTATCTGCACGATTTCCTGATTGATCCTCTCTCAATACCACTTGATAGTTTCATTTTAAATGAAGCCTAAAGTAGATCTCCTTTAGCCTTTAATAACCGTCTCACCCCTTTACTCCTAGACTTAGGTAGGATTGCGTCCATATGCTTTATCCTATCATCAGAGTTATCTGATGTGCCTTCGCCCGAGCTAACATCAGCCGATTCTGCTTCGACTGTTTGTCTCCTGTTCTGGCGTCTAACCCTTTTTGCTAACTCCATGAGAGGTAGTTTCAGTAGTTTCTTTCGCCGTCAGTGCAATGCTAGTTTATAGACGCCGGCTGATTTTTGTTAGTGCCAGAAGAACAGCGCGCATTATGCTGTGGCAAGAAAACAACGTGCTTTTCTCCCCCTTCAAGCATCTCGGGAGTGGCTGTTCCCACGCCACGCTCAACATCACTGCCGAGGCGAGTGCCAGCAGGCTTCGGACCCCAACATTCCAGGCGAGAGACGTGATGACGGACACAGTGACTGTGTTTCTTACAACACTGACTTAAAGCTGAGGTGCAATGAGAAAAACCCGCCCAGCGCGTGTTTTAAAAAGACTACAGGACCCAGCTTGGGCCCTGCCCCTAAGTGGGTCAAATCGGTTCGTAACTCAGTTGACGGAGTTGGCAACTGCGTATCCCGAGCTTGCAAAACTCTCGGAAAACGACAGACCACTTCCTGTTGCACGGAAATCATTGCGATTAGCAGATCGGACAACAGCAGACGATTCTGTGACACTTTGAAACTGACCGACAGCCACGGATTTTACGCGCTGGGGACTATGATGGCAGAATGTACGGCTGTACATGCTGTAAGTATGACTCCTGACACTTTGTAGTTGTGAACGAATTTTATCAACACGTACCTCCAGTCCAATATAGGCTAATATAAATAAATAAAGAAGCATTGTGATGTACAACCAACACAGTAAATTGGATGAGAGAGAGAGAGAGAGAGAGAGAGAGAGAGAGAGAGAGAGAGAGAGAGAGAGAGAGAGAGAGAGAGAGAGAGAGAGAGAGAGAATCGACTGTTTACATAGATGCCAAAAGATACAAGGTCGCCATGGGTCAAGCTGATTTTTAGTAGCTGCCCTTCGTATGGAGAAATTTTTTTGCTGTAGGCCACGCCAGATGAAAAGATATAACATCATCATCATCATCAGTCCCTTGCCCGAACTGGGCGTTGGGGGGACTGAAAGGCAGCAGCAACAGACAGTGCTCTCCACTGAGTTCTATTTTGGGCGGTGGCAAGCAAGTCTGACATCTCGAGTTCGGTCCATTCTTTTATGTTTGCGACCCAACTCTTTCTCTGACGACCTCGCCGACGACTTCCTTCGAGAGTGCCTTGGAGGATAGTCTTGGACAAGGTGTTGTGTCGGGTCACGTGGCCAAACCAAGCAAGCTTGCGCCGTTTCACGGTTGCCAGAAGGGGTTCATGTGGGCCCACCAGGGAAGTGACGATGCTCCGTACATATTCGTTGGTCTTGTGCTCGCGGTACGAGATGCGGAGCAACTTCCTCAGGCACTTGTTCTCAAAGGCCTGGATTTTCTTTTCTGAGTCTGCAAGCAGTGTCCAAGTCTCACAGCCGTAGAGTAGAATAGACACTATGAGGGACTTGTAAAGCCTGTACTTGATGGTGAAGCTGATGGAGTTACTTCGCCATATCCTGTCCAGCCTGGCCATTGCGGATGTTGCTGTACCTATCCTGATACGGATCTCTGCTATGCAACTACCGTCTTTGGACAGGGTGGCTCCCAAGTACTTGAAGCTATTGACCTCTTCTAGCTTTTGGCCATTCATGTGAATGTTGCTGCTGCTGTCGCTTGTGGTGTTGATCATCACTTTGCTTTTATCCGTACTGATCTCCATGCCATAAGACCCTGCGCTACTTGAAAGTTTGTCTGTCAGGTTTTGGAGCTCACTATTGCTGCCTGCCATGAGGTCAATGTCGTCTGCGAATCGAAGATTGCACAGGGATCTGCCACCAATAGAGATTGAAGTATGGTGGTCGTGGAGGGTTTCCTGCATGATCTTCTCCAGGAATATGTTGAAAAGGACAGGAGAGAGCAGGCATCCTTGACGGACACCGATCGTCGTCCTGAAGAACTCGCCTGACTGATTGTTAAGTAGAACCGCGCTGCAGGCGTTCTTGTAAAGCGCTTCTATCATTTGGATCAGTCCCTCCTCTATGTTGAACGATCTCATGACTTGCCAGAGTCCGTCGTGCCAGACGCGATCAAATGCTTTCCTGAAATCAATGAAGTTGTGGTAGAGTTCGCGCTGATGCTGCAGATGTTTCTCGATCAGGACGCGGCAGTTGAAAATCTGCTCTACAGTGCTTCTTCCAACTCTGAAGCCAGCCTGTTCTTCTGCCAGCAGTTCCTCGGCGAAAGTTTTGAGGCGGTTGAGAATGATTCTAAGCATTACTTTGCTAGGGTGACTTATTAAAAGATATAACAACAAACACAAAACGACAAATAACCCCTCCTTCCTCACCCTTCCGATATCGAATAAAGCTTCAGGCTGTGCTGTGTAACTTACGGATAGCTCGGCCTGGTCCATATCCAGTGTGCGTCCAGGCAAGACACAAATGGCCTGCTCTGTCCGTCGGGTGGTCGAGTGTCGTCTGCTACTGTTGATATCAGTAAAAATATCGCTGGTTTAGATCAGTGATCGCGGTGCTCACTCCCTGCATACAGGAAGTGGCCTGTCTTTTTCACGGGAGTTTTGCCAGCACGACAAACGCAGTTGAAAACTCAGTCAACTGAGTTGCAAACCGGTTTGCCGAAGTTAGCCGAACGTTCACGACTGAAGACAGGGCCCTCGCTGGGTCCTGCAAAGTTTTTTTAAAACACGTGCGGGGCGGAGTTTTTTTTACTGTTTCTCAGCTTTAATAGCGTGTGCTTGTGTGTACTGTGCTTTAGAAACAATTTTGGACTGCCGCTTTTACGTTAATGTTGTAGTTTTACTATTATTGCTTAAAAATAAGTAGGTGTGAAGTTATATATTAGTTAGGTTATAGTGATGACTGTTTATGCCGGAGCGACTGTCTAATAGCCGGCGCTGTTCTTATAGCGACGGGCCCCCAGGTAGCAACTGTGAAAGTATAATTCGTCTTTTTGTTTTGTTGATGCGTATCTCTCATTTGTGTAACTAGTGTCACAGAGTGACAATTATGATGATAGCTAGGGTTAATAGGGATGATAAGGGTTAAAAAGGTGGGATCGAAGTCCAGGTACGAGGTAGTGATCGAAACGGAGTATAATCGTAATCCGCAAGGCTTGAACCAGAAAAACACGGCCACGTGGATACTGGTTATCTAAGAACCGGGTGGCACGAGTGTCCACAACAAAGGAAAGGTCGGTCGAGTGTAAACTCTGACTCAAGACTTTTGGTCGCGTCCACATAAGAGCATGAAAGGTCGGTTGAGTGGACAAAGCAATGACGCAGGACTTTTGGTTAAGGACACATGTAACTTGAAGTAATTAGAAATGTATATAAAGAATGGTCGGTGTGCGTTTCGAGAAGGAGAGCTCCGTTACTGAAGTGACACGTTGTGGCACCCTCGAGACAGCACACCGACTCTGAAATGTGATGTTAGGACTGTTCTCCCTCCTGGCACCAGCTTTGGTGCTGGGATGGGCCGTGTGACCACCATGGGTCGTCGTATTCTGTATGCACGTCAGAGGTGAGCAAACCATTTATTATTAACCAATGTAACATTTTCTATAGACGTAGTAAAACCAAAAGAACCTTGATTATGTCTGTTATGCCGCTTGCATGCGAGAGTGGTATGATTGACGTCATGTTTCTCGTGTGTACTTGTTCAGTGGTTATTGAGATTGTTTGTGTCCTCGACCGGTGTACCTCCTTGCAGCCAAGCGAGTCAAACTCCCCTTAGACCAGGCATAGAAAGTTAGGATTAAACGATCCCAATAAAAACGGTCGGGTGATATTGGTGGAGATGCGGTTTTGAATTTAAAAATGAAAGAAAACGGTAGAATAGTAAGAAAAAAATGTTTAATGTTACTGTACAAGAAATATTTGTTTTTTTGAAGTATTTATGAGAATAAATTGCAAGGAAACGCTTGCTCAATAACCACTGAAACTATAAGTTTAAAAAAAAGTACGCAATGAGAACATGGCAAACTGTGTATAGCAAATCACGAAAATGTTTTAAATGTGATTATTTTATTTAGGTTTTGTATTATGATGGTGTCTGGAATTATATATTTATATTGTTTGGTTTAGTGATGTTATGATTTGAAGTTCTTTTTTTATAAGGACAGGTGATGTGCCGACGTTAGGTGATATTGAGGTTGTTGTTAAGATTCTGTAATGAAATAGTGAAAATTGGGAAGAGGCGGTTTGTATTTTACGGGGGACGCTAATACGTAAAGTACAGGGAGTTGATATGCAGTGTTGGCATGAATGGGTCGTGGATTAAGCTTGTCTCGAAGTATCATATGGGCCTAGTTGATTAATGAAGAGAATATGATTAAAGAGAAAGGGATACTGTCCAAACTATTGTCTAAGGAGTGAATATTAATGGTTATAAGCCCTGCTGCCAAGAGAAGGCCAGGCCTAGCTGGGAGTCGACTGTGTTCAGGGCTCTGTTAGCGGAGACGCACCGGGACTACGGGTCGCCGTCCGCCGTGTAAGGCTGGGGGAAGAGTCGACTGTGTTCAGGGCTCCTCCTGATGCGTATAATGTAACCCCTCCCAGGAAAGGGACGGGGATTCCACAGAAGTTCGCCTCGTGTTCAGGCGGGATGCGTGAACACACATGCACATTGTGCATGGGTACAGTTTGTATCATAGGCGGTGACCGACTGCACGGCAGGGTTGCTAATACTGATGTGAGGAACAATGACGTACAGAAACGTACACGTGGTAATGTGACAAAGGGAAATGAAATGAAATAATGTCAAACTGAGCTATGAGGCACCGGGATGGTGACCTGTGACACACCCATGGGTATTAGGATTCCGCCTGATCGTGCCTGGGTCATCAGGTGGACTAAATGCGACTTCTTCTGGTTTTACAGAAGGCTTATTTATAGGACCAAATGTGTGATAATGGAGGACGACACTGACGCATGATATCTAGATAAAACAAAGATACCTTCTTACCCTTTCTGTCTGCTCATTATCCGAACTTCTTAATATGCGCATGAGAGGTGAGGACGTGTAGAAATACATCTAGAGCCAAGTCTGGAAACGGTAATTTTTAAGCTGGGTATTTTGCATCACGAGTCGTCCCTGTTTAAGTCGCAGTATATATATGTATACGCGTGTGTATTGAAAACGCAGTTAGGTCGGGGCTCAGCCGACAGAGGCAAAGTACAGAGATGAGGAAGCATATGCACATGTAGTGTGACTACAGGCACACAGTGATAATTGGACAGTATAAATGGTAATGACCAATGATGTGGAATTATATGGAGAGGCCCAGATGCAGTTGCAGAGAGATGCAATAAACGTTGAATAAACATGAAAATACACTGTCGAGAATACGGTCAGAATAAGAGAGACAAGTAGTGAAAACAAAAACAAAACAGGTATTGGGTGTGAAATATGAGATCCATTGGGACACATCCGCAATGGCCAGGCTGGACAGGATATGGCGAAGTAACTCCATCAGCTTCACCATCAAGTACAGGCTTTACAAGTCCCTCGTATTGTCTATTCTACTCTACGGCTGTGAGACTTGGACACTGCTTGCAGACTCAGAAAAGAAAATCCAGGCCTTTGAGAACAAGTGCCTGAGGAAGTTGCTCCGCATCTCGTACCGCGAGCACAAGACCAACGAATATGTACGGAGCATCGTCACTTCCCTGGTGGGCCCACATGAACCCCTTCTGGCAACCGTGAAACGGCGCAAGCTTGCTTGGTTTGGCCACGTGACCCGACACAACACCTTGTCCAAGACTATCCTCCAAGGCACTCTCGAAGGAAGTCGTCGGCGAGGTCGTCAGAGAAAGAGTTGGGTCGCAAACATAAAAGAATGGACCGAACTCAAGATGCCAGACTTGCTTGCCACCGCCCAAAATAGAACTCAGTGGAGAGCACTGTCTGTTGCTGCTGCCTTTCAGTCCCCCCAACGCCCAGTTCGGGCAAGGGACTGATGATGATGATGATGATGATGGGACACAATGCTGCCAAAAGTGAATGTGTAAATTACAAAGAAGAGACAGACGTTGAATAAGGCGGAAAATTATTTTTCTAAAAAGAAGTTGTTAACGTATACGATTATTGACTATTATATTACATAAAGTCCCCCGTATAGGTAGGATATGTGAACTAATGATGTGTTTTGAGTTGCAGGTTATTTTTTTGCGTGGACATGGAACAATTCGGGTATTCGGCGAGTATTTTATGAATACGTATTTGTGGTGGTATTGTGGTAAAATATTTAATATAAGTGAAGAGGAATATTGAAGATTAAGAATAAATATAATTAGAAGTAGAGACAAGTACGCAGTTGTTGATTCTAGAAATAATATTATGGGAGAATACGCGACTTAAGCACATGTGAGTAGAAAGACATTAGTAGTCAGTCAATGTGCAACGGAAAATACTTGCTTTGCCGTGGTCTGCTGTCCAGACTAAAACCTTACTTCCTAAACCTCGGGGTCCAGAGGAGAGGGATTCATTCATCATTCATGATTTCATTTTCAGGCGCTAAGATCGTGCATGCATGATCAGTCTGATGTTGGGGTGACGGGACAAGCACAACCCTGGCTGTTGGAGCGGGGCAGGGATTCCCCCGTCGCCGGCCATAGCACACCCCAACACTCATACCTATTATTATTATGTTTATGTATCATTATGTAAGGTGGGCGAACAACAGTAAATTTCGTTGGCGGCATGACAAGACAAGAAAGGTGGGTTAGACGGAAGTCGCAAATGAGATCGAGGTGTGAGATAAAGAAAAATCACGGAATAAGTATTGTGTTATAGTATGATGAATTGTAAGGTACATGATGAATAAATAATAATTATTTTTAGAGTAATTATTTTGTCGCGTGAGCGATAGTAAAGATATGTGAATAGAGGAAATACTAAAATACAGCACTAATTACAATTATTTTTGTTGCAGCCGTTTGTATGTGACTGAGTTTGACAGACACAGAGGCGGAGTATTTTATTGTTTAGTGCGGACTTATGTAAGTTGTGCTTTAAACCAATCAGGAAGCAATCTAATGGACAGCCTACGTAATACGCTGGTTTTATAAGTCGGATAAGGATGGATCGTAAGTTTTGATTGCGCAGAGCGTGTTTTTGTTGTTGCAACTGACCTTAGTAGTTTATAATAAACGGAAAGCGCGGGATGCCGGCAGACTTTTTATTACTTTCGACCATTTTTTTGTTTTTGCTCAAGTGGACAGCCGAAGCTAAATGTTAGCGGTTTTCAAGTTCCGTCAATAAAATTTGGATTTTATGGCTGTTGGGTTGTTTGAAGCACTGAATTAGTGATATGGCTCGTGATAGTGGTGCTTAATTGTCGTCATGAATTAAGGCCATACTTAGATATCTAAAAGGAAGTCAAGGTGTCAGATCAGAAGCACGGAAGTCAAACAACTAAATTAAGGAAAGAAAAATGTAAGACGGTAAGGCACCATAATGTCGACTGAGAGTCATGTCGCTAATTGTAGTGCTATAGCACGCATTGTAAATGACTCACCTCATTTCGGTACTTTAACTCAGGATTTTTTCTGTACCTTCTTCCCTTTCATTTCTTGATGACGACGGTATCCGACATCATCACAAACACGACTGTACAGACTATACTGTGGGCTTGACATGACACTTGCACATTGACCGTATGCGTGACTGACATCACTAGTATCAGCTATTGTGCACGCCACTGTCACTTGTACTTCTTTCTTTCTTTTTTGTCTCTTGAGGCATTTGTGAAATGAGGATAACTGCCAACATTTTGCACCTTGTTGACTTGTACTCAGACTGATGCTAGCAGACACTGGTTTATACGTATTTTTGGTAGCGTTTTTAAAAATAATTATGTCTCTATATAAAGAGTATACGGTTGTATCAGTTTTGTGTCCTGCTTGACTTGTAGCGACCTTCCTTAGTGAATTCTATTTTTGGTGTTAATACACGACACATTTGATTTGCTTGGCCTCTGCGAATAAACGAAAGACAAGACTAACACTGTCACAATCCTAGAACTGACCACAGTAATCTGTTCACAGGTGGGGGCTAGACTGAGTCAGGCAGGACTCAAACAACAATGATATAATGTGTGTCACGGTATCGCCATGCCTTATCACGTACTTGAACACCCCTGCATGGGCGCTGCGTACGAAACACAATGTTTGCTGTACAACAACCTCACGGCTTATGAAAATCGTGAATATTAGCCAAATTAAATTTATTATTAGTACATTATAAATACGAAAGGTAAAATGCAACGCTATTGCAAACATTTTGTTTTGTTTATACAGGAGTTAGTTTGAATAGTTCCTGTCTGAGCAGGCTTGTTTAATTAAGATAAATTAGTGTATGGCAGATGGAATTTGGGTTTAATTACGGTAATTAATAAGATTGTGCAGAAAAAAAGGAATGGCCATGTAATTATGGACTGAAGAAAATAAAATGATATTTTAAAGTGCATTATTTAGATGTGAGAAAAAAGTGATTAAGAGAGTCGTTGATAGACGTTTGCTGCTGCCCATTATAGTTATATGACACGTTTATATTTTAATTGTTGACAAAGGTACATCGATGAAATGGTATTTACGATATGCTGTTTACAATTTGACTGAATATTTGATAGTTTCACAAAAAGCAGATCCGCAGTGTCTTCCCTCTGTAGATAAACCCTTTAGATTTCCCAGCTACATTGCCAGCTTGATCCCATCCCCCGACTCACAGATGGCGAGACCTGTGATGTAACCAATACCCGGAAAAATCAGACGCTGGAAACACAAGATTCGCCTTGGTGACTTGAGACTTTGTCAGCCGTATACCCTGCTACGTTGACAAGAAGAGACTGCTATTCGGAGACGTGATGACTGTTCGTGTTTGAGCGCCATCATGCACAAGCGCATAACCACTGCCTTTAATTTATGGACGTTGGAAGGCAAGTTACTTCATGTGATGGGACTAGCACAATGATATGAACACTTATATAAACAATGAACGATGTGGTGTCATATTCGTTTGTGACTGCTAGTTTCTATCAACTGAGTTTTATGTGACAATTATTGACACTTTTGCTATGTGCAAGTGGAACTTGTATTGGAGGTGGCAACTTGACGGGGTTGTCATTTCCAGATGTAGCATCCACTGTTAATGGCAGGCCTTCTGAAGTCTCCAGATAGTCACCTATGATTCGTGACTCATCACCTACATTATGAGACTGCTGTGTGAGGACCGTTCTTCTCCTCCGACGTGACCTCCACGACCACGATACCGCCAGCCCAGGACTGCGAGATTGGTTATGTGATTTGAAATTAATTGTGTTATACAGCGTGTTTTTTTCCGGGTTTCCCTTAAATCTGAGGTTGAGACTGAGATACCTAGCCATTATGTTGGACATGGTAACGTTTCTCACTCTCGCGACAAGTGTTGTCCCCACCCCACTGATGATGATGCTGGTCTGCTTATAAATCGTTGCACTCATTCCCTGTAAACGTACACACAGATAGGCGATTTTATTGATAAATCAAACTCAGTGATGGGCAGTAAGCAAATGTATTCTTCAAGGATCACTTTGGCGATATCAAATCAGTGAAAAAGGAAAATGTGAATTATTTTGGGGGACGAATTATTGTTAAAGTAGCATAAAAATGTTATGGGCATTGATATATTTGTGATTTTGGTGTGTGGAATATGTTTATAAATATATATAATCTCGTGATTGTAAGGTTTGCTCACCGATGTGCTGACGATATTTTTATATTAATATAATTTATGAAGGTTTTGCTTATCTTTGGTGGCAGGACAGGAAGACATACGCTGACACACTAGAAATATCAGTTAATGAGTCAGGTGACATTGGGATAGGAGTAGACAAATTAGGTATGACGCAGTATATTTTGAGTGTGCGAAGGTGTAAGGCAGTTCCGCGGAGGGTCCAGGTGTCCTCTGTTTACAACATCCCGTTCCCCATGTTAAAGTACAGAGCGGCCAGCTGACTTACGGTGACGTCCAAATGGGCCGATACGATTAAGAATCAGTTCTACGACGGATCCAAATAGGGTCACGTCTACTGATTGCGTGTGAGTCCAAGGACCACACATGACGTTCAACGCCCAGACTTATGCATTCAGACTTATGCAATTTATATCAGTGGGCAGAAGTCCATCAAAATAACATTTTGGTTAAGCGGATGCGACAAACATCCGATTCTGTCCCCTATTGCTGTTGGTCTCGTGAAATTGCAGATCACTTGACATCGGTATGAAAACTATATACGTTGCCTACTCTAAACGGCCAGGCAATCTGGTTGGCAAGTCTACCAGGTCAGCTCGGTTTTGCTAGGTGTCCCTTGTTTAAACCCTCTTCCCCCCTTTTCCCCCACATATTCCGGCGGAGATGTCTCACACTATTCAGCACGCTATTTTATTTCTATGGAATTTTTGTATGATAGACGGAAATTGATATGAATGATGCCTGTTTATTAAATTTGGACAATGTATTGGATGATCGGTTTAATGATAATGTACATTTGTGTATTTGTATAATGAGTCGGGAGACTCATTTTAGAGGGAGGGGAGTGATGTCACAGAGTGACATTTATGATAGCTAGGGTTAATAGGGATGATAAGGGTTAAAAAGGTGGGATCGAAGTCCAGGTACGAGGTAGTGATCGAAACGGAGTATAATCGTAATCCGCAAGGCTTGACCCAGAAAAACACGGCCACGTGGATACTGGTTATCTAAGAACCGGGTGGCACGAGTGTCCACAACAAAGGAAAGGTCGGTCGAGTGTAAACTCTGACTCAAGACTTTTGGTCGCGTCCACATAAGAGCACTTGGGTGGGGTTAGGTACTTTTTAGTTCCCAGGGTCACCCTGGTCAGCCCCACAGGGTGGGTTTTTCTCTCTATTCTGGGGCATGTGTTTCTGTCTACCCTTTGTCCATTCACCTGTATTTGCCTTTTTAACACTCTCCCTACTGTCTGCACTGCCTGTAGCTCTTGATATTGGATGTGTGTTGCTAAATGGTCTTAGCTTTATTTAGGCCCCATGTGTTAGGTTTATTTAATGTATTTGACCGGCTGGCGACATACATTCAATGTTCTGTTTAGTTTTTTTTTTCACAAGCAGTGCAGGCACGTCCTGAGAAAGCCTTGTTGCTGTCGGGACGTTAAGCAATGTACAATCAATCACATAAGAGCATGAAAGGTCGGTTGATTGGGGAAAGCAATGACGCAGGACACATGTAACTAGAGGTAATTAGAAATGTATATAAAGAATGGTCGGTGTGCGTTTCGAAGAGAGCTCCGTTGCGGAAGTGACACGCTGTGGCATCCTCGAGACAACACACCGACCACCATCATGATTTCAAGTCGACGCCTCGCATTGTTAGGTGAGCATGACTTGAGTTATCTTTGTATTCCATGCTAGAAGTAAATATGAGGATGCAAACTCTTTACTCTCTCCTTATGTCTGTGAATGCTTGGAGTGTGAATGATCCTGTTTGTAATTCGTAGTGTGCTCTGATTGTCACTGTTACACGTTACACGTTAGTCGTTCGTGCCGAAACAATCGGACTGTCGTGTATTTTTGCCCAATCGAGTGCCGGGGGAATCTGTGCATGAGCTGCCTTGATGGCTCCCAGCATTAGCAAAATTGTACGTAACTTTTGTGCCGTAACAAATAACGCGATGGAGTGAAGGACGACTAATCCAGATGTAACATAACTAATAATGTGAGGGACAGACCATGTCTCGTCGGGCTGTGTCCAGGACCATTTTGAAATTGCCTCGCCAATGGCCTGTCACCGGTCTTCATTTTGTCGACAATCACCGTCAAGTCAGTCTTCAGTTTTGTGTCCATGGCTACCTTATCGTCCAGCTCGTCGGATGCTATCAGTAGGGGTGGGATTTTATACTGAAAAGGTGTCGAGAAAAGCTGTTCCGAGGTAAGTCGATTAAGAAAGCTGTCGTTAAAGAAAGCTTGTAACACTGCTAGGTTGACACCGTGCTGCTGCGTGATTTCTATTTGTTGCTGGCATTGAGAAATTCTCGGTGGAATGAATAATTATCCACAAAAACAGTGCATCCGCATGGAACCTTGAATGTACAAAATGTACATCCCTTTTGCTTCGCCACTTGGTGGTTACAAGTTAAGATCAATTCACTTATTTGTGTAAGCAGCACCACGCCGTCACCCAGGTCAGTAATAGACGACTCAACCGGCTTTTCTAGAAAGAGAAACGAACACCGCGAACGAACATTCAGCCGTAAAAACATCGCTGCAGCACAGGTTGGAACATTTATGGACCTTTGAGCAAACGAAACATCGCATTGTTTGACATGTGTGCCGTGACATTGAAGATAATCCTGTGAAGAAAGTTCAATGAATGACGATTGATCTACCGAAATCGCAATAAAATCCGGCACATTCTGAACTAAGGTCGCGTGTCGCGCAGACTCATTAAACGGAACTGGAAAAGTTTTGACCGCATAGATATCAAACATGGCGTTTCCAGCGGTGATGGGGATTTGGACTGTTATCAATACGACGACCCTGCTACGTTGACAAGAAGAGACTGCCATTCGGAGACGTGATGACTGTTTGTGTTTGAACGCTAACATGCACAAGCTTATAACCACTGCCTTTCATTTATGGACTTTAGAAGGCAAGTTATTACATGTGATGGGACCAGCACAGTGATATGAACACTTATATAGACACACCGGCCTCTCCGTCTCCACATTCCCCGCACCAAACTCAGCACTTTCGGCCCCCGCTCCTTCTCAGTTTACGGTCCATCCACCTGGAACACTCTCCCACTCTCTCTCCGTCAGAAGGACTCTCTCTCCTTCTTTCAGTCCCTCAAAACTCACCTCTTTCAACAGTTCTAGCACTATATCACCACACTCCCCACAAAAGCTGACTGTCGCAATGTATTTCACCATTTTGTGGTACGTGAGTCGTTGTCTAAAGCGTGCGCATGCGTGCGCGAGTTGTGAGTGCGCGCTTAGAGTTATAATTATTATAAGATAAGCGCATTATAAATACCGTAATTATTAACTATTTTTTATTATTAATTTCCTGAAAACTGTTTGACCGATTAATGACAAACACTATGGATTGATATTCTGGAACAGGAACAAGTTTGCAAGAATATTATAAAGTCCTTAACACTGATGTCAAGGGCATCTCCATTTGATTCTCTTAATGCTTTCTTTATCACATTTAGACCGCTTTATTTTAGATTTTGTGTGAATTGACTCATTACTACAAAGTTTAGTTTTAACAAACGTTTCGCAATCGGCTTCAAGGTCAAGGTCACAGCAAAGACAAGTTTAATGTCATTTTGTTTATAATTGATTGAATGCAAGTGACGTCACACAGTAAGCATCGTTAGCCGCCTCGTCTGCAGTCGACCATTTTGTGTTGTAGAAACAGTGAACACTAATAACCGCAAACTTAGAACTCGACAAAAATATGCTTGGCTGCTCAATTTCAGGATCTAATGATAGGCCAGAGAAACACAGATAATTTTCCCAAAGGTGTAACACTACTGATAAGCGAACATACGTTCGTACTCCAGCTTTCTGTTTGGGGGAAGGAGAGGACATTTGAGCCGGTGACGAGAGATGACGACAATCGGACAGATATTCGGCACTACAGAGGAGACGGGCTTAGGTGGACAATACGCTTGTAAATTAAAACAATTTTAACATAAAAAATGTTTAGTTAAAAGAGGTTTTAAAACAGCCCCAAGACTACTGCACGACACTCTTCTAACAACAGAAAAGTATTTTTAATCTTTGTACGGCTCTATGTCATCGATTTATTAATATATGGAGAGGGGGTTCCCTGTATACTTCATTTCGCAATGAAACATTCTTATAAAAAAGAATGACACAATTTTAAAACGGTGACGTTTTGTCTGAAAATAATGTCTAGAAAGACAACCAGTGACCGCAAATGTGTTCTTGCACAGGGAATTCATGATGATTCTTTTTAGAAAAAAAAAGTATGAAAGAATAAGACAGTCAGCAATTCTAAAGATCAGTGGCACGAGGAGAAAAACAAACAAACAAACAAACAAACAGACAAACAAACAGCAAAGGCAAATAAATAAATATATAAATTATTTAATCAATTAATTATTTAATTAATAAGGAACGAACATCAATAAAAACTGAAAAAGAAAGAACTAATAAAGAAAGAAATTAACAAAACAACAATATAATAATATCTTGGAAGAAAGGGCTGGGGACTAAACCCGCGCCGGTAACTGTCTCAAAATACGTGTGATTTAGTGACTAAATATGTATTTTCCCAAAATCACTTATTCTCAAGGAGTCAATGAGACTGCCTTTTCGCCGACACTGCTAAATTCAAGCTGACTTCCGATCTCTCCAACAACTCCTGCGGTTTTAATTTCAGTTATGTATTTTTCTGACGTCTTCAGTTGTTTTGTAAAAACCGTCCACGTTCACGATCGCTACTATCTGCCGAGGCCATCTCTGCTGCACAAAATGGCGGATGTAGCAGACGAACCCAGTTGCTTATCACGTGGTCGCTTCGTCTTGCATTCAGTCAATTTCGATCGAAGGTCTAAGTCGGTTTTAAGTGTAAATTTGATTGATGACGGTGATATGTACAACATATGACATGTTTTCTTTGACAAAGAGCAACGACACAAATAATAAGTTATAACACTACGTTAGTGTCTAGTAACGTTTCATGTCCACACACAACGCTGGAATACCACGCGGTACTTCATCTTGGTAACATATACAGAAATATTACGTCACAAGATTTGGCGCGCTGGGACGTCTACACAAACACACCCACTCACCATGACTGACCACAAACACAGTTGTCCGTCAGTTCTGGGCTTGAACCCAGTGCGCAAATGCCATCGGGCCCACATCGGCCGCCGTTGGCTCCTCGCACGTACGTGGCCCGATGGCCTTTTGCACATTGATATTTATTTGCCGCGCAAAATAACAAACTTACAATGCGCCAACTTACTGATGCTTGTAATTCAAACGACCTGACGCTTCATATGGTGGCGATAGTATAAATGAATTCCTTAAGGATGATTTGATTAGGATGCAAGGCAAGGGAAATGAAAAAGCGCTAAGCAAACATGTAACAAACGAAAAGATTTAAACTACTGTGACTACCTCAGTATTATTCCGCATATTTGTAACACCCAGTCGTGAATTCTCGAGGACAATGTCGAAAGTACGATGCATTCTACTGGGTTGGAAAAATCACATGTGGCGATGCCATTATTTGTCACTAAATACAGCATGGGTTCAAAATGGCGAAACATAAGTTTAACCTCTTCTCCTGCCAGTTGTCGCATTGTTAGTTTCTCAAATCTATTCTGATTCAACACTAAAGAGCCCAAACCGTCCAAAAGAACACGATGACGTCACACAGTGACGTCAGCAAGAGGCATAGATCCTCATGAGCCCCCGCAATTGCGGGGGCTCAAGAGGATCTATGCCTCTTGCAGATAGATGGTGATGGATCGTCGGATCACGTTATCTCCGCAGTGAGGGAGTTAAACAAGCAAATCAAGGCCAACACACAGGCGAAAAGACAACAGACAAGGAATATATACAGCGTCGTCACACTATTGCGTAGGAGAACAAAAATCCAACCAACTCTGCAGTTACATGGTAAAAAGCAAGTATATGTACATTTTGGAGAAAGGCGAGGTTGTGCTCAGAGAACAATGAAAATATCACTTTTCTCACACACAAAAAACGAACAATTTGCAATCCACATAACGACAGAGCACTGAAAATTTGAAAATGCATGACAAACTATTGAATTTCTGTTTAGCGCATTAACGCGTGAAAGACGTGCCATATAAGGTGATGGCAAAATTCAGTTCACACAGTTCAAGAATTAACAGCGTTGCAAAGTAAGCCATATCGAGATAGACGCGTACAAGTCTCAGCTGTCTCAGTACTCGAACGCAACAGCAACTAGAACAAAATACATCATAACAAAACAATGGCTGTTAATACATTCGAGACGTCCTGCATTTCTAAAAGCGGCTTTATGAACGAGAAACTCACTGGAATCTGGTGCAGTTGGGTGGTTTACAATTTTCTCTCGGTAGTGAAGGGGTTAACGGATGGTTAACCATTAAGCCCCGACATGCTATGGCAGGATGTGGATCGACCATGATAGTTTAAGGGTGGTGTTATCCTCGATTCCTCTCTTTCCATGACCAGCTTCGTCTCCGCCACGGCCCAAGCATGCTACTTCCACCTCCGCCGCATCAGTCAGATCAGAAAATACCTCACTACCGAAGCTGCCACCAAACTTGCTGTCTCTCTCATCCTATTCCGCGTCGACTACTGCAACTCTCTCCTTTCCGACCTCCCTCACTCCACGACTTTCACTCTCCAGCGCGTCCAGAACAATGCTGTCCGCCTCGTCCTCAGAAAGAAAAAATCCGACCACATCACTCCCCTGCTCAAACTCCTTCACTGGCTTCCCATCCCACAACGCATCCAATCCAAGATCCTGTCTCTCTGCCACAAATCCCTGAACAACTGCGCTCCTGCCTATCTCTCCAACTTACTTCACCCCTAGCCCTACACTCCTCCCCGCTCCCTCCGCTCCGCCTCCGACCCTCTCCGCCACTACATCCCCCGCACCAAACTCAGCACTTTCGGCCCCCGCTCCTTCTCAGTATACGGTCCATCCACCTGGAACACTCTCCCACTCTCTCTCCGTCAGAAACACTCTCTCCTCCTTCCAGTCCGACCTCAAAACTCACCTCTTTCAACAGTTCTAGCGCTATATCACCACATTCCCCACCCCAAGCTGACTGTCGTAATGTATTTCACTATTTGTGGTACGTGAGTCGTTGTCTAAAGCGTGCGCGAGTTGTGAGTGTGCGCTTAGAGTTATAATTATTATAAGATAAGCGCATTATAAATACCGTCATTATTATTATTATTATTATTATTATTATTATTAATAGCTTGGCGCCTGTAGATGCCAAGCTATTCGGACACCACCCTTAAACTATCATGGTCGATCTGTTTCCAGTACTGTGACGCAGACCTCACAAGATATGTTAACAAAAAAACTGATATTTTTATTATCATGATGTAACGAACTAATCAGTCTAGTTACTGAGATAGAGTACTGTAGTGACGATGATGTAATCAGATAATCAGTCTAGTTACTGAGACAGAGTGCTGTAGTGACGATGATGTAATCAGCTAATCAGTCTAGTTACTGAGACAGAGTACTGTAGTGACGATGAATGCGCTCAATTTCTTCCTTCATGGACTGGAACATGCTGTCGTAATTTTTCTGCATTCTATTCCTCTCCTCTGCCATGGATTTCAGCATGCTGTCGTGGTTCTTCTGCATCCTCTCTCTCTCTTCCTTCATGTCCTCCTGAGCGGCTTGCAGCTGACTCTCGTCATTTCGTTTCGCTCTCTCCATTTCTTCTTTCATGGAAGCGACCTGGTCGTCGTGGATTTTCTGCAGCCTGGCCCTCTTGTCCTTCATGTCTGTGCGAAGTGTTTCCAGCTGAGCTTCGTGGTGGGCGTGCGTCCTGTCCAGTTGTTCTTTCATGGATTGAGTCGTGCTGTCGAACAGACTCTGCATTCCTTCTTTCTCTTCTTTATGCTGTTCCTTCAGTGAGTCTATCTCTGTGTGGTGATTTCGCTGCTTTCTCTCGAGTTCTTCTCTCATGGACTTGACTTTGTCATCGGCGTTTTTCTGGGCCCGTTCGCTTTCTTTCTCCGTGAAATCTTTCAGGGTCTGAAGTTGAGTTTCGTGGTCTCGCTGCATCCTCTGAGCGTCCTCTCGCAGGAGCTGGACCTGGCTGTCGTGGTGTCTCTGCATCCAGTCTCTGTCTCTGGACATCTGGTCTCTCAAGGCCTGCGTCTGGTCAGCGTGGTCTTTCTGCATTCTCTCCCTCTCCTCTCTCGCCTCCTTCTTCGCCGTTCTGAGTTGATCATCGTGTGTCCGCTGCAAGGCCTTCTTCTCTTCTTTGGCCTCCAGCTTAGCCAGGTGCAGCTGTTCCCCGTGAGCAGTTTTCAGCCTCTGAATTTCTTCTTCTAGTTCCTGTTTTAGTGCTCTCAATTTCGCATCATGGGCCTCTTGCATCCTGATTTTGTCTTCTGTGAACAGTCGCTCCTTCTCCATCATCTGACAAACCAGCGCCGTGTTCTCATCTTTCAGCCTCTCCATTTCCTTCTTCGACCAGTCTTCAGCCTGGAAGCTTGAGATACTCTGCTCCGACATGCTCACTGTAGCTAGCTGTCACCTCCTAACAATTTCACTTAAAATGGATGTTCACTGAAGCAGCCACGCACTACCCTCTAGTGAAATCAAACCCGAATAAACAATATATGAAAGAGAAGAACATGTGATTAAGTTAGTTTGAAGGTCTCCTCCACAGCAGATGATTGCGGGTGATGTGATCAGCTTCTTGAATACACGAAGACACTGAGTGGAAATGACAGTCAATGTTCACGAAAGCTTGGTGGTTGTCTGACCAAACCGTCGACCACTCGTGGTCTGCTCGTCACGCTGATGGTGCAAGGCCACGCACGGTTTCCGAAACCTGTGGGAAGCGTCACACACCGCCCTGCAACATACATATAAACATGGAATCGTATGACTGGCCGCGGGGCTGACACTGGTGAAGGGCAGCAGTA
>BTPG01000006.1:187308151-187461574 GCA_036245525.1 Semisulcospira habei | reverse complement strand
CCCCCCCCCCATCCAGACCCAAAATTCTTTATAATGTTACAAAGTCCCTTTTTGGGACGTTTGCACGCCCCCCCCCCCCCCCACGTCATGGTAGATCCATCTCCTGCAACACAGTCTTTAGGTGTCAGCTCTAAATTTTGGATATACGGCGGTGAGGTTAAAGATACCACAGACCAAACAGGCCTGACGATGGTGCTTTGACTAAATGCAAATCCGCTGAGCCACCGAGCTCTGTTCAGAAAAAAAGAAAGAAAAAAGAAAGAAAAACAAAAGTGTAATATTTTATACTTTTAAAGTTACCCGATCACTTAGGTGCTTGGTGATGAGAACACTAATACGGACAGACACACAAAGCTTAACCCATTTAACCCCATGGTCGCATTTCCAAAATTTTGGAGGTGCCACCTAAGGATTGCGGATATGGATCGACCATGATAATTTAAGGGTAGTGCCAGATCTGCTTGGCGCCATCGGGTTCCAAGCTAATCTGGCAGTACCCTTTAATTATCATGGTCGATCCTGCCGGCTGTCCGGATACGCGGCATATGCCGCGTATGCAGACGCGGCAGGTCTCGAATGAGTTAAAGTGGTCAAAAGGTGTCACTGCGGCCAGCGCAAAGCGGTTCACGTACCGTTTTCCACACTCGCGAAATCAAACAAAATGAAACAGATCGCAAAATTCACGCACACTGTTCATTTTACGCTGCTTTCTGTCAAGACAAGGCACACACAATGACAAACATATGACAAAACAAACAAGATTGTCCCGCAAAGACTTCACCTGGGTTGATCACATTGTGTGCGCTCAGTTACACAGACCCACACTTCACACTTTGTTTGTTACGTCACTAATCCACTAGTGGGAGGGGAGGAGGGGTGTGAAAGGGTAAGTTTGCGTGGCGACAGGCTGAATTTAATCACGCTGCTATGCATTAGGCGCTCATTGAATCAAACATATGGTAAATCAAACATATGGTAACCCTCTGGCTAAGACGGGTTTCTCAAGAAATGAGCACAACCATCCCAGTGTGCAGAAGGACATTGGGCAGACATCGACCGCATTAGGCCCTCACACACTTGTGCGCGGGCCTAAAAAGACGACTTCGGCCTGATGCCATTCTGTACACTCGGTTCCCATCTGCAAGTTGGTCAAATCAAAATTAAATTGTCTGCGAGCGGTAGCCTTTCGTCTGCAGAAGGCATAGAGTTTGTTTAAAGGCTAGGAAGCTTCAATTACCGACTCTCATGCTCTGTTTAACACCCCTAGGTCCATCAGTACTGACACAAATGGGGACGATATTGTGCGTTTTGTCTTTGTTAAACAACACACACACAAACACACGCACGCACACAAGCAAGCACATACACAAACTGTGAGAAAAAAAAGGCGAAACTGAAACGTTTGAATATAATTTATGGAAGGTATTCTCTATTGAGGATATCCTGTATTACAAACTTTCATGATATAAACAATTCGAAGTTTATTATGGAAAATAACTACAAGTATTTTAAATAGTATACATGTACCCAAGGTCAACCAAACGACAGCCGTGAGCGGCCGACGTCACGCAGAGGACCTTTTGTTCACTGAGATTATTTTAAAATATTACTTAACTGTCTAAACTTGACAAAACACTCACCCTCAGTCAGAACACACACATTTTTGTTTAATTTTCTACACGCATACAGATATCTTACAAACACAACTGGCAGCGTTCAGTATCGTTTGTACTTACAGTAGCAATAAACATGAAGAAGATACATGCCCCTTCTGCCCTTGCTACAAAAATCTCTTGAAATGAGAAATGGAAAATTTTAAAATACATAACCAAAAAATAAATACATACACAACCGAAACATAAATACACTTAAAACACATTTCAAATCCAAGAAAAGATAAAGTACAATTCATCATATGCGTTGCACTTTGTCATAAATTGGCAACAACCTTAACTCATTGTTCCCGAGGTACAAAATACCCACATTTTGGAGTTATCCTCTGAGAACTGCATTACAATTCAGGAAACAGATCGACCATAATAGTTGAAAGGTGGTGGCAGAATAGCTTGGTGCCTGTAGGCGCCAAGCTATTCTGCTACCACCCTTTAACTATCATGGGCGAGCCATATCTTGCTGCAGTGTGTTGCGGGCAGAATGACTTAAACTGTATTTATGGTTGCACTATACATACACATAATGTACCGTATGTGCTGCACAAAGTCGGTGTTGAAGCCATCCAAATGTAAAACCAACTCACTTATATTAATGAGAGAATCGGATGGATGATGGATGTTTGAGACTGCAATCAAAATGCAATATGTGTAATTTGCAAATGGTTTCGGAAAAAGGCCTGACCAGAACTGACTCTAGCAGTACCGAATAAAGACACACAATTAAAGCCCGACGTATACCGTCTAATATACAGTGTTTCCATGGGAAAGGCTACAGTCGCCTATTACACGGTACACGACGGGCTTCAAGTGAAGACCTGAACACCGCAAAATGCTCAAATCTTTTTTTTAAAAAAAATCACAGAAAAGGCCGGACGGAAATAAGACTGACTTCAAAAGAATACTTAATCACAGACTTTTTCACCCTAGGAACACAGGTGTAAGCTGTGTCAGTAAGAGGCATAGATGCTCATGAGCCCCTGCAGGGTCCCATGAGCATCTATGCTTCTTGCTGATGGACATTCTGCCGACACGTAAAACGATGTACATGTACCTACAACGGACACTGTTTTCTCTCTCTGCTTTTACAATCAGGACGTAACGTCAAAGAGACATGCAAAGGAAACAAACGATGCCGCCCTGAGGGAAAAGATGGCACCTATACATATAGAGATAAAGCTGTGTGCTGGTCTGCGATTCTGAACCCTACAGCTCTAAGTCATAAGGTCGAAAATCACAGACAGACCAACAAACACATACTCTATCTTTGTTGGTCATAGCGATAGGCTGTTGTGCAAAAGCGACGGGGGAGTGGGGGGGGGGGGGGATGGAGAAACGGACTAAGAGGGAGAGGCTCAACAGGCAGTATGCACAACAGGATCCTTCTGCAAACACTCCAATAAGAACAGAGTTGTTTGTGGCTAGTAGTAGAAATTAATATCACAGATAAACCAGTACGATTGTTGTACGACGGACTACAACTCGTAATGACGGACTGATGATCCCAGAAACACACAAAGTCAAATACTGGTAAGCACATTCAGAATGAGCAGAAACAAAAATATCAAGCCAACCATGAGCAGTACATTGATCATAAGACGCAAAAGCTGGGATGGGTTCGCCATGACAGTCCAAGGGTAGTGCAGTGCCAGGCTAGCTTGGCGCCTGAAGGCACCAAGTTAATCTGCCACTATCCTTGAACTATCATGGCTGATGCATCTTCCCCCAGCTCTGCAGATGCCGCCAAAAGTTGTTAAAAACCATTAATTAACCCATTAAGCCCTGACGCACTACAGCAGGAGATGGGTCGACCATGATAATTCAAGGGTAGTACCAGATGAGCTTGGCGCCGACAGGCGCCAAGCTCATCTGGCACTACCCTTGAATTATCATGGTCGACCCATCTCCTGCAACAGCTGCATGGTCGTTAGGTGACGCCTCCAAAATTTGGGAAATACGTGCGTCAGGCTGAATGAGTTAACTTTGACTGTCGGTAGTGATTTTGGTCGGCGCGATTCCTACTGGAATCACCTTAACCAAAATCGCTACAGACAACCAAAGGGTTAGCTAAGGTACCATGAACTAAAACATGTAATGGTGGACACGATCTTTCATGAAGATCAGGAATGCGTGTTGGTTACATGGAAGCATAAGTACATGTTATGTGAGGTGAACTGACTGTTTTAAGCTCAAGGAAAGTGCCTGACAGCGATAAGGTAATACTTCAGCCATTCCCACTATCACTCATCATCACATTCTACCATCAGGCAAAGTACTATTTTGACGAAAATTATTAAACAAATGTAAAAAATAATGTAACATTAAAGGTTGATATACAGAATGATACAAAGAACAGACACAAGTAGAATAAACATGGTAGCCAGTGTATATTTGACAACCAGTTTTTCTCTTTTAGCTCCAAGGCTGATATATACAGAACAATACAAAAAGCAGATGCAAGTACATTAAACATGACAGCTAGTGTATATTTGACCTCCAGTTTTTTTTTTAATAGACACACAACAATTATTCTTCACTTTTTGCGCTAGAAACAACTCTCACTTTAAGCACTAAAAAGGGCGACACAAATCCACATGACAGCCCAAGATTAGTGTCTGATTAGCTTGAGCCAAAATTAGTGCCTGCATGGATTAGTATATTGTGAGAAAGACACTTTAGCAACTGGATGGTAGACTCCCAACGGCTTTGGCTCAAGGGTAGTGCCTGATTAGCTTGGCGCCTGGAGGCACCAAGCTAATCAGGCACTGCCCTAGAGCAATAACAGTCGATCCAACGCCTGCGTAACAAGGGTACACACAAGAGACTACATCTAAGGATCCTCCATGCAGTGTCATTCAATGTCATTCAAAACCAGGAAGGCCAACGGAGACGCCAAACTGTCGGGATAGCTGTCGTAGTCTCTCCTCTACTAATGTACAGCGCTGAACGCTCTGTTTGTAGTTGTATTTCAAGTCCTCAATCTCCTCAAAGAAATCGGGACCAAAGTTTTCCAACTCTTTCTTCAACTGTGGGAAAAAAAGAAGTAAATCAAATGATGTGTTAATTATATCGTTTCCTGCATTTTCCCCATGCCCCCCCCCCCCCCAACCACCACCATGAAACCTAAACTCTCTCGAGAGACAGTTACTACAGTATGTAACAGAGGTTATTCATGATTCCAGCAACTCACGGAATCAACAAATACCCCTTCAACATGGTTTCCAAAATATTTAGACTTCCAAGAAAATGGGCAGCGAAGATTGCTTTGTGGTGATCAAATAAAATGAAATAATAGTAATGCACATGTATGAACAAAGTAGAAAAAAGAGAAGTAAATACATAAATAAATAAATAAGAACATCACAAGTTCAATACCACATTCCATTAATTGTTAGCCATAATGAACCCTATAAAACAGAACATAAAATAAGAAATTTGTTTTCTGACAAACCTAACTGTATCATTATTGACGGCATCTGTGTCAGCTTTCATAAGCCAATGTCGATGGTGCGGGTGCAAACTCTGCGCACAAAATTATTTCAAGTGTCCTGCACTTACCCTCTCCACTTCTAATCGTAGTTTGTCTTTGTCAAGGTTCAGTGACTTCACTTCCAGGCGAGCCTCAACGTTCTCTCTGGCCATCTCCTCGTACTTGCGTGCCTTCGACAAGATGTCACTTGTCACCTGAAAAACAACAGTGAACCTCCTTTCAGTTTCAGGTCTGCCAAAAAATGTCAGTGTATGGTGTCATTTACCCCCTTGACTGTTGGAGCACTGGAAACAGCACCCAGATACAAGAGGCATATATTCTCATGAACCCCGGCATTTGCAGGGGCTCAAGAGAATCTACGCCTCTTGCTGGCCTCATTCATATCTGTATGAAGTTGAAAGACTGGGGAAGACTAGGGATCAGAGATCAACAATTATATTCGGAGACATCGTTTCCAGCCTCTGGCAGTCAAGCAGTGAAACCAGACTGGGAAAAAGCCAAATATTTTAAATAGATACTGCTAAACAGGCAGAACTGCTAACGCAGACACCCTCATCCTTTTTTAAAATAAAATAATAAACAGCCCAAAAAGAGAGAAGAAAAAAATCTGCGGGTCTGTGATTTTGGACCTTATGATCTCAGGACATAAGTCCAAAATCACAGACCATCACGCAAATCTTTTCAGCAGCTCTTTGCCTACTGCTGGCGCCTCCAGCCGACGCGAGATGACTTCCTGTAGCACACTATGGGCGGTGGGATCCGTGCAGCCAAGCATCGCCTGCAGTTTGTGTGCTTGGCTATCTTTAGTGCAGAATGTGTCGTTACAAGCCATCACTTGGCATGCACACCATATCCAGAAATAAACTCTGAACTGCTCAGTGGCAGAGCAGATAACGCAGAGAAGTTATTTGGTAGGAGGCCAAGAGTTAAAAGACTTGCGTACCTGTTCACCACCCGCTCCACTCTGTTGCTGAGCCAGCCTCAAGTCATTGACCAGTTCTTTCTTTTCATTTTCCAGGATTGTCAATCTGCCATGACAGACACAAACACACACACAAATGAAACTCCATTCTACCTCCTTCTGCCCGCCATGAGGCCAAGATGGCCTTGGTTTCCTGCTCGGCGTTAAACCCAAATAACTAACTCTATCTCCTTCTGCAAGTGTCAACTGGACCGCTCTTCCGATCTATCGAATACTCACATTGAAAAATAATTCGTCAAAACAATGAATCAACCAGTAAAGCAAATCAATCTAATAATCTGTCAATATCTATTGATGATCAGTCAAAAAGACTATTAACCCTTGTAACGCACGCAGACTTGCCCACAGTCGTACGCACAGACTCACGCAACAGACGCATACACCGCCACTGACTCAGACGGGCGCATTCATGCGGTAAAAACACACGGGCTCCCTTTCTAAAGTAACCTTTATACACTATAAATAAAAGAAAGACTTATATGACTATCAAACTATATACAACGTTCTACTATCACACCACACACGTAACACAGTATCTTTGCCAGGCTAGGTCTTAGTCTCACATTGCCTCCAACCTGTTTGATGTTGTCTGGTTACGTTGTTCCTTCTCACGTCTAGGCGTGAAAGTCCTTCGTCGTACGCGTATTGCCGTCCTGTCTCTTTGGGCACGGACGTCCTCGTTCTCGTACGGTACTCAGTTCTCGCTTGGACTTGGGTGTCTTGGCTCCCAGTCAGACTCTCTCAGAAGAGCTGGAGGGATGACCTCATAGGTCCCACCTGCGACTCGACGTCTCGGCGTCTGTCTTTTGTTACACTATAAGTGTATACGACCAATATCACGGTCGGGTAATTTTATAATTTCCCTTGATATGAAAATAACGAGGGTATAATTAGTACCACGGGCTCACGTGGAGTTGACAAGTGGCCGGCCCTACTAAGCTGGGACTAATGAATAAATAATGAGCCCTCGTTAGTAGTGAGGAACACAGACTCCTGCTGACAAAGAATAATTATGAGAGTCAGTAATAGGTTACTAGTCAGCTAAGATCAGAGGACGCTGGCCACCATAATAGATGTGGAATAATTAGGAGAGACAGTAATGGGTCCCTGGTCAGCTAAGATCAGAGGACGCTGGCCACCATAATAGATGTGAAATAATTAGGAGAGACAGTAATGGGTCCCTGGTCAGCTAAGATCAGAGGACGCTGGCCACCATAATAGATGTGGAATAATTATGAGAGACAGTAATGGGTTCCTTTGATAGCTAGGATCAGAGGACGCTGGCCACCATAATAGATGTGGAATAATTAGGAGAGACAGTAATGAGTTCCTTTGATAGCTAGGATCAGAGGACGCTGACCAGCATAATAGATGTGGAATAATTATGAGAGACAGTAATGGGTCCCTGGTCAGCTAGGATCAGAGGGCGCTATCCACCAGAGCAGATGGGGGATAGATTATGGGCGACAGTAATAGCTCCTTTGACAGATAGGGTCAGGGGACGCTGGCCACCATGATAGATGTGGAATAATATGGGTGACAGTAATAGCCCCTTTGACCGGTTGAGACAAAGGGGCGATGCCCTCGGCCAGAACGGGTATATATATTGGGGGTAAACACCAGAACGGGAGAGCTCACAACGAAGAAAACGAGATAGAGAGAGAGCTCGCACAATGACCAGAACGAGAGAGCTCACAACGAAGGGAACGAGATAGATAGAGAGTACACAACGAAGAGAGTGAGATAGATAGATAGAGGGAGCTGAGAAGCGAGAGACCGAGCGCCGGTATTTTCGCCATTTTAGTATGCCATGCTAGTAGGTTGGTTGTGCCCAACCTATTAGACCCACGATGACCAAGAAATAAAAGACTCCTCTGGAAACACTCTTGTCTGGCTGCGTCTTCCATCTACAACACCTTGCGTGTGGCTGCGGTAGTGTAACACTACCGTATCTTCTTATTTGGTGCCGTGACCAGGATCTCGGAACGGGAAGAAACAGAGGAACGAAGAGACAGAAAAACTAGACTATCAGCACCAAATCGACAGCCAACGACGCAAGGGTGGAAGAGCAGACCAGGAAGAGAAGAGAAGAGTGCAAGCCAACAACCCGAAGAGAAGAGAAGAGTTCGAGCCCACTTCAAGAAAAGCAGAGTTCGAGCCCACGTCAAGGAAAAGCAGAGTTCGAGCCCACTTCAAGAAAAGCAGAGTTCGAGCCCACGTCAAGGAAAAGCAGAGTTCGAGCCCACTTCAAGAAAAGCAGAGTTCGAGCCCACGTCAAGGACAAAACAGAGTTCGAGCCCACGAGACGTCTGCGACTCATTCAAGACCAACAGCCGAAAGGATCACGGGGTAAGTGACTTTTTTCGTTTAACCCTTGTTGAGTCTTATATAGGAGCCAGACCAGTTAGCTAGAGTTGTGTTGTTGTTACATTTAAAAAGAAACAAAAATGGCAGAGGAAGTGTTTAGGATTTTAGGCGAAAAATTAGAGGAAATGAGTCAGGCTATTAACGCCCAGAGTATAGGGCAGATGGTAGGAACGTTTGACGGAAAGCCTACCAAATTTAGGGAGTGGATAAAAGAAATTGACAAATATGCAGTGCTAAATAAAGCCCTCAACAGGCGCCCGGTCATTGCTTATCAAGCAAGCTCGGGGGTGGTGAGTGATTTTATCCATCGATTCTTACAAACGGAAGCGGCAGGGGATTGGGATGAACTGAAAAGGCAGCTAACCGTAAGGTTCGGCGAAATCGCCGATGAAAATCATGCTCTTGCGTGGCTACAGCGGGTGAAACAAAACCCAAGGGAAAGTGTGCCTCTGTACGCAGAGCGACTAATGACTCTGGCCGGCGAAGCCTTCCCGAGTCAGATGGGCGCTGCTGTGGTACAACGGCAACTAATAAATTTCTTTGTTGACGGATTGGCGCACGACTTTCTTAAGATGAAAGTCCTGAGGGACAACTCAAATACGTTAGATAGGGCCGTGCAGGTGGCCATGCAGGAGGAAAACCTTCGCCATAGGTTTGAGCTACGCACGATAAACAATCGGCCAGTTAGTCAGCCGAGAGCGACAGCTAGGGGTGGAGAAGAGGCTATGGAAGTAGACCATGCTCGTCACCGTAATTGTTTTAAATGCGGGAGAGTAAGGCACCAGGCAAGAAATTGCCGAGTGATAGTAGGGGCGGTTGGTCAGCAAACAATGCGTCCCCCGATTCAATGCTGGAAGTGTGGGGAACGAGGTCACATTCAGCGGGAATGTAGAAAGGCCGGAAACAGACGGCCACAAGGTCAAAGAAGGTTTCCGCCGAGGCAGGAAAACTAGAAGGTTCTGCGGCACACGAAGCCGTTACGCAGGACCGGAAAAGTAGAAAGAGTCAGTTGTTTAGCATTAATGTAGCGGGTAGCCCTAAGTGCATAGTGTTCAAAATTGGGAAGCAACGATTTCGTAGCTTGATCGATACGGGAGCAGAGGTGTCTTTGATTAGCAAGGGGGCTTACGATAAACTCAGTCATAAGCCAAAGTTAGGAAAGGGAGATGTGTCGTTACAGTCAGTTAGTGGAGAAGCTTTACAAGTATTGGGGAGTTCAGAATTAGAATTTACGGTAGCGGGGCAAAAGTTTAAACATAAGTTCTACGTGGTATCAGGGCTCAACAGGAACTTTATTTTGGGAAATGACTGGTTAGACAAAAACGGGGTGAGGATTTATTTTGACTTGAAGAAACTCAGAGTCGGAAGTGTTTATGTGCCCTATGAACAGGACATCCACATTTCGTCTTTGGTCAGTGACTAAGACGAAAGTGATAAAACCTCAGACGGCAGAAGTACTCCAGGTACGGATGAAGAATGCTCCGTATTTTGCAAGAGAGACACTCTTAGAGATTTCGGAAACAGACAAGGGATTTATAGCACAAGAACCGGGACTGTTAGTGACAAGCACGGTAGTCAGGCAAAATAATCACCAGACGTATCCCATACTGATAGTAAACAACACAAACAAGACGTATAGAGTTAGAAGGGGTTGTGTTGTAGGGAAGGTAACAGCAGTTCAGGAAGTACATGAAGTACAAATAGGGTCGGTTGATCGGCAGGTATCGGCAGTCGACTTGACGGAAGTCACTGCGCCGGAGAATATGAAAGGTGTAGTGTCAGAGCTCATTACGAACAATCAAGACTTGTTCGCGAATAGCGACCTGGATTTAGGGGCTACTGACACTGTCACGATGAAACTAGATACCGGCGATCATCCTCCCATTAGGATAAAACCGTATAGAATCCCGCTTCAAGATAGAGAGATTGTTGACAAGGCTCTAGAAGAGATGTTACAGGCAGGTGTGATAAGACGTTCTCAGTCCCCATGGTCTTTTAGTTTAGTGATTGTATCCAAGAAGGATGGGTCGAAACGTTTATGTGTTGACTTTAGAAAACTGAATGAGATTACAAAGAAAACATCGTACCCACTACCGCTGATAGATGACATTTTGTCACTGCTTGGAAAGGCCAAGTATTTTACCAGTCTGGACCTTAAGTCGGGATACTGGCAGGTCAAGATGGCGGATCAGGAGAGTAGGGATAGAGTAGCATTTGCATGCCACAAGGGATTATTCGAATTCACGAAAATGCCTTTTGGTTTGGTGGGAGCACCGGGATTGTTCATGATGCTTATGAATATCGTGCTAGCCGGTTTAGAAAGCTTTGCCTGTGCCTATCTCGATGACATTTTGATCTTCTCAGAAACAATAGAAGACCATCTGTGTCACCTTCAGACAGTCTTTGATCGATTGAGACAGCATGACCTGAAGCTGAAACTCAAGAAGTGTCAGTTCTTTGCGGAAGAAACCAAATACTTAGGGTTTGTCATTAGTAGCCAGGGGATAAAACCGGATGAGGAAAAGGTAAAAGTCATTAGGGCTATGGCGGCTCCGACCTGTGTCAGAGAGTGCCGTTCGTTCATTGGTATGATTGGGTTTTACAGGAAAATGATTCCTAATTTCTCCCAGATGGCTGAACCAATCATAGCACTGACACGAAAGTATGCGAGATTCAGTTGGACAGAGGAATGCCAGAAAGCGTTTGATTTGATGAAGGAGACGTTAGCCGTAGCACCAGTGTTAGCCTATCCAGATACACGGCGTCCGTACATTCTTTACACGGATGCCAGCGACACATGCGTGGGGGCATGTCTCGCGCAAAAATGTGATGAGGATTCAGACATTTCCCCAGGCTCAAAGGTAGAAAGACCTATTTATTTTCTATCCCATAAACTTAGTACCAGCCAAAGAAAATGGTCAACAATAGAGAAAGAGGCTTTTGCGATCCATTATGCGCTTCAAAAGCTAAATCACTACTTGCATAATGCGGAGTTTGTAATCCGCACGGATCACATGCCTCTTAAGTATTTGCTTAATTCACCAATGCAGAATAAGAAGGTGCAGATGTGGGCCCTTGGCATTTCAGGATATAACTGTACTATTGAATATATCCCAGGTCCTCAAAATGTTTTGGCAGACTTACTATCCAGAATGCCGAGTGGTACTCACATGCCAGAGCATGAGGAAGAAGAAGAGTTAACCAGAGAGGTCAATGACAATGCTTTTGTCATTGGAGTCATAAACTCCAACCATTTCACACCCAAGCAGTTTGCTAGTTGTACAATAAGGGCAGGGTGTGACGAGAAGCTGGAAAAAGTTGATCTTCCAGGGTTTGATATTATTGAGGAACAGGGGAAGGATTCTGAAATAGTGCGCTTAAAGGACTTATTGATTAGTGAACAAGGAACCATGACAGTCAATAGGAGGTACATGCTGATAGAGGATGTTCTGTATTTCTTGTCTCATCCTGATGATGAACCAGTAGCCAGATTGTATGTTCCGTCTCACTTGGTAGAGTACGTAGTTAGACAGTACCATGACGAAAATGGTCACTTAGGAATAGACAAGACGCATGACACAGTCAGCAGAAAGTATTACTGGCCTAACATGTACAAACAACTGTATGAATATGTTAGTGGGTGTGTCATCTGTCAGTCTAGAGTGTTACAAAAGAAAAGGGCCCCCCCCGTACAGGAAATGGACATTCCTCCATACCCATTCGCTAAGTTGTCATTGGACTTGGCAGGTCCGTTTGACCGCTCTCTTAGCGGGAATCGCTATGTCATAGCATTCATCTGTCATCTGACAGGTAGGGTAGAGGCGTTCCCTGTACCAGATAAAACGCCGCAGTCAGTGGTACAGCTGCTCGTAGAAGAAATTCTACCCAGACATGGCTGTCCATTGCAGATAGTATCAGACAATGGATCTGAGAATGTGAATAGGGTTATGGCAGAAACGCTGGCAGAACTGAACATAGACCATGTCACGACCAGTCTTTATCATCCACAGTCCAATGCTAAGGTCGAACGTTTCCATAGAACTTTTAACGACATTCTGTCCAAAAAGATACAAGAAGATTTTTCGACATGGGACGTGCATATTAACCAGGTACTAGCAGCTTATAGGGTTTGTGTTTCGGAAACTACGCAGGAATCTCCTTTCTTTTTACTGTACGGTCGCGATCCAGTGCTACCGTTAGATAACATCCTTAGACCCCGAAGAAAATACGCTGGTGAAGATTTTCACAAGATAGCGCTTGAGCAGCAACACACGGCCTTCACCCAGGTGTATCGGCGAATTAAGAAAGCACAGAAGAAGGGGGCTAAGTATGCTAATAGAGGTGTACAGCCTGTCGAGATTAAGGTCGGTGACCCAGTGTACCTTCGTAATCACCGTAGACACAATAAGTTAGACAGTAAGTGGAGGTCGCACTATAGAGTGGTGGAACAATTGTCGCCTGTCACATTCAGGGTACGACATCAACTAGATGGCACTGAGGTCAGTTCACATGCTGAACACTTGCGGATAGCCAAAATTAGCGAGTGGCCTATTCCAAAAGCCAGGGGGAGAACATTACGTAAAGCCACACAGGTTGTAGCTCCAGAATCATCCGATAGCGACAGTGACGATGCAGTAGGGCAAGAGAACGCACGAGACAGACTGACTAGGGGGGTGCGAAAAGAGCGTGAGAATTCTTCATCCGAGGAGGACGTTCCGTTAATGGAGTTAAGAAAGCGCCTAAAGACAAGAGAGAAAAGATCTCTCTCAGCAGTAAACGTTAGTTGTAGCAAGGGCACATCAGACAGTTCTGATGATGGGGAGATCGACGACAATCGTTCGATTCAGCCTAGTTTACAGACTAATGGGGTTAGGGAAATTCTTGAAGCGATACTGACTCTTCTGCCAAAGAAGGCTTCAAATTAGAAATGCGACTCTCAGACGGTATCTGAGAGAGGACTATTGTAATGTGTAAATCATGAAGCATGATTTGAGTTTTGTCAGAGACAGTGGTATAAGTCTCTGGTGGTATCTTGTATGTTGCAGACAACAACAAGATGAAGTTTTTCTTGAGTCTGATAGTATTGGGGCTAGCGCAGGGTTTAAATATTAATCACAATGTCGTATTTCAAAAACTTGATGAAGTTACCACTAGTAACTGGAGATTCAGGTCGGCCTGCGCCAGAATCAATGACGGCTCAGTATGACTTAGAATCCACAACAATAGCAGTAGACGCGCAACGTACGCGGTTCGCGTTCCTTACGGAAGCTGAACTTGAAGCTCGTTCCAAACCCTTGATAGGATTCTGTGCGATTCGAAGTGCAATATATCCTATGAACATTAATCAGTTTTGTGTTACGGCGCTGTTTTTAAACAATTCAGACGTAATTGCAACACACTGCCAAACAAAGGTCAAGTTGGGTACAGTGTTACCTATGGCACGGTATATAATGGATGGGCTATGGGTCATTAGTAATCATAGTCCACTAGAGATGAGTATTAGTTGTCACGGTAAAGGGGTCACGTACCAACAAATCAACCCACCATTATCGCTAATCCGCCTCAATGAATCATGTACGGCTATTAGTGATAGATTGATGTTAACCCCATACTACCAACAAGAAAGCCAGTATCAGGTGGAAGACAAATTGATAGGATGGATGGAAAACTATGCATTTTCCAATATAACGTTATGGAAACCATTTCATAGCGCTTTACCAGACTACGATCCCATCTCTTTGCCCAAAGAGTTAGATGAAATTAAGGAAATGCCAATGGATCATCTAATTGCTCGACTTCAGAGCATGCGATTCGTTAAGCCAAAACAAGAATGGGCGATATGGAAACAGATCATCATTGGTTCTATCGTAGGGACAGTTGTAGTGATCAATAGTTGGGGTAAGGTGTATACGATATAAGAAAAAAAAACTAGCGCATGGTTTGGCTCCATATTATCACGACTCAGGAAGCGTGAACGTGAGGTCACTGTGCCTACGTTGATTTCGGCGGCTGTGCAATCAGCAGACGTGAATGACGTCGCAAGAGCGAAGGACTCTACGCCGATGATGGAGGGAGGAGTGCAGTTACTCCCCGCCTCGAACGTTGTCAAGTTTACCCGTCGTTGGGGTAACCAAGGATCAACGTGTTGCGATCCAGGAAGAATCGTGAAGAATAACGAACACATGTGCAAAGACATAACCGAGTCGACGATTTTGATGTGAACATTTATGGGCGTGATTACGCCGGACAATAATAATTTTTAATAAGGAGTGATCGATTTAAATAAGCGGTCATTCCGAAAAATGATGTATTTTGTGGATAACATGTTTAATTGTTTGAAATGATGTTGTTGTCTGAATATTGTGTAATGAAAAAAAAAACGAATCTTGTGAATTAAGATTCCTTTTTTTTTTCGGGTAGGTTTGGGAGGAGTTGTTACACTATAAGTGTATACGACCAATATCACGGTCGGGTAATTTTATAATTTCCCTTGATATGAAAATAACGAGGGTATAATTAGTACCACGGGCTCACGTGGAGTTGACAAGTGGCCGGCCCTACTAAGCTGGGACTAATGAATAAATAATGAGCCCTCGTTAGTAGTGAGGAACACAGACTCCTGCTGACAAAGAATAATTATGAGAGTCAGTAATAGGTTACTGGTCAGCTAAGATCAGAGGACGCTGGCCACCATAATAGATGTGGAATAATTAGGAGAGACAGTAATGGGTCCCTGGTCAGCTAAGATCAGAGGACGCTGGCCACCATAATAGATGTGAAATAATTAGGAGAGACAGTAATGGGTCCCTGGTCAGCTAAGATCAGAGGACGCTGGCCACCATAATAGATGTGAAATAATTATGAGAGACAGTAATGGGTTCCTTTGATAGCTAGGATCAGAGGACGCTGGCCACCATAATAGATGTGGAATAATTAGGAGAGACAGTAATGAGTTCCTTTGATAGCTAGGATCAGAGGACGCTGACCAGCATAATAGATGTGGAATAATTATGAGAGACAGTAATGGGTCCCTGGTCAGCTAGGATCAGAGGGCGCTATCCACCAGAGCAGATGGGGGATAGATTATGGGCGACAGTAATAGCTCCTTTGACAGATAGGGTCAGGGGACGCTGGCCACCATGATAGATGTGGAATAATATGGGTGACAGTAATAGCCCCTTTGACCGGTTGAGACAAAGGGGCGATGCCCTCGGCCAGAACGGGTATATATATTGGGGGTAAACACCAGAACGGGAGAGCTCACAACGAAGAAAACGAGATAGAGAGAGAGCTCGCACAATGACCAGAACGAGAGAGCTCACAACGAAGGGAACGAGATAGATAGAGAGTACACAACGAAGAGAGTGAGATAGATAGATAGAGGGAGCTGAGAAGCGAGAGACCGAGCGCCGGTATTTTCGCCATTTTAGTATGCCATGCTAGTAGGTTGGTTGTGCCCAACCTATTAGACCCACGATGACCAAGAAATAAAAGACTCCTCTGGAAACACTCTTGTCTGGCTGCGTCTTCCATCTACAACACCTTGCGTGTGGCTGCGGTAGTGTAACACTTTCCGCTCGTTACAAGAACTCTGAACAAACAATAACAGTCCCAACGTAACACTTGCTAAACACACAACGTATTGGATCAATGAGAAACGTCACGTAACCTGGCTGATACAAATAACTCACGTTCATTCACACACACACACGTGCTTCATAAACTATTTTCGTATCACCCCCATATCTGTCACTATCTTGAAACAGACTATAGCCTAACACTCTTGCTATACATTACTCTATACCCTGGAGAAGACTATGCTTACCCAACCACGTACTATCTTCATAGCGGTTTAGACATACACACTTCATATTCCTTTAGTCATCTAACTCGGTAAACAACTGTATACAAACACCGGTTACTTCACCGAATTCTAAACATACATAACTAAACCAAACCGGAACACCGCTATACAACCACATTAATCTTACCACGCATACTGTCTTTAACTAAACAACTACCAATACTACATTTATAGAACATACCTGAAATCTAGGCTTCAGAGTCTTGGACTGCGGGCTAACTCGAACCAACCGTTCCATACAACAAAACAGCCCGCACTAACGATTCAGACCTCTGACAGTCACAGCTTCCGCCTAGAACTCACTAAACAGAACTCACTACAAAGACCCGTGCTAACCATGTCTTACAGATTTCACGTGCGTCTAACCACCACACGGACTTTCGGCAACAAACCGTTAACAAAAACCGTACCGTACTAATCCTACTGTGCGAGCACTATGCACGAGCATAGAGCTTCATCACAACCTTTATCATTCGGAGCACGCCAGTGTGTGAAATAAGTTTCGACTAAAATCGTTCAAGGGTAGTGCCAGAATAGGCGGCTTGGCGCCTCTAGGCGCCAAGCTATTCTGTCACCACCCTTGAACTAAAGCCATTGGTCTATATCCTTATCTGTAAGTACTATAATGCAGCTTGCATATGGCAGTGTCCAAATTGGAAGCTTTTAGCCTCAGTATGATATGGGTTAATACGCTCAAATATAGTGACAGGCAAAAGAAATGCGACATCATTCGAGTTATTGGAAACACTGAAGTGTTTAGTATGGCAGCACACTGAAGTGTTTAGTATGGCAGCACACTGAAGTGTTTCCAATGACTCGAATGATGTCGCATTTGTTTTTGCTCGTCAGTATATATCTGTACTCACCCTCCCTGATAAAAAAGCCCTGGTCGTCGCCGTAGCCGCAGCTAAAAGTGCACACAACTCCCATAGCCACGTACATCCACACAGCCCCTCTCCAGCACAATACATATTGCACACTGCGCCATCCCATTCCCAAACTTGCGGGCACAATAGCTTGCCTAAGTCATTGCCGTTTTGACATAAATCTAGACCAGGTGAGGTACTACTTTCTCTTGAGCTCGTGTCATAATCGCTGGCAATCATGGTGCCGATTGCAATTAGTCGGGACAAGACGCAAAAAGCTACTGTTTCAAAGGTCACAACAGCAGATATTTCTTTGAAACAAACAATATATAGGTGTTAATATAAAACAATTGTTGGAGATATTTTAGTTATAATGCAGGGCCCACGGCTCCATAAAACAACAAACATGATTTTCAATGTAAACCTGAATCCTGTTCTGTACATACTAAGTGTTTTTGTCACGAACCAAACGTTTCCGTATATATCCAGTAAACAAAGGTCCTCGGGTCCAGGACGGCCGCAGTGTAGCCTTGGGGTTAAAAAGGTTTGCCCCATGCTTTTAGAACTGATGATATCATTAACCTCTGTGAGTGGCCAGCAGCGGCCAGTTTTATTTACAGTATTGCATGTGCAGGAACTTGTGGTGTGTTTGTGTGTGTGTGTGAGGGGGGGGGGGCGGGAGATGGGGGGGGGGGGGGTGCTATCATGTTCGGTATATATTGCAGTGTGCAACTGATATGCGCGGGCCCACTGCGGCCGTCGTGGGCCCGAATACGTTTTGCTACTGAGGTATTCCACACCACGTGCCTTTCGAAAAGACGAGACAGCGCAAACTTTCTTCTCGCAACCAAATCTGTTTCTTCAGCCGAACTTTCCTTTGCATTTATATTTACAGTCTGCTTCGCTTATAACAAGGTCCGATATAACAACACCTTTTTTTTCGAGAGCACGCCTGCTACGTAAATTACTTCGCTTATTACAAACTTTGGATAACAAGAAAACTTAGGTCCCCTGACGATTTGTTATATCTGAAGTCTACTGTTTACTAAAAGTTACAGACCCATGATTAACTCGGCCTTGAACTATTTTAGTCAAAGTTATTTCACACACTGGTGTATTCTGATTAAGGGTTAAACTACCAAAGAACGGTTCTGCAGTCAACAACCTTTACCTGTCTTACATCAAATGCTAGAAGTAGAACTAGCCTAATCACCATGTAGTTTCTCATTCAGAAGACTATCAGTCAACATGGGGACTCGTACGGTTGCTGGAAGGTTGGGTGCTGCCTCAGTTGCTGCTGGGGTACATCTCCATAGTCGGTGGTCTGATCGTATATTCTCTCATGCATCTATCCTGCATCATCTGGTCGTTTGCAAAATCAGTGTTCATGTGGCGTACTCTCACTGATCTCATGAGTATTCTTTGGTTGGTATAAATAGTATATGATGGGATTAGATTATATTGGTGAGGTGTTTGGGAGATTTAATACATGAGAATATAATTAACTATGTTTCAAGATAAATCACTGGCTTATATGACTGGCAAAAGATCACTTTATTTGCTTATTGTCCCAAGATAATCATCAGAACTGTGTGTAAACTATTGCTTACTGTGAATAAATTAGAATGCACGTGTGCCCCCAGTATTATATATTGCTATAATTATGTTTCTGTTTAAATGCACATATGTAGATATTGATATGTTTATTTTTTACTGTTCCCTGAAAGTTGTGCATAAATTTAGCTACAATGATATTCATTAACCCATTTAACCAAAAGGCAGCGGCATTTCTCACATTTGAAGGTGTCATCTAACGACTGTGTACCAGTTGCAGGAGATAGATTAACCATGATAATTCAAGGGTAGCGCCAAGCTGTCTCCTGCTGTGGTGTGTCAGGGCTAAATAGGTTAACCCATATCATACTGAGGCTAAAAGTTTCAAATTTGTACACTGTCATATGCAAGCTACATTATAGTACTTACAGAGAAGGATATAGACCAATGGCTTTAGTTCACGGGTGGTGCCAAAATAGCTTGGCGCCTAGAGCTGCCAAGCTATTTTGGCACTACTCTTGAACTATTTTAGTCAAACTTATTTCACACACTGGTGTATTCCGAATGATAAGTGTTATTTAAAGTCAATCAGTCAATGTTTTGGTTGTCTTTTTGAGAGTTCACATTTATGGCCCAGTGGTGGTCTACCACACAATAAACTTCAGATAGAACAAAATGCCATGAGTTCCCAAACGGTTGTTACTGGTCAAGTAATATAGTCAGAAAAAGTCTGGTCAGACCTTCAAAAAAGTGTTCTTAATATGATTTTTTTTATATCTGACTTTCTTGCGAGAAAACCGATTGTAAATCCAAAGTAAAAACTTTAATTTCAGGACGTAAATCCTAGTAACATTAGAGAACACAAAATCTGATGAGCTTTTCTTTCCTGTCCTGGTGTTGTTGTTCCCTGAGGGTACGCACTTCACAGAGGAGAAACTAAAGGCCAGCCAAGAGGTGTGTCGAGCCTAAGGTTATCCCCTGACCAAACACACACTGACGCCTCGCACCAAAGGATTTATTTTCTCCATGCACAGCATGCATGAAAAATGTCGATTGTTCTCTTCTCGCCAAGTCCGGTAGCAAGCTTGAGCAGCCAAACCAACCGATGTCCTTCCAGGAAGTCAAAACCCTTATTAAGCGGCACTATCATGCAGACTGGCAGACCCAACACAACTCCCTTCTCTCCACCTTCAACTCGACAGCACCCCCATCTCCCTCTCTGACTCGGTCAAGAACCTCGGCGTTATCCTCGATTCCTCTCTTTCCATGACCAGCTTCGTGGCCGCCACGGCCCAGGCATGTTATTTCCACCTCCGCCGCATCAGTCAGATCAGAAAATACCTCGATACCGAAGCTGCCACCAAACTCGCTGTCTCTCTCATCTTATCTCGCATCGACTACTGCAACTCTCTCCTTTCCGGCCTTCCTCACTCTACCACTCTTCAGCGCGTTCAGAGTACAATGCTGCCCGCCTCGTCCTCAGAAAGAAAAAATCCGACCACATCACTCCCCTGCTCAAGTTCCTTCACTGGCTCCCCATCCCCCAACGCATCCAATACAAGATTCTGTCTCTGCTACAAATCCCTGAACAACTACGCTCCTACCTATCTCTCCAACTTACTTCACCCCTACACTCCTTCCCGCTCCCTCCGCTCCGCCTCCGACCCTCTCTGCCTCCTCATCCCCCGCACCAAACTCAGCACTTTCGGCCCCCGCTCCTTCTCCGTCTACGGTCCATCCACCTGGAACACCCTCCCACTCTCTCTCCGTCAGAAACACTCTCTCTCCTCCTTCCAGTCCGCCCTCAAAACTCACCTCTTTCAACAGTTCTAGCACTATATCACCACACTCCCCACCCCAAGCTGACCGTATTTTCACTATTTGTGGTACGTGAGTCATTGTCTAAAGCGTGCGCATGCGTGTGCGAGTTGTGAGTGCGCGCTTAAAGTTATAATTATTATAAGATAAGCGCATTATAAATACCGTAATTATTATTATTATTATTATTATTACTATCTGATGACCAGTTAAGACACCTCCAGCACCACCAACAGACCACCATATTCCGCCTAAGGACTGGTCACTGCCGACTGCGTGCACACTTGTACCGCCTTGGACTGTCACACTCTGCAGACTGCTTGTGTGAAACTGGTTTACAGACCCCAGAGCATGTACTGCAGTCCTGTCCCCTGTACCAAGACGCCAGGATACAGCACTGGCCACATGAAGCGACGCTGTCAGAGAAACTCTGGGGCTCCATTCTAGACTTACTGCAGACCACGAACTTCATCTCAACAAACAATCATGACATCTGAGGCAGAAACTCGGGAACGCTGAAAAAGAAGAAGAAGATTGTTCTCTTGTCAAATATATTTTTTTCTGAATAGTGTGCTGATCTTGGACACCATGGCCTGTGGCCATAAGGCCCAAAATCACAGACAAGTACATATGTCTTTTTCTGTCTTGTGTGTTGCAGTACCTTCCATGTTAAACTGCACTGTTGCTTTCCCTCCCGAAGGGCCAGCACCCTCTCTGTGGAATATTATCATTATTATTATGCTTGCTCATTTTCACTGCCTGTAAACCTGTCTTTGTGTTGTTTGGGACAGACTACTTCTAAGTCCCTTCTATTTATAGATGGGACTTTTTAGGATGGGTCGCGGTGGGGCAAATTTAATAGCATGTCCATGATGTCAAAGCGGGCAGGCTAAGCCTCTAACAAATGAAGTAACAAGATAAAAATTACGTCGTGACTAGTTACGCTATCCTCGCTGCTGAACGTACATTTCGGGCGCGAAGCGCGGCTGTATGTATGTATGTATGTATATGCGTATGTATGTATGTGTGCGCGTATGTATGTAAACAAGAGAATCTCCGATATTTCTGTACACACAAGCTTGAAACTTGGCGAAATACTTTCTTAAGTGGGTGGCTAAGAGAGCCTGCGAGCATAATTGAATCAAGTGTCTCATTGAAGACTGTTGTACAAGCAGACAGTGAATTTCCCCTTGAGGGTTGGTTCGGGTTGTACATTGCTTAACGTCCCGACAGCAACAAGACTTTATGAGGACGTGCCTGCACTGCTTGTGAAAAAAAAAAACTTAACAGAATATTGAATGTACGTCGCCAGCCGGTCTAATATGCTAAATAAATATGACCATTTAGCAACACACATTCAATATCAAGAGCTACAGACAGCGCAGACAGTAGGGAGAGTTTAAAAAAGGAAAATACAGGTGAATGGATCAAGGGTACACAGAAACACATGCCCCAGAACGTACATTTGGCGCGAAGCGCTGTATGTATGTATGTATATGCGTATGTATGTATGTGTGTGCGTATGTCGAGGTCGAGGTCCTTGAACAGGCGGAAACTGTGAGCATCGAGGCTTTGCTGCTGCGGACACAGCTTCGCTGGGCGGGGCACGTCTCCAGGATGGAGGATCATCGCCTATCCAAGATCACTCTGTTCGGCGAGCTCGCCACTGGACACCGAGACAGAGGGGCACCCGAAGAGATACAAAGACGGTCTCAAGAAATCACTTAGTGCCTGCCAAATCGACCACCGCCAGTGGTCTTCGCTTGCTGCGGACCGTGACACGTGGCGCTCCACCATTCACAAGGCAGCCGTCTCCTTTGAGGACTCTGGCAGAGCTAACCTTAAGGACAAGCGGCTCAGAAGAAAAAACGGAGTTGTCGTAACTCAGAATCCTGACCAGACCTTCCCCTGCAGCCACTGCGGTCGAACCTGCCTGTCCCGGATTGGCCTCCGCAGCCACGAAAATGCCTGCAGACGACGTGGGCAAGCCCTATAGAATCTTCGTTCGCGAAGTCAAGCCAAGAATGTATGTAAACAAGAGAATCTCCGATATTTCTGTACACACAAGCTTGAAACTTGGCGAAATACTTTCTTAGATGAGTGGCTAAGCGAGCCTGCGAGCATATTGAATGTCTCATTGAAGACTGTTGTACAAGCAGACAATGAATTTCCCCATGAGGGTTGGTTGGTTGTACATTGCTTAACGTCCCGACAGCAACAAGACTTTATGAGGACGTGCCTGCACTGCTTGTGAAAAAAACAACAGAATATTGAATGTACGTCGCCAGCCGGTCTAATATGCTAAATAAATATGAGCTACAGACAGCGCAGACAGTAGGGAGAGTTTAAAAAAGGAAAATACAGGTGAATGGACCAAGGGTAGACGGAAACACATGCCCCAGAATAGAGGGGAAAACCCACCCTATGGGGCTGACCAGGGTGACCCTGGGAACTAAAAAGTAGTTAACCCCACCCAAGTCCCCCAGGGCAGACCCGGGTGGGGACCCCATGAGGGATTAATAAAGTATTATTGTATTGCACTGCTCATCCTAGTAAGGGAGGGAACTAGAAAAGGTGTTCCAAACATTGCCTGACCTACACCAAACCGGTCAGCTTACCGCGGCTGGCGGTTGAACCCTTTTATGCGGTTGAAAAGAAAAACAAAGAAAGAAACTTATCCTCGGTACGTGGAACGTACGAACCCTGTTGGACAAAGATCAGACGCAGAGACCGCACAGAAGAACAGCCCTCGTAGCCAGGGAGCTGGCAAGATATAAGATCGACATTGCGGCTCTTAGTGAAACCAGATTTGCTGACGCCGGAGGCTCGATCTGTGAACCTGAGGGTGGGTACACCTTTTTCTGGAAGGGCAAAGCTAAGAACGAGGACAGGATACACGGAGTTGGCTTCGCCATCCGCACCACGCTCCTCCGACAGCTGCCTTCTCTTTCCATTGGGATCGGCGAACGAGTGATGAAGCTCCGTTTCCCCATCTCTCAACCCCGACATGTCACTATCATCAGCGCCTATGCTCCGACACTCACCAGCGCCGATGACGACAAGGAGGCGTTCTATGAGAGCCTCGACTCCCTCCTGAAGTCCACTCCTGCAAGTGACAAACTCATCGTGCTTGGTGACTTCAATGCTCGAGTTGGGCGCGAATGTGACTGCAGTTGGAAGGAGTGATGGGCCCACACGGGCTGGGCAAGATGAACAGCAATGGCCTGCTGCTGCTGACATTGTGCGCTGAGAATGGACTCGCCATCACCAACACCCTCTTCAGGCTGGCTAGTAAGTACAAGACAACATGGATGCATCTCAGGTCCAAGCAGTGGCATCTCATTGACTGTCATTGTCCGCCAGCGGGATACTCGTGATGTCAGAATCACCAGAGCCATGATAGGAGCCGAGTGCTGGACCGACCATCGGCTGGTGCGGTCTCTCCTCAACCTGCACATTGTACCAGCATACAGGAAGAGGCCGAAGCTCACCCGACCTTTATTCAACCTTGCCAAGCTGAAGCACCCGGACGTCAAGGAAAACTTCCAGTCCCACCTCGATGACCTGCTAACTGCCCATGGACCGTTGACTGGCAACCGAACTGAAACGTGGAACCAGTTCAAGGAGATGGTGACGGAGTCTGCCAAAGACGTACTTGGGCCCAAGCAGACGGTACACCAGGATTGGTTCGATGAGAACAATGAAGAGATCAACAAGCTACTGGAGCAAAAGCGCAGTGCCTTCATCGAGTGGCAGAACGACATCGACTCCTAGTCCAAGAAAGACCTCTTCAAACACCTCCAGAGAAAAGCCCAGAGAGAGAGAGAGAGAGAGAGAGAGAGAGAGAGAGAGCTCCGCAACATGCAGGACACCTGGTGGTACAGCAAGGCAAAAGAACTTGAACACTTTGCTGAATCCAGGAACTCCAAGAAATTTTTCAGCGCTATGAAAGCTGTCTACGGCCCTGCCAGACCCAGCACAACCCCTCTCTTTTCTTCCGACGGGTTTACCTTGCTGAAGGACAAAGGCAGCATCACTGAGCGCTGGAGAGAACACTTCTCAAATCTGCTGAACCTGCCTTCCACTGTCGACCCCGCGGCCCTGGACATAATTCCCCAGAAGCCGACACTGGATGACCTTGACCTCCCGCCTACCCTGGACGAGGTCAAGAAAGCGATCAACCAGACTAGCTCCGGCAAGGCTGCAGGCATGGACGGCATCCCCACAGAGCTCTTCAAAGCAGCTGCACCTGAGATCCTCGACGCCTTCCTCAACATTCTGACACGCATCTGGGCAGAGGAGAACATGCCACAGGAATTTAGAGACGCTACAATCGTCCCCCTGTTCAAGAACAAGGACAGCAAAGCAGACTGTTCCAATTACCGAGGGATCTCACTCTTGTCCATTGCTGGCAAGATCCTCGCGAGAGTCATCCTCAACCGCCTGATCAGCTCTGTATCTGAGAAAGCACTCCCAGAGGCTCAGTGTGGCTTCAGACCCGGCCGCAGCACAGTCGACATGGTCTTCTCTGTGAGACAGGTCCAGGAGAAATGCATTGAGCAGCACATGGACCTCTACGCTGTCTTCATAGATCTGACCAAAGCATTCAACACCATGAACAGAGAAGTGCTTTGGGTCATCCTCGCAAAGCTCGGTTGCCCCAGGAAGTTCACCAACATCATCCGTCTCTTCCATGATGGAATGGTAGGAGTTGTCCAGTCAAACGGCGACACCTCCGCACCCTTCGACATTTTCAACGGTGTGAAACAAGGTTGTGTTCTTGCCCCTGTGATGTTCAACCTGTTCTTCACGTGTGTCCTGACCCATGCAGTACGCGACCTTGAGAAGGGAGTGTACCTGAAGTACAGACTAGATGGCTCACTCTTCGACCTCCGTCCACTATACGCCAGGACCAAGACCATCGAGAGACTGATCCTCGAGGCGCCGTTTGCCGATGACTGAGCGCTGATGGCGCACACGGAGTCTGACCTCCAGACCATCGTCCGAACAGGTTCTCGGAAGCCTCTCGACTGTTTGGCCTCACCATCAGTCTTAACAAGACCAAGGTCCTGCACCAACCAGCCCCAGCCCCAGGCACAAGAGCCCCCCCCCCCCCCCCCCACCCAAATTGTATATCGAAGGCACCGAGCTGAAGACTGTCGACCAGTTCAGGTACCTGGAGAGCATCATCTCTTCTGACGGTACTATCGACAATGAAATCGCAGCCCGCATCAGCAAAGCCAGCCAAGCCCTGGGTCGTCTGCGCACTCATGTGTTGAATAACAACAACGTCAAGATCAAAGTCTACAAGGCAGTAGTCCTCCCCAGCCTCCTCTATGGCTGTGAGTCATGGACGCTGTACAGAAAGCACCTCAAGCAGCTTGAACGTTTCCACGTGAGATCCCTGCGCTCGCTCATGGGCATCAAATGGCAAGACAAGGTGATAAACCTGGAAGTCCTGGACAATGCTGGCTTAGTGAGTGTTGAAGCCTTGATCTTAAAGACACAACTTCGCTGGACAGGTCATGTCATACGCATGGATGATTATCGCATGCCACGCCAACTCCTGTATGGTGCTCTCTCAAAAGGCCACAGGAAGCAAGGAATCAGGAATTTATTTAACGTCTTTTCACACATTGGTGATATTAGACAAAAAATCAACAACCAAATACACAACTTGTGAGTATCAAAGAATAGCAATAATTAACATCCAACCACACACACAAATTACTTATTATAATAGTTTACCCACCGGACTATGAATTATTATATTAACTAGTGAAATTGCAATATTTTTATGTAAAGATGTCATACAAATTGTCTGCTAAGTGATCAACTGTTATGTTATTTTTTGTCAACAGATTCAGTATAATAGGACATTCACATATTATATGTTTAGCAGAGATGGGGCTTAAGCACTCGCATTTGATGTCTTTTGCGAATTTTGTTTTCCAAGAATTTAGTCTTAACTTGTATATCAATGAAGCTGTTTTTCTTGAACAAGGAGGAACATGATAAGCATATTTCATATCATCTTTGTGAAAAAAAAAAACTGTTTAGCACAGAGTACAGTTCATGTAGAGATAATTGCATATTATTACAAACTGCTGAGTTTTCTCTATTTATAGCTCCTTTTTTTTTTTGCTTGTCTGTCACAAATTTCATTCCAATAAATTCTGCAGTGTGACGGTATCCAAAGAAAATCGATCCCTATTCCTCTGGACATAATACAGCTCATAATATGTTTTATGTCATACACTAGGTCTTTTCTAGTATTCCAATCCCAGCTTTTTAGACTATATAGGACAGATTTAGAATCGACACAGATCAAAATGTTAAATATATCATAAGGTAGAAGTTGAATAAAATTTAGTGCCATGAGAATCGCATACAGTTCAGACGTAAATATAGAAAATCCTTTACCAAGATAAAAAGATTTCTTCACTTTGAGATCAGGAATAACAAAGCCTGCACCACAGTTTGAAGAATCTAAGACAGACCCATCTGTGAAAATTTTCAAATGTTTAAAATATGTTGTCTGTAATTTTTCTTTCACTAAATTTGCTAAAACGTTCACATCCTCATCTTTTTTCAAATCTGTGTAATCTATATCGAAAGTAGCATTAATATGTTCCCAGGGAGGTATAGTAGGTGTTACTGGTAAAACGGGAATAGTCTTGATATCTATATTGCAGTTTTTTTTATAGCAACTTTGACATAGTTACGTATAGGTAAAAGATACGGGATGGTTTGCGCTCTCTTCGGGAAATCCACATCTGCATCTAAAAATATGTCTTCAAGTACTGAATTTTTGACGGACAGGCTTCGGACAATGTATTTTGCAGTTGCTAATTTACGTTGGTCAGATAAAGACAGAACACCTGCTTCTTTGTAGGTTTTTACAGTATTAGTATGAACCGGCACTCCAAGGGCTAATTTAACTGCTTTACTATCAATGCTTTGCAGCTTCTGTAGAAGTGTAGCTGGGGCAGAAAAGTAGACTTCCTGACCATAGATAAGCGTTGATCGAACTAAAGATGTACCAAGGTGTAAAAAAAGTTTTAATGTCCTGACTCCATGGTTGTGAGTTTATAATTTTTAACAAGTTAAGTCTTTTTCTTGCCTTATTTAATATGGCTTCAATATGAATTCTCCAAGATAATTTTGATGTAAAACGTACGCCTAAAAACTTTACACTCTGTTGGTAGTTTAAAGGCGTCCCGTTTAGGGATAAGTTAGGTAATGTCTTAGCACTTTCCCCATTATTGAAAAGCATTAGACATGTTTTTTCCCCAGATAGTTCTAGACCATTTTCTTTCATATAGTTTGATAATTTGTCCAATTCAATCTGATAAACTTTTTGAACGTAATCTACGATTCTTTTTGGGGTACGTTTTCTGAGATTAGTGTTTATCCATATAGCAATATCATCTGCATATTGTACCACAGTTGTGTCCTGTGAGAGAGATTGTGGGAGGTCGTAAATTAACACAGTGAATAAAAAGGGTGAAATTATTGATCCCTGCGGAATACCCATATCTATTTTCTTAAAGGTTGAATAACTTTTACCAACTTTGGTGCAGACAAATCTTTCAGACAAAAAGCTTTTAATGTACTCATACATAAACCCGGTTATGCCAATCTGTTTTATTTTGTATAATAATCTAGCATGCCAAACACTATCATAAGCCTTTTTTACGTCGAAAAAGGTTGCTAGTATACTTTTTCTTCTAGAAAATTGTTTTTTAATGTTATTTGTGAGTTTAACTAAATGGTCTGTCGTACATCTACCTTTCCGAAAACCAGCTTGATGAACTGGAATTATATCCTGTTTTTCACAGTAATGAAATAACCGATTTAAAAGAATCTTTTCCATTACTTTGCAAGCTTGTGATGTTAGTGCAATAGGTCTATAACTACTAATCAATGTACGTGTTTTACCCGATTTGAGTACTGGAACTACTACTGACTGCTTCCAGATTGTAGGAAGAGATCCATTAAACCAACATTTTTGGTAAAATGTATGTAGTAGTTTTTTCCACGACTCAGGTAAATGATAAAGTAGTTGGTAAGAAATCCCATCTATACCCACTGCACTAGAGGTATTTGCAAACGACTGTAAAACATCTAGGAATTCATTATATTGAATTGGAGCATTGCTATACTGAGAATGAGTAGAAACTGGATCTTGATAATCTGCTTTGACTTCTTCTTGGTTTCTGTGGTTTATGTTTGATAAACTGAGACTTGATGTGAGACTATTTTCTGCAAACATATTAACAAAGGCCTCCGCTTTATCTACTGCACTAGGAAATGTGTTGCCTTCTACTGCGATTGGATACACTTGTAATTTGTATCCATTTTGTAATTCTGATATTTTTCTCCAAACCTTATATGTATCTTTTGATTCAGACACTTCATTTTTACAGAACTCAGCCCTTGAATCTTTTTGGCTCTCGCCACTATTCTGTTAAAGTGCATTTTAGTTTTCTTCATTTCCCTAAAGTTCTCTTCAGATTTGTTTCTTATCCATTTTTTAAAGTGTGCCTTCTTAATATTTACTGCTAGTTCACATTCCTTATTCCACCAAACATTACCTGAATATTTACCTTTTGATTATCCTTTGCATTTTGGTATGGACGTCTCCGCAGCAGAAAGAACAGCTTTTGTAATATTTCCATAAAATGTATCTATACTTTCATGTTCTATACTTGCAATGTCATGGGACAGCAAGATTGTCTCATACAGTTCCCAATTAGCATTGACATACTGAAACTTTGGAATTCTGTCCTCAATATTACAATATTCATCTTTATCTTTAACGTTTAATTGTATAATGATTGGAAGATGATCACTTCCCAAACAATCTTCCTCAGTGATCCAAGTGCAATTTGTTGCCAGAGTTGGGCTTACTAGTGATATATCAAGAGCAGATGCCTTATGAGTATAAACATCTGGGATTCTAGTGATACTACCATCATTTAAAATGATTAACTGAGAGTCTGAAATATTTTCTACTAGACGATTGCTTGTAACTATCGTACATCCACATCGGGGTGTGGAGTGTTCATGGAGAAGTAGTACCTTTGACTTTTCAGCCAGCAGCGCCTCTTGGGGCAGGCGGGAGCACTGGTCTTCACATGGCACTCAACTCTCACAGCCGGCTCCAGGTCCTTTACCTAGCCACACCCCGGTAACCGCTTCTGCTGGCGGGCGAAACGTTGTGAGGGGCTGACTCGTCTCTCAGTCAGTTGAAATACTTGGAGAGGAGACGGGCGCCGCCAAGTTTGCCTAAGCCCATTGAAAGGACTGATGGACAAGCAACAGAATAAGAATAACATGCCGGATCGGTCGGGGCCCGGATCACCAACGACCGCGCACCCCATTGGAGGTCTCCAGGGTGGGGGCGACAAGTGTGTTACTGGAACCAAACCCACCATCAAGCTGCCCACGCAAGGAATAACTATCGGAACTTGGAACGTTCGCACACTCTACCAGTGCGGCAAAGTGAAGGAACTCACCCACGAGTTAAAGCGCTATCGCTGGGACATTGTAGGACTTGCAGAAGTTCGATGGACAGGCTTCGGAGAAACAACAACAGATGAAGGCCATAAAATCTGGTTCAGCGGAAAAGAAACCAAGTACGAACATGGCGTAGCTTTTATCGTAAGGAAAGAGGTGGCTGGAACTGTCATCAGCTGCACCCCCGTGTCAAGCAGACTAATCTCCATCCGCATCTCCGCCCGACCGCACAACATCACTATCATACAAGTATACGCTCCAACAGCAGATCATGATGATGAAGAATTAGAAGAATTTTACGAACAACTGGACAACATCATCAAGAAAACACCTAAGAAAGACATTCTGACTGTCCTCGGTGACTGGAATGCAAAGATCGGCCCTGACGCTTACCAACAATGGGCAGGAACAGCTGGCAAGTTTGGCCTTGGAGAAACAAACGACAGAGGCCTGCGACTTTTAGAGTTCGCACAGAGTCACCGTCTCACCATTGCTAATACCCTCCATCCACACAAGAAGTCAAGAACAGTGACATGGCAATCGCCAGGAGGCCCGGTCCATAACCAGATTGACTTCATCCTGCTGCCTCGACGATTCAAATCCAGCGTTAACAAAGCACAAACGAGGTCCTTTCCTGGCGCTGATATTGGCAGCGACCACAACCTCGTCCTTACTAGCCTCAAGTTGAAGCTGGCATTGAAACGAGACAGCAAGAGCCCTCGCATCCGATTCGACCTCGAGAAGCTAAAAGACCCGGAAGTAGAAGAGGTCTTCCAAGCCCAGGTGGGAGGCAGATTTGCAGCCTTGGCTACTTTGGACTGCGACGTAGACACCCTTGCAGGAAATATAAAAGAAGTGTTACTTTCTACAGCAGAAGAAGTGCTGGGGAAGCAGAGGAAGCGCAAACAGCCCTGGGTCACCGATGACATCCTCGATCTCTGTGATGAGAGGAGAGCCTGGAAGAAAAAGAGAGGCCAAGACCTCACATCAGCAAACAAGTACAGACTTGTCAACAAGAAGATCAGGAAGAGGATGAAAGAAGCCAAAGAAGATTGGATTGAAGACCAGTGTTGTAGCGTGGAAGAGGGCATGGCAAACGGCAACAGCAAGAAGGCTTATGAAACGCTAAGGACCCTCACCAAGACTCAACAGCGAACAGCCACAGTCATCGAAGACAGCAGTGGCCAACTCCTTACGGAAAACACTGCTGTACTAAACAGATGGACTGAGTACTGCCGAGACTTGTATAACTACAAGGCTGAGCCAGACACCAGCATCCTCCAAAACAACCAGGTTGGGGCCAGGAAGGCTGAAGACCTGCCAGTGTTAGCTGAAGAGGTGGAAGCAGCTGTACGCGGCCTGAAGGGAGGAAAGTCTCCAGGTGTAGACAACGTACCTGCTGAACTGTTGAAACATGGAGGAGAAGTAACAACGAAGGTCCTCACTACACTCTGTCAAAAGATATGGGAGCAAAAGAAATGGCCAGTAGAATGGACACAGTCTCTAGTGATCCCGCTCCCCAAGAAAGGAAACCTGAAACAGTGCCAGAACTACAGAACTATCAGTCTGATAAGTCACCCTAGCAAAGTAATGCTTAGAATCATTCTCAACCGCCTCAAAACTTTCGCCGAGGAACTGCTGGCAGAAGAACAGGCTGGCTTCAGAGTTGGAAGAAGCACTGTTGAGCAGATTTTCAACTGCCGCGTCCTGATCGAGAAACATCTGCAGCATCAGCGCGAACTCTACCACAACTTCATTGATTTCAGGAAAGCATTTGATCGCGTCTGGCACGACGGACTCTGGCAAGTCATGAGATCGTTCAACATAGAGGAGGGACTGATCCAAATGATAGAAGCGCTTTACAAGAACGCCTGCAGCGCAGTTCTACTTAACAATCAGTCAGGCGAGTTCTTCAGGACGACGATCGGTGTCCGTCAAGGATGCCTGCTCTCTCCTGTCCTTTTCAACATATTCCTGGAGAAGATCATGCAGGAAACCCTCCACGACCACCATACTTCAATCTCTATTGGTGGCAGATCCCTGTGCAATCTTCGATTCGCAGACGACATTGACCTCATGGCAGGCAGCAATAGTGAGCTTCAAAACCTGACAGACAAACTTTCAAGTAGCGCAGGGTCTTATGGCATGGAGATCAGTACGGATAAAAGCAAAGTGATGATCAACACCACAAGCGACAGCAGCAGCAACATCCACATGAACGGCCAGAAGCTAGAAGAGGTCAATAGCTTCAAGTACTTGGGAGCCACCCTGTCCAAAGACGGTAGTTGCATAGCAGAGATCCGTATCAGGATAGGTACAGCAACATCCGCAATGGCCAGGCTGGACAGGATATGGCGAAGTAACTCCATCAGCTTCACCATCAAGTACAGGCTTTACAAGTCCCTCGTAGTGTCTATTCTACTCTATGGCTGTGAGACTTGGACACTTCTTGCAGACTCAGAAAAGAAAATCCAGGCCTTTGAGAACAAGTGCCTGAGGAAGTTGCTCCGCATCTCGTACCGCGAGCACAAGACCAACGAATATGTACGGAGCATCGTCACTTCCCTGGTGGGCCCACATGAACCCCTTCTGGCAACCGTGAAACGGCGCAAGCTTGCTTGGTTTGGCCACGTGACCCGACACAACACCTTGTCCAAGACTATCCTCCAAGGCACTCTCGAAGGAAGTCGTCGGCGAGGTCGTCAGAGAAAGAGTTGGGTCGCAAACATAAAAGAATGGACCGAACTCGAGATGCCAGACTTGCTTGCCACCGCCCAAAATAGAACTCAGTGGAGAGCACTGTCTGTTGCTGCTGCCTTTCAGTCCCCCCAACGCCCAGTTCGGGCAAGGGACTGATGATGATGATGATCGTACATCCAGACTCCCAGAACGGTGCATGAGCATTGAAATCTCCTAGGACCATCCATTGACAGGAAGTCGTCTGCTGAGAATCAATATGTTTTAGCCAGTCAGTGTTGTCATCTTTTGGCCCTCTAGGTAGATATACGGAGATCACATTTAAAGTATTTTGATTATTAATTTTTACCATGGCCCCAGTGATATCATTTAGATCTTTCGTTATAGAGTAGGTATTTAGTGATGAATATTCTAGGTCATCGCTAATGTATAACGCAGTTTGGACTTTAGTCGATATAGGGTCATAATGGCATAGAGGAGGATAATAATATCCTCGAAGTTTTGGGAGTTTTTTTACCTACTACATTCAGAGATTGTAACGCTAATATACAATACTCTGACTGTAAAATGTGATTCTCGAAGGATAGGAAATTTGTTGAAAAAGATCTGCAAATCACAGGAAGCAAGGACGGTAAAAGAAACGCTTCAAAGACTGCATAAAAGACAGCCTCAAGTACTGCGTCTTCCCGGTAAAGGAACTTCAAGCACAAGCACAAGACAGATCTGGATGGCGTGCCGCCACTAGGAAAGCCTGCACGCTGTTTGAACACACTCGGCGCGAACGGATCACCAGTGCCGCTCGCAGAAAGACAGGGTCGACTCTCCCCACAGCTACGTTCCAGTGCCCCCATTGCCCTCGCAGGTGTGGCTCCAAGATTGGCTTGGTCAGTCACACCCACACTGAAGTCATGCACAATGATGACATCATCGGTTTTCGATGGTCTACGCATTATTGTATTTAAGTGCCCAATGGAGAAAGAAACACGCTAAGAAAAGACGGGTACACCACAGTTTTAATATTTCGGGTAAATACCCTTCGTCAAAATAGACAAACAAACAGAGAGATCAGCCGCTACTTATCTTCATTCGCAGAAGGAATGTGGCAACTCCATTATTGTATTGTATTGTATCCTTTCAACTTCTTTAGTAAAAATTAATTCTCTTCAGAAAAATATTAAAACACTAAAAAACTTTTACTTCTAGAGAAAGTCAGACAGTGGCGGTGACGTAATAGAGGCAACTCCGTCACCACGCAGACACTGACATAATACTCTAAATATGACGTCATTCTCTCTCGCGCGCGTGCGCGGCTCTCTCTCTCTCTCACACAAACATCTACAGGAGGAATTGATCCTCATGGGCCCTCCAGGTGCATGAGGATCTATGCCTTTTGGAGATGTTTGGAGCGCGCTCACACGCACGCACTAATACGCACACACACATCGACGCGCTTTCAGAAGAGCACTGATGCAGGTGACCCGTGTACTTAGTATATTATCATGTAGCTAGGTAAAGTCAACCTGCTTTCACACAAATTATAGCATGACTGAAATTGTACAATGAAGTTCTAGTTTTGTCACCATTTTCTCAAGCCTATGAAGCGAAAGTGAAACTCATGTCACATACAATATAAAATTACGTAAAACTAAAACTTACGTCATGACAAATGACGTTTGACAAATCAATTACGGGCATGTCCTGCGCCCCTTATAAAAACTCACTAACGCATTGGCAGATCTGCGAGACTTTTTCAATAGGAGATAATTCAACATCAGTATCAGGTCAAAGACAAAAGGTAGACACCATTGACAGAGAGGACAGCTCTCATATAGAAGGGACTTTGTGGGTTATGGTTCATCCCATCTTGTTTCTGTTTTTCAGTGAAATTTTGGAATTATATGGCACAGTAGAACCTGTTTTGAGCCACCACCTTTTGCAAGAAAACTAATGTCTTAACTCATTCAGCCCTGGCGCGCTACAGCAGGAGATATAGGTCGACCATGATAATTCAAGGGTAGTGCCAGATTAGCTTGGCGCCTAGCTAATCTGGCACTGCCCTTGAATTATCATGGTCGATCCATCTCCTGCAACTGGTGCATAGTCGTTAGATGACGCCTCCAAAATTTGGGAAATACGGCCGTCGGGCTGAATGCGTTAAAAGAAGGTGCGGGCGCTCAAAGAGAAGTCAGTAGGTGTCACCTGTCATTAAAGACCCGTCATTTAGGCGACTTCCGCCACCTAAATGATGGTCGTTATAACCCTTTTCATCCTGATGCATCCAGTGCGTGAAATAAATTTGACTGACAGTTCATGGGTGGTGCCAGAATAGCTTGGCGACTGAGGCACCAAGCTATGCTGGCACCACCCGTGAACTGAAACAGTTGATCTATTTCCTAATCAGTAATGGGACCTATGGCTTAGAGCATATGTATCGGCACACAATAGTGACCACAAAATCGCAATCTTTCCACAGAGTAATAGAAAACATGTTAGGCCGCCTTGAGTTGTCTTGCCAAGAAAGCTGTGGATATGGGCTCACACACCTGACTACCCCAGGGCTTGTCGTCAATAAAATACATGTAAGTACAATTTCACAGCTTTACCAGCCAGTGCAGGTGCTTAGCACTTAGTTCGCTTCCAGCTGCCAGAGAGATAAGGCGCCGCGAGGTCAAATTCCACTCTCGCGCGCTCATTCTATTTATATCGGATCTGCTACTGTGCGGTACACGGCGTGACCAGCGCTCTGCCGCTGTAACAACTACCTGCACGTTTGTATTCATAACACATCTCTGCCTAAAGCGACTGCTGTGAAAACAACATCGTTCAAAAGTTGAAATTCTCACCTACACACTGATACCAAACATGACAACATGACTTACACTTATGTAGCAGGTTATGGTGAAAATAAAGAGAACGAGAATTTGTTGATGTAGGTCGTTGTTTGTTGTGAAATTGACAAAGTTCTCACAGCCATAACATGAAGATGCCACTTTTCCCAACGAAACACACTTGCATGCATAAGGGTCAGCATGCCTACAGTAAGTATCACTTACCGGATTTTGGTTCCGTGGTGGGAGACGGAAGCAGGAGGGTGATTAATGAGGTCACTGACAGGTGTCGACAGACAAGTTACAAGTGTCGGCTATGGTAAAGCGTGACAAATATCCTTCCGCTCGCTAAAGCTATTTCCCTGTCCACTAAACTATATGTATGTATAGAGTAATAAACCTTTGATATAAAAAAAGCATTTGTGTCGCAGAGTTGCAATGCCCTTCCACCCAAGTTGGTCGTGTTGGCTTGCACAGTTCTTTGGAGCACTAGGTATGCTGTGACTTGGGACCATACGGCTCTAGCCCATAAGGTCCAAAATCACAGACCAACACATTTCACCATCATCAGTTACAATAAATGTATACAATTTGCAAAACACTACTGCACTTTTAGGGATTTAGCCAACTGATAAAACAACTACATAACTCGAGATTCAAAATATTTATTGTCCCAAAAGGGATATTCTGGTTACAGCTCATAAAAAAGAGGTAAAAGGATTAGTAAGATAAAGAGGTAAAAGGATTAGTAAGAAACATACTCTAAAATGAGACGGATAAAGAATACAACCACTACACACATCACTTTCTAGAGCCCGATAAAGAATACAACCATTATACACATCACATTCTACAGCCCGATAAAGAATATAACCACTATACACATCACATTCTAATGATATGTAAACATGAAAGCTAATTAATTTAAAAAACATAACATTAAAGATCACATAATTTACGTAATTTAGGCACTTTCATCACACTGTTTATAGAATATATTTTAGTGACATTTCATAGCTGCCTTATCAGTGTCACCTGGATAAAAAAGGGACACCACATTGCGTTGAGCAAGGTTATATGAGTCCTTCAAGGGCAAAAAAATGTAACTCATTCAGCCCGACGCATGTATTTCCCAAATTTTGAAGGCATCATCTAACGACTGCCCCTGTCGCAGGAGATGGATTGACCATGATAATTAAAGGATAGTGCCAGATTAGCTTGGCGCCTGTCGGCACCAAGCTAATCTGGCACTACCCTTGAATTATCATGGTCGACCCATCTCCTGCTGTAGTGTGTCAGGGCTGAGTGGGTTAAGTCCAACAACAATATGTTGAACCCATTGGCTTTTGCCCCCAAAGGCCGGAATGTCAATAATATTATACCATGCAGCCAAAACAAGCATCAGCTGTTTAGCACCTTCATAGCTGTTGGCACGAAACTCATGCTGTACCGCGCCTTCTTACACCTCATGCAGCGGTAGTGGTGGCCAGACGGGAGTGGGTCAAAATAACATATTTAGCGGATGATCGGTGTCAGCAGCGACCGCACATGCCTTACGCAGGATTGCACGGTCACAAAGCTCAGTATGGGAGGGGATGGGAAGGCCAATAATCTTAGCAGCCATGTGTGCAAATTTTAGAAGTTTCTCACAAACCAGATAGGTGAGGCTAGCGCTGGCAGAATTGTACACAAACCAAGGGGAGTTAGATCCCCTGTCCCCGCTTATCAGGCACCCAATCGCCAGCCCACAGAGAAATACGCAGGTATAGACCAAGACAATCATCTGCATCCTCAAGATGATCGTCTTGGTCTATACCTGCATATTTCTCTGTGGGCTGGCGATTGGGTGCCTGATAGGCGGGGGCAGGGGATCTAACCGTTTGTCTGTCCAGCGCCGAGTGATTCCCCTTGGTTTGTGTACAATTTTAGAAGTTTGTTTCGATCTGTCACAGACAGCAATGGAAAATAGCACGCGTTGCAGTATGTCAGAAGAGACTCGACAATGCTGCGGTCGAGGAGAAGAAGTTTTGGGTCAAGGTTGAACGAGCGCAACCTGTGCAGCACGTGAAGTCACTGCTAACACTTTTGGACTGCTGTGTAACATGTTCTGTGAATAAAAGTTTGTTGAAAGTGACAACACCAAGGTATGTGAACAATGCGAGCTGTTCAACAGGCTCCCCATCAATCAAAGTGGAACTGTCTGTTAATGTGCCAGAACGAAAATCAATACACAATTTTTTTGTTATGGATACATTCAAATGAAGAAAATTGTTGCTACATCATCTAGAAAAAAAGCGAACTGAAGACTGATATGTCTGGAAAGAAGCAGTGTTACTCAACAAAGCCAAAATTGCTGCATCATCCGAGAATTTTAAAACATTGTAGATGGGTCATCTGATCGACAGTCATTAGTGTACAAAATATACAAAATTGGACTGAGAGCACACCCGTGTGGAGCACCTGTGTTACTGATCAAAAGAGGCGACTTTGCATCACCAACTCTGACACACTGGGGGCGGTTACTGAGAAAATAAAAAATCCTAGGGACAATGACAGGGGGCAGGTCAACTTTCTGTAATTTATCAATCATCATGTGACGCTGTATCGTATTGAAGGCGGAACTGAAAATCAACAAACAAAATGCGTGCATAGTTACCAGCTGAATCCAGGTGTTCTAACAGCATCTGTAAGAGGCAGGCTACAACACCTGTATGCAAACTGATATGGATCAAGTTTGGGCTGCGAAAGTGTGAGAATGTGTGACCCAATAAGTTTTTTCAAAACACTTCATAATTAATGAAGTTAATGCTACAGGGTGGAAATGGTTAGGTTCAGATAGGGATGGGTTCTTGGGGGCAGTTACCACTGCGGATGTTTTCTGAAACCACTGTGGATGTTTTAGAAAGGGGTGGAATAGTGCTGGTATCAAGAGACTGCTGGAAGAGGAGCTGAAAAACAGGCTTTATACATTTGTTGTTGCTGTTGAAAGTGTTACCTAACAAAAAAATTTGTGATATGGGTTACAAAATGTAACCTGTCCAGTGTGAATGCAAGCACTTGGTTCACATTACGTAGGTACTAAAACTGGCAGAATTAAATCACAACGTTTTAACTATAGTGTTCCCACAAATATATACATCTTGCACAAGTTATTGTGGCATTACATATTGGACAATGTTTTGCAGACCAGCACGCTTGCTTTATTATGGTTATTGCAATCTTATTTACATTTGTTTTCCAGTGATCTTGAAGTGTTCACGATTTAAACTGTCCATTCCACAGTCATAAATGAATTCCTCGCATCTGTCTTACCTAACTCATCCAGCCGTGAGGATGGAATAACCAAATTTGGGAGATCTGAGGTCTATTTCATAATTCTGGAGACAGACTGACCGTGATAGTTAACTCATTCGAGACGTGCCGCCTCCGGATATGCGGCATAAGCCGCGTATCCGGAGGTGGCACGTCTTGAATGAGTTAAAGGGTGGTGTCAGAATAGCTTGGCATTTTGAGGCACCAGGCTATTCTGACATCACTCTTGAAATATAGTTGATCCACATCCTGCCGCACCGTGTCAGGGGATTATGGGTCAACACATCTACGAATAGTTGCAATAAAATCCTGTTTGAGCATTTACACATCAAAACAGCAAAAACCTTTACTAAGCCAAATGGTCTGATGCAGAGCAGAGCAGGAAGCTGGTCAAACAATGGGTGCCATTGGAGACCTTTGGGTGTTGGTAGCACTTTTAGTCATCGTGATTCCTGCAGGAATCATCATGACAAGATGTGCTACCGACAGCCAACAGGTAAATAAGGAAATAACTGCCCCCCCCCTCCCCCCACCCACCCCAAAAAAAAAAAAAAAAAAAAAAAAAAAAAATTACACTTCTGAAAAAGCCTGGCGCCTATGGGCACCAAGCTATTCTGCCACCACCCTTGAACTGTCTTGCTCGATCCATCTTGCTGTGGTGTGTCGGGGATGAATGAGTTAAGTCAATTCAGCAATTTGATGACTGTGTCAGATTTTTCAGGATAATGAAGGCTCCTCGAGAAGAAAAACGACTATCAGTGAAGATTCTGTTTACGCAAGAAAGACAATAATGTTATGGATGTTCTTGGCTCATTTAGAGTGGCGCAGATGATGACTCCATACACAAAGTGTTAACCCATATAATACTGAGGCTACAAGCTTCAAATTTGTACACTGCCATATGCAAGCTACATTATAGTACTTACTGATAAGGATATAGACCAATGGCTTTAGTTCAAGGGTAGTGCCAGAATAGCTTGGCGCCTAAAGGCACCAAGCTATCCTAGCACTACCCTTGAACTATTTTAGTCAAACTTATTTCACACATTGGTGTATTCCAAATGTTAAGGGCTAATACAGTGGTACAAATGAAACTGTAAAATATAAAATTCAAACAAAAAGTCAAATAACACACACTAGACGTGAAGCAGATCAATGGAGGACATGCAAGTCTGGCAGATGTCGTATACACAGAGCAAGCACAAAACTGGCTATCATATCCGCAGCAATGAAGTTAACAACTTGGTCCACAAGTCTCCACATGCAGAGACCGGATTCAGCTTCTGGGTGCTGCAGGAAAATAAAAACATAAAATTTAAATAAAAAGTAAAATAAAACACTAGACGTGCATGACGTAGATCAATATAGTACATACAAGTTTGGCAGATCTCATATGCACAGAGCAAAAACAAAACTGGCCATCACATCTGCAGCAATGAAGGTAACAACTTGACTTTTCCTATGATACTCTCTTTAACCCTTTGGCTGTCAGCAGCACATTCTGTCAAGGTGATTCCTGCAGGCATCACCTCAAGAAAAATGCATTTTTCTTTAAAAGGTATTTTTTCGAAAAATACTTACCGATGACATGACCTTATGGGAGTGTCTACTACTTACTCAATTCTAGCCTAAGAACTCGTTGTGTTAACACACAACCCGGGAGGCACTCGGGGAACCCCGAGGGGGCCAAGAGTTGTCTCCCGATACTCCCCATCCGGAACCGAGTACCCATAATTCCTCAGTCAGGATACTTAGCTTACCAGCGGCAAGCGGGGCCGGTGGGAGGGTCGTCCGAGTCATGTCATCGGTAAGTATTTTTCGAAAAAATACCTTTTAAAGAAAAATGCATTTATTTCATCAAAAACATTACCGATGACATGACCTTATGGGAGAATCACGAAGAGGAGGAGGGTGCCGCGCACTAGCACACCTTGGGGCCCCAAGGGCCGTCCTCCCCAACGCAAATTCCCGACGACCCTGGGGAGGTGTAACCTACGGCGCTGAAGCGCCAGGAGGAAGAGGAGCCCCGGAGCAGCTCCCCCACCAGAGCGAGTAGCCTCGCTGGGCTGGGAAACTCTGTGGGCGAGAGAACATGCCCGCCAGCCCTACAGTAGCCACGAAGTGGAAGACAGCACAGTTCCTGACGACTGTGACGTTCGTGGCCCTGTACGTAGCTAATAGGACTTAATTAGCCTCTAAGCTCGCTGAGGGAGGGATCCTGGAATCGGATCGCATGACTGAGCGTAGTCAGGAAGATCGTCTGACTTGTAGCTTCAGTGCTGCCATTCCTAATGACGAGGAGAAGCTCGATCCTTGTTACGCTCGCGAGGGAGAGCGAGGGTGGCGGTCCGACTTCGAGCGAAGAGAGGATCCCGAAACGTGTCGTGACGTGGTGTGCGTGTGAGAATGTCTCCGCGAGCCGGACTCTGTGGCGAGGCGGGTTCGCAGCGGCCGAGGAGGATCCAAGGCCTTCCTAGGAGACGAGTGGGGACCGGTTGACCATGGAGGCGCGAAGCACGCCTCTCCGAACCGAGCTCTGTAGCGAGATGGGTTCTCTGCCTGGCATAAGGCTTGGTCCAAGCGCGTTCCCTCCTGGGAACCAGCGCCTCGAACTCCCGACTCCGCACACTACCTTGCTGTGTCCAACGTTGAAGGCCTGCCGCCACCCACAAAGGCGAAGGAGTAGGGGCCCCATCAAGCGAAACAGCGAACGTCGCGGCTGCAGGAGCACCTTGCAGAAGCGGGAAGCAGTAGCGGGGGTCCGCGGCGAGGAGAGGTGTAAGAGGTACAGGACCGGAACCCAGTAACGGGGTGACGAACAAGAAGAGCGGAGCAACCTTCCCAGGCTAGGCCAGAGCGTCGATGTCTCGTCCAGGAGGGCGAATCCACAAAGGCAGGGCGAATCCTCAAAGCACGGGGCACGCCAGTGAACCCACCTAGTGTCCAACAGTTCCGCGAAGCCATCTCGCCAGTGCGCCGGTCCTCCGAAGGCATCCTGGTGCAAACTGCGTGTAGCAATTGGATCCATCGGGGAAACAGGTTGGCACAGCCCTCCCACGAGAAGGTGACCTACTAGTCTGCGTCAGATCCAAGCCGTTCGCGCTCTTGACCGCGAGGTCCAAAGGCCAGGCTGGAGTTGGAGAAGAACCACGGTAGTAGGAGGCGTAGCAGAAGCAGCCGGGCTTAGAGACGACCAAAGGAGAGGAGATCCGACTTCCGAGTAGTGGCTGGGCCGTCCAACCGCGAGCACAGCCGCAGCAGTACCACGTGTTCGAAGCCCGGGAACCAGCCGAGGGCCAACCCAGTCACCTTACCTTTTCCCGGAGCGGGACCGGGGAAGGGGGGGGGGGGGAGAATCCAACCAAGGCACGCGCGGTGAAGTCCCCGCGAAGTTCACAGCGTAGCCCAGGCACTTCAGGTAGCCAAGCGGGCCGCTGCCAACGAAGAAGGGATACCAGAGCCACCAGGTACAGGGGGGCCCGACGAAGAAGAAGTCAAGAGAAGAACCAAGTCCGTCGAAGACCGGCGAACCGGTCGAAATCCCCAAAATCCGTAGGCTAGAGCAACACGTCTGAACAGCGTAAGCCTAAGTAGACTGACTGAGGAATTATGGGTACTCGGTTCCGGATGGGGAGTATCGGGAGACAACTCTTGGCCCCCTCGGGGTTCCCCGAGTGCCTCCCGGGTTGTGTGTTAACACAACGAGTTCTTAGGCTAGAATTGAGTAAGTAGTAGACACTCCCATAAGGTCATGTCATCGGTAATGTTTTTGATGAAATAAAAGCACTGCCGACAGCCAAAGGGTTAATAGAGGAAAATCCTCAACAAAACTGCTTCTGACAGCCAAAGGGTTAAATTAGGATCAACTCATTTGCACCACACTGATGCAAGGGTTAGAAGCATACTGTCAAACAAACCCATACAGACGGGCACAATATATACAGTACCCCTCCCTATAATGGGTGTATAAACAAGCGTGTGTCACAATTCATAAGACTTTTTTTAATGATTCTTGTCGATTCTACATTTACCAAATGTTAACAAACCTTTTCCACGCTGACCATCTTTCCCACTCACATGGCCTATTTGGCAGGGGTTGTCTTGTCCAAGTCACCTGCAGCTACCCCACCCCCTCCTGTTTCACCCACTGGCTCTGTTACACAGCAACATATATCTATAATTTCAGCAGGAAGGATACCATGTATTATTACTCTAATTTAATTCTGAAATGATCTATCTTGCCGTATTTTTTTAGGCAAAAGGGACAGAAATTTCAAATTCTAAACATGCTAACTTCCTGACTGCTATTGACGATACCGCTCAGCCAAAAAGACAAGTAACTACCCATCTTTTCCGCCAAGTGATATAGACAGTAGCATTCAAAGTCTAAGATTTTGCACCTTATGGCTAATAATGTGTACATCATGACAGTCATGACATGTCAGAATACACTAAGTGAAGACACCAGTGACTAACAAAACTGACGCCGAAGTGTTCAGAAAGTACTAAATGAATCGAGACAACAACAACAGCAGAAAAAAGGTGCAACAGTGCTAAAAACATTACAGCTGTTACTGATCAGTAAGGCCAACATTTTTTAGCCAATACCGCAACGCAACCTTCCTAACAAAAGTTTTACAAAGTTTGAGATCCATTGATCAATAAATCATCTGACACAAACTTGTGTCTCCACAGGGGATTTAATTACAATTTTATGAAAATTAATGGGTTAAGACCAAACAAGTCAACTGAAACTTTATTCAAAACCAAACCAAACATGTCAACTTTCTCAAATCTTTCTCATTCAGACATTTCCTATTTTGCCTTGAGACTGAAGAGAGAGATGTCTTGTCTGCATGCAAGCTGAATATGTTGAATCAAATTTGATAACTTTTCTCAGACAGAGCACACGCACACAAATCCTTATTTGATAACTTTTCTCAGAGCACACGCACACAAATCCTTACTCTTCTTCTCCCCTGGGTAGGCCAGTGACACCAGTTGCTTCATTTCAGGTTTTTCAAATTCTGCTCGCACAGGTGCCAGAAGCTCGTTCAGGTAACCTGTCACCGACTGCTTCAGATCTCCTGGATGTACCTCCTGTCAAAAACACAACAGTACTGGCAACTGCATGTTGGTCTGCAATTCTGGCCTCAGGTTATGGTCCAGAGGCAAGTTGCATGAGTGAGCTTAGTCCTGCGCCAGCCACTAAGCAAGGTGCTCTGCTATAGCTCACTCATCCAACTGAGGCCAGAATCACAATTTATGATTATACTACTACAAGAGTTTGTTTATAACAAAGGATATATATCAATGCTTTTTCAGAAGTCATGACCACTTTTATCTGCAAATTACTCTGCTTATAAATAACAATCTCTGGATGCAACAGCCAACAAATATGGGTCCCTGAACACTCAAATCCACCATACTTGCACTAAAATTACAAACAGAAAATGACAAAAGTGCTCTAAAAAGAATGACACGACCAAAATTAGAAAACTCACCCCCTTTGCAAACGCTGCTTTCAAGTCCTTGTATGTGACAAAATTTGCATCACCTCCATGTTCTGGGGCTCGCTTGATAACAAAGGCTGAGGAGAAAACAAGAAAGGCAAAGCCATTATGCCTCGGGTCTATAACCTATTTACATGTGTGACCTTTGTGACAATAAGTAAAGGGCTGGTTTCTGCAGCAGCAAAATCCATGTTTTCTTAAAATGTGAGCATTTTTCACACACCTGTCAAAACCCCGTGACCCTTGACCTTCGTGATGAGTCAACTAAATTAGTATGCATAAGGAGGTCTTATCATCAGCTACCATTGCAGTCAGTCTACACACTCGAGTTTGCACTGCCGTGGACCTATAGTGAGTATGAACATCGCGCTATTCGACGCAGCAGAGCCGGGACGGTCGTCGAATCGTGCATGTTGACAGCCATGGGTGTCCGGTTTGGGGCTTGTTGGTCGCGATTTTATCCCGGCTGCGTAAAAATAGCAGCATAGAGGCAACACAAGCCAGCAAGATACATACAGATTCTTATGACCACGCCTGCTCCTAGATGCGTATGAGCATATGTGACTCTTGCAGCTGTCCACGTTCTGCCTGTGTTCTTTTCATCACCGCAACCCAATTAAACTATGTAAACATAGAAAAAACTACCAAGTGAGTAGGAAAAGGCACTGTCAAGGGAGAGAAGTGTGCATGATCGACCAGTGATCATAGATCTACTGTGGCCAAAGCACACCAAAAAAAAAAAAAAAAAAAAGAGATAGGAAAGAGAGGGGCGCTAAGAAAGTGGCCACAGTAGATCTATGATCACTGGTCGATCATGCACACTTCTCTCCCTTGACAGTGCCTTTTCCTACTCACTTGGTAGTTTTTTCTAAATTACAGGCACTGGCAGTCAACCCTTTAGGTCTGCTTATGTAAACATAGCTACATGAAGGTAATTTGACTCAGATATACAGCTTCTCACAAGCCCCCGCACTCTGCGCACAACTCATGAAGATCTATGCTTCTTGGGGAGTTTTGTCTATGGTTATAGGCGAACATTGCTAAACAGTGAACGCCATCGGTCTGATGTAAAAACAAGAATGTATTTATCCTCGTGAAAGTATGCCGTAACAGTGGAATGAATGTTTATTGATAGGTTCATTTGTCTCTGTGCACATCAGACGGAACAGAGTAGAACCTTCTGCCGTACCATCTGACTGCAGTTCTGCTGAATGCCTTCAAGGCTGACTCTAGCACCACCTTGTACTGTCCCCAGCCCTCCACCAAATAACAACCCTGTCCAAGCCCATGTCAGTATATAGTTTTAATTTGTAACCTGGCTTTTAAATTTCTGAGTTTTCAGAAGTAAACCCGCCCGTATATGTGTCTCAGAAGATCCAAGTATATTCCGTAGTGAACTCGACTCTGTCTTTACCAGAACGAAAGAGGGGGAAAAAGTGTGTTCATTTATATGGACATTGATGTACGGTTACTGAAAAAGAAAAGAAACAGCTGAAACTCACTGCAAACCACAATAGCGTATCTCTCTCTCCTCCCCCACTCAGCCTGGAAATTAAAATTGTGTGAACTGAAAAATCAAAACTTAGGCACAGAGTCTCATGGGTCACGGTCATGTAACTTGCATGATGCCCTCCTGAGGATCTATGCCTTTTCCCATCTGTAGAGAGGGCCACTATCACACTGTCCTAGATACACTCACTGATACACACCTCCTGTCTGGAATAAAAATAGATTCTCATGGGGCCCGCAGATATAAAAGCTAATGAAAATCATGCCTCTTGCCTGCTGCTATCATCCTGGTCTGTACGTGAAAGCAGCTGCGTGAGCTGATTTAGTGACTGCCTTCCATAAATCTTGTTCCCCCAAGTGGGGGTCCAGATATTGAGCCGGTGTGGACAGCTGTTACCTCTAGTATTGCCGATGGTGTGCTGAAGAGGTCGCCAAGACCGAAACAACTGTCCACACCGGCTCAATATCTGGACCCCCACTTGGGGGAACAAGATTTAAATTTCCATGCACCAAGGGGCTGGAACAGTGGATATGTGATACGCCCCCTTCGGGGGGCTTCCATATGCATTGCTTCTAGTCACTTATTTAGCGCACCCCCTCTTTCCTTTTTTTTTTGTGCTTGGCCCATAGTAGATCTATGATCATTGGTCTATCATGCACAATTCTCTCCATTGACAGTGCTTTTCCTACTCACTTGGTAGCTTTAGGTAAATTAACTGAAAAAATACACCTTGATTATTTTGATATCTGTAAAGGACAAACAAAAGACATTAAACTGAAAAAATGTGTCAGTGTGTGAAAATATGAATGTGTGTGATCGTGGAGTGAGATAATTTTACATTAGTGATCACGATGATCAGGCAATCAACTGATAATCCTTCAGGTAATCGAAGTTCACGTATCTCGTCGGCGGACGTTGCTACAAATTGATCGCCAAGTTCGTCTGTTGGGCGAAAGTTTCGAACATTTCTGCAGGGAAATACTGATGCAAATAATCAAGTGGTGTCGCTTCCAACTCAAGTGGAGTTGTTGGGCCCACATTTCGCGTGAAAGGCTGCAAAACAGGATCTGAAATTGGCCGCCGATGCCAGATAGCATCGACGCCGACATCTTGCAGTCGTCGCCTCGGTAAACACTGCAGAAATACTCTGGTATCTTCGTCATCCCAGTCCGAAAAGATCGCTAGTATGCACACTAGACACACTTATGTCACTTCCCTCTGACTCGGAAACTGGATTGTTGCCAATTTACTCCGAAAAAGCTGTAAATTCTGGGTCACTGTCGCTCAATGGAACGTATGTCGCCATGTTTGTAAACACGTGCATTTAAAACGACAGCAGACCTTGCTTCCAAAGGACAGGGCTTAGCTGTTCCCTGTTGTGTTTTTATTATTAAGTGTTTCATAAATATCATTACAAAACGAATTTTACAGATGTTCATCCGCTTCTGTTTCGTCATCTGTTTCGTGTACTCGTTTTGGAGGCATGATTTCGCGCCGACCGTGAACCTTAAACTAAGACTGAAAGTAAAGCGATCCCATCCGCTAGAATGAACGCGAACAAAGACGCGCTTTCCAATTGGCTAGACAAAATTATAGGTCAGCACACAGTAGCCAATCAGGATCAGGCTTACTACTACCGGCAGAAATGGCACAATCAAACTGTCTTTTTGCCAAAACAAACCCAAAAATTCATTTTTCTCTAAAAGGTATTTTTTCGAAAAATACTTACCGATGACATGACTACATGGGGGAATATCTACTTCTAGGCTCAATTTTAGCCTACTTGCCCGTTGTGTGCCCACACAACCCGAGAGGCACTCGGGGAACCCCCCAGAGGGGCCGAGAGTTATCTCCCCATACCTGCCTTACCAGATCCGGTCACGAGACCATTCAGTCTGATACTTCGCTCGAAAGCGGCAAGCGGGGCAGGCGGGAGGGTCATCCGAGTCATGTCATCGGTAAGTATTTTTCAAAAAAATACCTTTTAGAGAAAAATGAATTTATTTCCTCAAAAACATTACCGATGACATGACTACATGGGAGAATTGCGATGAGGAGGCGGGTGCCGCCCAAACTCCCCCAGCAGAACAGCGCCGTTCTCCCCGTCACACACTCCCGACAATTTTAGCGAAGTGCCTATCTACGGTGCCAGTGGCACCGGAAGGGAGTGTTGCGCGGCGGCGATGTCCCCCCACCAGTGCGAGATTCTCTCGCTGGCTAGCCAGGTCCCGGAGGTAGAAAGGGGCAAAGACCGACTCGGTTTTCCAGCCCACAGCTGCCACGAAGTCCTTGACAGCGCAGCTTCGATCAAGCGTGACGCTCGTGGCCATAGCTCGTACCTCGTGTGCGTGAAAGTGCAGCCTCTTCGCTCCCTGAGGGAGATCTCCTGATAAGCGGAGCGTATGACCCAGCGGAGCCAGAAAGATCGTCTGGACTGTAATGTCACGCCAGTTGGGTCTTAGAGGTAGGAAGAGGCGCGACCGTCCCCTGAGGACGGGCCTAGATCGCCGCAGATAGATTTTAAGGGCGCGCCCGGGAACCTGTAGCCTGGTCTCCTGGGACCGGGGTCGGTCTCTCAGCGGCCTAATGGTGATCACCTGAGGCGGAGTTAAGGAGACCTGTTCGTCGCCAGAAAGGCCGGGTCCGTGAGCCGCTGGACGGAGCCATCTGTTCGGAACTGCAGACCGGCAGGGCGTGCCGAAAGCGCATGTAGCTCGCTCACACGTGAAGCGGTAGCAAGTGCCCGCCGGAAACAAGACTTGCGTGCCCAGTCCGCGAGCTGGGCCAAAGGTAATGGTTCGAAGCGGGTGGAGTTCAACCACGTGAGCACCCAGGGTAGGTCCCAGCGAGGAATGAGCGAGCGGAGTGTCGGGCGCTGGATGCCGAAGTGTCCCATAAGGTCGGCTAGGTCCTTGCAGGCGCCCGGATCGAGTCGTCCCAGGTGACGATAGGTGTCCGCAACCATGGACAGGTAACCGCGTACCGTGATGAGGGCTAGGCCTGGGTCTCGGAAGAGCCAGAGAAAGAAGTCCGCCAGCGGAGGATGCGTCAGATCCGTGGGCGTAAGGCCATGATCGGTGCACCAGGAACAGAGGACTCGCCACTTCCCTCGTAGACTCGAAGGGTCGACAGTCTCCGGGCCGCAGCGATCGCCTCCATTGCTGCACCTGAGTAGACTCTAGCTCCGAGAGCTTGCCGCACAACCTCCAGGCGTGAAGGAGGAGACACTCCGGGCAGGGGTGGAACAGCGGTTGCTTGAGCATGGCCCGCAGGGTGGGCAGCAGCAGGGGCGGGTCTGTGGCGAGGCTGAGCAGGTCGGTGGTCCAAGAGCGGTTCCAGGCAACGGCGCGACCAACAGGAGGCACGCCGAACAGCCCCGAAGTTAGAGGAGGACTCAGGGAACGAGGACGGTAGGGGGACAGGTATAGGCCACAAGTCCGTCCCAGGGAATGGAGAGCGCATCGACAGCCCAGGCAAGGTGGTCGGGAATCGGGGAGACGAAGAGGGAAAGCTGGTGGTTCCACCTCGTGGCGACCAAGTCGACCTGGGGAGTCTCCCAGCGGGCGCAGATCATCCGAAAGATGTCCTGTCGCAGGGTCCATTCCGTGTGTAGGAGTTGGTCGCGGCGAGACCGAGAGTCGGCCAAGACATTCAGGCATCCGGGAACGTGCCGGGCTTGAAGGATAATGCTCCGGTCCTCGCACCAACGCATCTTCCTGTAGAGGAGCATACACAGGCCAGGGGAGCGTGTGCCACCTTGCTTCTGGATGAAAGCGACCACCGTCGTGTCGTCCGAAAGCACGAGAAGCTCCTGGTGTCTGAGGAGGTACTCCCCGGCCTGAAGGGCTCGCCAGACGGACTGCATCTCCAGCTAGTTGATGTGGGTGTGCGCCAAGTGTGAGGGCCAGGGGCCCGCCGACGCGAGGAACCGCGGTAGGAGGTGGGCCCCCCACCCCGAAAGGCTGGCATCGACGCAAGGAGAGACCTGTGGAGGGGGAGAGGCTAAGGGAACTCCCGACGCTAGCCACGTAGGGTCGGTCCACCGACGAAGGTGAAGGCGGAGCATCTGGGACACTGTGACCGCGGTCGTCAAGTCTCCGGAAGACGTGAGCCAATGGAGAAGAAGATGCAGTTGAATTGGCCGGGAGTAGAGACGCCCTAGCGGGATAAGATCCACTGCGGCGTTCATCCAACCCAGCAACTGAAGCCAGACTCTGGCGGGGGCTGCCTCCTCCCGAGCTAACTGGTTGGCTAGATCCGCCATCTTCTTGATCCGGGGCGCCGGAAGGCGTACCGTGTTGAGGTTGGTAGCGAATTCCATACCCAGATGCACAACCCGGCGGGAGGGAGAGAGATCCGACTCACCGTCGTCTACTAGGAAGCCCAGGTGTGCCAGGAGGTGCAGGAGAGCATCTCTGTCCGTGGCTAGCGCGGTCTCTGATTGGTTGCGCAACGGAGGTCGTCCAGGTAGTTCGACGTGGACTGGAGGAGGACTGTCGGGCTAAGGCGACTAAGGCGTCCATCCGCCGAGTGAAGACCCAGGGGCGGAGGTTGAGTCCGAACGGCAATCCTACCGAAGGCGCTCGAGCGGTGCGCACTAGTGTCCTGAACTGAAGTGGAACGGAAGGAGTCGGGGGCGCGACTGAGTCGCGCAAGCTAGGGCTGACGTCTCTCCTGGCCAGACTCAGTGAGTAGGGCGCTACGCCGGCGTACAGATCCTCCGGAAGGATCAGCGGGCTTAACGGGGAGAGACGGGAGAGGAAGGCCAGTCACGTGGGACGGCACATGGCGGACTGCTGCAGGCCGGGCTCAGTGAGGCGGGCGCTGTGCCGGCAAACAGACCCTCCGGAAGGGTCAGCGGGCGTGGCAGCAGTGGCAGTCCTCTGATCAGCCATCAAGTGATCTGAAAGTGGAACGGAGGGAGTCGGGGCGCGACCGTGTCGCGCAAGCTAAGGCTGACGCCTCTCTTGGCCAGACTCCGAGAGCAGGGCGCTATGCCGGCGTTCAGATCCTCCGGAAGGATCAGCGGGCTGTGGAGAGAGACGGGTGAGGAAGGCCAGTCAACGTGGGACGGCTCAGGGCAGACTGCTGCAGGCCGGGCTCATTGAGGCGGGCGCTCTGCCGGCAAGGCAGACCCTCCGGAAGGGTCAGCGGGCGTGGCAGCAGTGGCGGTCCTCTAGTCAGCCAGCAACACCGAGTCCCAACGGGAATCCTTTCCGTGATGCGAGGGCGGGAAAGGGTGGTCTGCACCGTAAGGGCTGCCGAAGAATCAACCGGAGCCGGAAGTGAGGAAGCAGGCAGGGGCCGCTCTCTTGTGAGACGTGCGCTAAGCCGGCAAACAGACCCTCCGGAAGGGTCAGCGGGCGTGGCAGCAGTGGCGGTCCTGTGGTCAGACAAAAACCGCGAACCCCGACGAGGGGACCGTTCCGTGCGGGAGTGGCCGAGGAAACAGCCAGGGCGGCCAACGTGTCAAAGGGCGCTGAACGCTCGTAAGCCGGGCGGGAACGCTCTCGGCGGAACAAGGGCCAAGGTCCGCCCACAGACCCTCCGGCCAGGCCGCACCCGGCTTACACTTTGGTATTAGTTTCCGTCCGCTTAATCAAATTTCAAATACAACGATTTTGAATTTCCAAAACTACAGCAGCTCGCCTGAGCTCGCCCTTAGCACCACGTGAAAGTTCTGTGTTTACGTTCTGTGTGTGAGTGAGTGCGCGTGACTCACGTGAGCGCGCTTGTTGGGCTCAGTCCGCAGCGGCGCCTTGAGCCGATTTTCAATTGGGATAAAGCGCCTATTTAAAGCGCTGATTATTATTAATATTATTATTATTACACCTGCGGTCCGAGGAACCACCCGAACGCGGTAGGCAGACCGAGTGAGTGTCCGTCGGCCACCTAAAGTCACCGCACCGGGAGCACAACGACATTATCTAAGCGTAAGCGGGCTCCCGGTGAAAGCGCAATGGGGCACTCTCGGAGGGCTAACGGGGCTTTAAACGGGCTAACACACACGGAGCCCAAGGCCCACGTGCAAAACGGGCGCGACACAGCAACAGCCGACCGTGAGCTAATCAGGCACTACGCACTGAAACGAACCACCAAGCCAAAAGCAGGGGAGCACCCACAGGCAGCCGGCTCTCAGCCCGAGGGACGGCCGAGGGAACTACCGCTACCTTACCTCTGCAACGAAGGGAAGGGGGGAAAGGGCAGTCAAACCGCCGTCCACAGAAGCAGAAGAATCCCCGCAAGCGGCCCAACGAAGCAGGAAGAGAAGGCCAGGTAGAAGGCAGGGTAGAAGCGGGCGCAGAGCACACGAAGTCGGCAACAAGCGTCGGTAGGCAGAAGACCGGTCGAGGCAGCGAGAGCGCAGGCCAGACACGTCTTCTCTCCACGAGCGAAGTAGAAAGACTGAATGGTCTCGTGACCGGATCTGGTAAGGCAGGTATGGGGAGATAACTCTCGGCCCCTCTGGGGGGTTCCCCGAGTGCCTCTCGGGTTGTGTGGGCACACAACGGGCAAGTAGGCTAAAATTGAGCCTAGAAGTAGATATTCCCCCATGTAGTCATGTCATCGGTAATGTTTTTGAGGAAATAAATATCCCACTATTCCAGCCACTCAGTGCATGGAAATTTAAATCTAGGTCTCCCAAGGGGGGGTCCAGATATTTAGCCGGTGTGGACAGCTGTTTCGGTCTTGGCGACCTCTTCAGCACACCATCGGCAATACTGGAAGAGGCAGGAATTTCTGCCTACCTGCAATGACAGCCACATTTTACTGTGGTGTCCACACCGGCTAAATATCTGGACCCCCCTTGGGGGACCTAGATTTAAATTTCCATGCACTGAGTGGCTGGAACTGTGGGATATGTGATACGCCCCCCTTCGGGGGGGCTTCCATATGCATTGCTTCCAGTCACTTTCTTAGCGCCCCCCCTCACGCCTTTACCATAGCCGACACTTAGTTCGCTTCCAGCTGCCAGAGAGATAAGGCTGCCGCGAGTTCCACTCTCGCCCGCTCATTCTATTTATATCGCACTACTGAGCGGTACACGGCGTGACCGGCTCTCTGCCGCTATAACAACTACCTACACATTTGTATTCATAACACATCTCTGCCTAAAGTGACTGTTGTGGAAGCAACATCGTTCAAATGTTGAAATTCTCACCTACACACTGATACCAAACATTACAACATTACGACTTGCACTTGTGTAGCAGGTCATGGTGAAAATAAAGAGAACGGGAATTTGTTGATGTACGAAAACGAGAATTTATTGTGAAATTGACAAAGTTCCCACAGCCATAACACAAAGACGCTACTTTTCCCAGTGAAACACACTTGCATGCATAAGGGTTAGCATGCCTACAGTACGTATCACTTAATGGATTTTGGGTTCATGGTGGGGGACGGAAGCAGGAGGGTAATTAATGAGGTCACTGACAGGTGTCGACAGACAAGTTCCAGACATCCGACTTGGTGTACACTCCCGGCATTGGGGAAAGAGAGGGCTTAGTTACACGGATACTATTGAGGAGATGGCCACGTTTCTTTCTTGGGAAATAGTGTAACACTAACAGTCAACCTTGTAAATGTACTTTTGATTTAACTTTTGATCATGATGGAGTCTGATGAAACGCGTACAGTCTGTGTACACACAGGTGTGTTCCATGCAATGAGAGTTAATGCATTGTGCAGAATGTGGCGAGAGATCACAAAAGAGATACACGGATAAAAAGTCATTTCTTTGTATCAATTATGAACACTTAATCCACAAGTGTTATGGAATTAATATCCAGGAAGACAAAGACATGATGCACTCCAAAACAATGTGTAGGAGTTGCTATTGTCGGATGAAACGGATAGACTCGACTGAAACACGTGTGTCCGAGGAGACAACGCGAAATGCGGCGTCTGATATTGCCTCATCACAACACATTTGGACCATGTTCCATCCAAATACCAGTGTTGAAGAATGTGTCGCGTGTGTTCACTTCATGCAGCTAGGTAAAGGAGGACGACCAGCGAAGCGGGGTTCCCGGCATGGAAAGAAACGATCGTTTCAATCCGCGGCATGTGACACTCATAACACTGACACTGATAACAGCACTAATGAAGGTGATAGTGGTATACAAGTTTTTATTCCGCCGACGTCTACTCCCCGTAAAACGGTTCTTATGTCTAGTGTGTCAGAAAATGTGTTAAACCTCAAGGTATGTTTAAAAACACTGTTGAATATTGTGACCTGTTATGGACTGATCGTATTTCGGGATGGCAATAGCAGTCTGTGGAGTACCGAGACGGCTGCGGGCGAGAAATGCCAGAACACGCGACCTGTCAGTGACCTCATTAACCACCCTCCTGCTTCCGTCCCCCACTATGAATCCAAAATCCGGTAAGTGATACTTACTGTAGGCATGCTGACCCTTATGCACGCAAGTGTGTTTCGTTGGGAAAAGTAGCGTCTTTGTGTTATGGCTGTGGGAACTTTGTCAATTTCACAACAAACACCGACATCAACAAATTCCCGTTCCCTTTATTTTTACCATAACCTACTACACAAGTGTAAGTCGTAATGTTGTCATGTTTGGTATCAGTGTGTAGGTGAGAATTTCAACTTTTGAACGATGTTGCTTCCACAACAGTCACTTCAGGCAGATTTGTGTTATGAATACAAACCAGTAGGTAGTTGTTATAGCGGCAGAGCGCCGGTCACGCCGTGTACCGCACAACACGCGACCTGTCAGTGACCTCATTAACCACCCTCCTGCTTTCGTCCCCCACCATGAATCCAAAATCCGCTAAGTGATACTTACTGTAGGCATGCTGACCCTTATGCATGCAAGTGTGTTTCGTTGGGAAAAGTTACGTCTTCGTGTTATGGCTGTGGGAACTTTGTCAATTTCACAACAAACACCGACATCATGCATCAACAAATTCGCGTTCCCTTTATTTTCACCATAACCTGCTACACAAGTGTAAGTCGTAATGTTGTCATGTTTGGTATCAGTGTGTAGGTGAGAATTTCAACTTTTGAACGATGTTGCTTCCACAACAGTCACTTCAGGCAGATTTGTGTTATGAATACAAACCAGTAGGTAGTTGTTACAGCGGCAGAGCGCCGGTCACGCCGTGTACCGCACAACACGCGACCTGTCAGTGACCTCATTAACCACCTTCCTGCTTTCGTCCCCCACCATGAATCCAAAATCCGCTAAGTGATACTTACTGTAGGCATGCTGACCCTTATGCATGCAAGTGTGTTTCGTTGGGAAAAATGAATTTTTTTTCTAAAATGTATTTTTTTGAAAAATACTTACCGATGGCATTACTATCTGGGAATACACTCTATTGCCTATCGATTTCAGCAAAAGTTGTGTATAAGGCACAACTGGGGAGGAGACACCGGGGATCCCAGTACTAGGGCCCCGGGTGGCCTCCCCTTACTACCGTATCCCGGCATGCGTGTGGCGAACTCCCGGCGTTCACCGGGCGACCTAATCAGTTTCACACTTAGCCAAGAGAAGGCAAGCGGGGCCGGTGGGAGGGCCATTCGAGTAATGCCATCGGTAAGTATTTTTCAAAAAAATACATTTTAGAAAAAAAATTCATTTGTTTTTTCAAAATACATTACCGATGGCATTACTATCTGGGAGAATGGCGAACAGGCGGAGGGTGCCGTACCTAACGTAATTTAACCACCCCGCGTGCCCAGAGAGCAGTCCCGACGATTTCAGCTATGACGTACCTAAGGCGCCGAAGGCGCTCGGAGGGAGTGCTGGGCCGCGGAGATGTCGCCCACACGAGCCAGTGAGTCACGCTGGCCGGATAGGTCCCTGAGGTAGAAGCGTGCGAAAGTGGAGTCTGAGCGCCAGCCGCCCGCGGCGACAATATCAGAGACCGAGCAGTTGCGGTCCAGGGCTAGACTGGTGGCTACTGCTCTGACTTCATGGGCCCGGATTTTTAAGAGCTTATCGCCGCTTGGGGAGAGGTCCCGGTAAGCGGACCTAATCACCCAACGCAGCCAGGAAGACACGGTCTGGGACGAGATGTCTTGTCTGCCCGCAGACAAAGGTAGAAAAAGACGTGTGCGTCCTTGGCGACGCGGCTTAGAGCGGCGTAAGTAAATCCTGAGGGCCCGCACCGGGTCCTGCTGCCGCGAAACCGGAGAAAGGTCCGCTCCCCGGAGGGGCCGTATCGTCAGTAACTGAGGGGCCGCCGTAGGGGGACGGTTCTTGGCCAGGAAGGAAGGGTCAGGGAGAAGCTGTGCAGAGCCGTCTGCCCGAAACTGAAGACAGGCTGGAAGCGTCGAGAGTGCGTGAAGCTCGCTAACTCGGGAGGCCGAGGCGAGAGCTAGAAGAAAACACGTCTTCCTGGTCAAATCCGAGAACCGCGCCAAGGGAAGAGGTTCAAACCTGTTCGTATTCAGCCACGTAAGTACCCAGGCGAGATCCCACCGAGGTACCAGGGAACGGGAGACCGGCCGTCGCAGCTCAAAGTGAGAGAGCAAATCCGAAAGGTCCTTGCAGGCGCCTGGGTCCGGGAGACGCAGGTGACGGTAGGTGTCCGCGATCATAGCGCGGTAGCCCTTGATGGTGACCGGGGCTAAGCCTTGGTCCTCGAAGAGCCACAGGAAGAACTCAGCCAGTTGGTGGGAGGCTAGGTTAGCGGGAGGAAGCCCCTGGGAGGCGCACCAGGACTGGAAGACTCTCCACTTGCCCTCGTACACCTTCCGTGTGGAGGGTCTGCGGGCTGCTGCAATCGCCGCCACTGCTGCATCCGAGAAACCTCTAGCAGCGAGGGCTTGCTGGATAACCTCCAAGCGTGAAGGCGCAGGCGCTCCGGGCACGGATGGAAGAGCTGCTGACGGGGCTGCTTGAGCATCGTGGGCGGGGAAGGAAGCTCTAAAGGAGGGTCCGTCGCCAGCGCTAGGAGGTCCGTGGTCCAACTCTTGGTCCAGTTGAAGGGGGCCACCAGCAACAGAATCGCCGAGGAATCGCGAAGCTTCTGCAACACCTTCGGAACGAGCACCGACGGGGGGTAGGCGTACGCAATCAGGCCGTCCCAAGGGATGGAGAGGGCGTCCACCGCCCAAGCTAGCGGATCCGGGACTGGAGAGACGAAGACTGGGAGCTGGTTGTTCCACCTGGTGGCAAACAGATCTAGTAGCGGAGTCTCCCACTGCGAGCAGATCAGGCGAAAAATGTCCGGGCGTAGAGACCATTCTGTGTGGAGCAGCTGTCCGCGGCGGGACAGGGCGTCCGCAATCACGTTGAGATGGCCGGGGATGTGGCGGGCTCGAAGAGTAATGCCCCGATCCCTGCACCAGAGGAGCAGGTGATACAGGAGGATGCAGAGGGAGGGCGAATGAGTGCCCCCCTGATTCTGAATGTAAGCCACCACCGTCGAGTTGTCGGAGAGAACGAGGACTTGTTGGTTGGCCAAGGTCTCCTGCCAACGGTCGAGGGCCAACCCCACTGCCTTCAATTCTAGCCAGTTGATGTGTTTCCCTACGAGGTCCCGGGGCCAAAGGCCCGAAGCCGAGAGAAAATCCGGTAACAGGTGAGCGCCCCAGCCGGACTGGCTCGCATCCGTACAAAGGGACCACCGGGGTGGTGGAGAGTGAAGAGGAACTCCCGAAGCCAGCCAAGCGAGGTCTGTCCATCTCTCGAGGTGAGGGCGCGCCAGCGGAGTAACCGGAACCAGATCCGACAGAGAGCCCGAGGAGGGTCGCCAGTGGAGTAGGAGATGTAGTTGTAGAGGCCGAGCGTAAAGTCTGCCCAAAGGAAGCAGGTCCGCAGCCGCACTGAGGAGGCCCAGGAGCTGAAGCCAGAACCTGGCGGTGAAGGAGGACCCCCCCGCCATGGAAGTCGCTAAGTCGGCGATCTTCTGCCGCCTGGGAAAGGGTAGGCGGACGAGGTTGAGATCGGTCAGGAACTCCATCCCCAGATGAATGAACCGTCGAGAGGGGGAAAGGTCCGATTTTCCCAGGTTGAGGAGGAAGCCGAGCCGCCGCAGAAGGGACAGAAGGGCATCTCTGTCCGCCTGGAGCGTAGCGGGGACCAAATTGCGCAGTAGAAGGTCGTCCAAGTAATTGGAGGCCGGGCTCAGGGAACGTCGACGAAAGGAGGCCATTACCGCATCGAGCAGTCTCGTGAACACCCAAGGACTGATGTTGAGTCCGAAAGGAAGGGCGCAGAACTGGTATACTATCCCTCCAAAGGCAAACCGAAGGTAGCGACGAGACGACGGATGAATCGGGACGTGAAGATATGCGTCGGACAGATCGAGGCTGATTGCGAAGTCCATCGGACGGACGGACGCACGGAGAGACCGGGCCGTCTCCATCCTGAAGCGAGGGGCCAAAATGAACTTGTTTAGCGCCGATAAGTCGATCACCGGACGCCACTTTCCGCCTGGTTTGGGGACCACAAAGAGGCGGCTGTAGAAGGCCGGAGAGTCGTGCCTCGAAACCACCTCTGTCGCCGCTTTGTCGAGAAGGGCCTCCACTTCCCCGCGAAGTGCGTCCGCCTGGGTGACGTCTGGCGGCTCCTGGGTCCACATGGGTGACCTGCGAAGCGGCGGAGGGGACAGGAACGAGAGGAGTAGGCCGGAAGTAATCGTGGAACGAATCCAAGGGTCGTCTGGGAACAGCGAGCCCCAAATGTCGCTGAAGAGGGACAGCCGCCCGCCGACAGGAGACCCGAGAACTGACGGCGGGGGCGGAGAGGAGTCAACGAGCCCGGCCGCGGCCCGCCGAACGGGCGCTGCGGGGCCACGCGGGGCGAGGGGTGGGGCCCGGCTGCGGAGCCTGGGCTGGGCGGGCCCGCCCTCGCGAAGATCCGGCTGGGAAGGAGGGTCTGTAGGACCGCCGGGCGCGACCCTTGGCCGAGCGGGGGTTGCGAAAGCGGAGCGAGGCGGAGGTAGAAGACGGCTTGGGCCATAAGTCCTTGGACGCCTCCTTAACTGTCTGCCAAGTGTCGCCGAACAGAAGGGAACCGCCAAGAGGAGCTTGGCGGAGCTGGGTTTTCACTGCCATGGGAAGGTCCGAGCAGAGGCGCAAAAGGGTGTCCCGCCTCCAGAGGTCGCAGTTGGCAGCCGCAGCCATGGCATTGGCGGAGGAATGGTAGGCGGCCCGGTTGGCCGCTATCAGAATGGACTGCACATCACGGAGCGGGGACTGCACCTCCAGGTCCCAAGTATCCTGGAGACAATGTAAGGCCGCCTGGGTAGCCAGCTCTAAGAAGCCCGAGCACGCTAGCGAGTTCCGGGCTAAGGAGGCGATCCTGTCAATGGGCCGGGGCCAAGCGCTCTGCACCGGTCTGCGGCCGCCCGCCTGCACTAAGGCCGCCGTATCTATCGCTGGTAGAGGAATAGCGAAGGCTTGTGAGTGTCCCGCGTACCAGGCCTGGCGGAAGCTCAGGTTGATCCCCGGAGGCCAACGTGAGGCGGTAAAAAAACCAGAGTCGCTGAAAGAGTCGTTCTTCAGTTGGGTGGAGAAGGCCTGAGAAAGGTCCCGGAAGGCCGCTGGTTGCGGGAGGGACTTGCGGCGCTTGACTGGTCTCTGCGCGTCAACCATAGCCGACGCCTGTCTCTTCGGAGGAGGTGACGGCGGACATAACTCGGGTGGTAAGTACTTGACGATCAGGCGTGAAGCTTCTTCCAGGGCGTGGGCCGTCTGCGACCCGAGCGAGGGGCCTGCGACGTCTGACGAGGCGGACGAGACAGCGGAAAGGCGGGACGGAGAACCCGCCGCCGAATCCTGCAGAAAGATCGCCGAGGCCGAATCCGTAGGGTGAAGGCTGAGGACGTCCGGTTCTAGAAACCGATCCTCCCGTGAAAAAGATGAAAGGGGCGAGCGGCTCCGAGAGCGGCGCTCCGCCACACGAGAGGAAGACGTAACCACCCGCGACTCCCGCCGAGAGGAGCGCCGCGGGGACGGAGGGACCGCGGCAACGCGGCGGTCAACCTCCAAATCAACAACCGCGCACGGATGCCGCGTAGGGTTAGGAACCCGCGAACGGCTCAAATACGAAATGGCATGGTCCCCCCTGGCCCGCCGGGGAGAGCCGTAGCGGGGGGGGGAACGCAAGGAGTCACACCAAGCCCGCTCAGGAAAGGCGGAGCGGGGAGGGGACAGAAACCGGGCGCGCTGTGCCTCGCCCGAAGGATCGGAGCGTAGGTCACGCGCAACGTTGTCACACCGGGCCCGCCTGGTCGATACGAGGCGGGGGGGGGGACAGTCTAGGGTCACACCAAGCCCGCTCAGGAAAGGCGGAGTGGGGAGGGGACGATTTCCGAGCCCGCGACCTGAGCTCCGTTTCAGAGCGAGGAGGCCGCGGGTCCGAGTCACACCGGGCCCGTCCAGTCGATACGAGACGGGGGGGGGACAGACTATGGTCACGCCGCGTCCGCTCCGGCGAAGCGGAGCGTGGCGGAGACCGTTTATGTACACGAGCCCGCCGTTCCGAAGAACCGGAGGGTGAGAGGTGAGAGGCAAAATCCACCCGGGCCGGCCCGGGCAAGGCGGGACGGGGGGGGGGACGAAAGTGGTGCTGGCCTAGCCCGCTCAGGCGGCACGGAGCGGGGAGGTAGCCGGGCGCGATGTCTCGAATCCCGTTCCGAGGTCTCGGAGCGTGAGTGAGAGCTTCTATCATGACGCCTTTTCTCTTTCTTGTGTTTGCGCTCAGTCCCCCGCCCTCGCTCCGGAGACGTAGAGCCGGGGGTGGGTGACAAGCGCTCCGTCCTCTCAGACCGCTCGCGCGAAGCAGAGCGGGGGGAGGGAAAGGTAACGGGGCTCAAGCCACGCGCTAGAGGCGCAGAGCGTGGGGAGCGCGACTCCGAGGCTCGCCTACCCTGATCCGACGACTCGGAGAGGTGAGGGCGAGCCTGCGACGTAATGGTACAAGAGGGGGACTTACCTGTGGGCCGGACAGCCCGAACGACGGAGCGGAGAGGAGCCCGAGGCGTCGAGGGAAGGCCGTCCACCAGTGGAGGGTCCCGCGGAGGCTGAAACGAGCGAGAGGCCCGGTCGTGTCTGTAGAAGTCCCACAAGCGCGACCACCGGTCTTCCGTCCAAGCGGCGCAAACGTCACACGTACTGTCCGACGAACAGCCCGAACACGGTAAGCAAGAGGCGTGAGCATCGTCCGGCCATTGGAAGTCCCCACAAAGGCGGCAAGTCTTCAAAACTGAAGACGCCATAACCGGAGGTGAAGAGTCGTCAACCGGTCACAACTCACTACCAGGCACAAAGCACGTGGGCCGGCTGAACCAAAGTTGTTTGAGAAAGTCACAAGGTCAGCCGGAATTCGGTTGGCGCACAAGACAAAAGCTGTCGAAAACCCACGAAGCGAGAGCAAGTAACAACCGTCCAAACAGATTCCTAATTCAACTTTCACTGAAGATCAGAGTCCGAAAGGAGGAGGCAAAAAACTCGACCGTCCTCGGTCGAGCTATGAGTGAAACTGATTAGGTCGCCCGGTGAACGCCGGGAGTTCGCCACACGCATGCCGGGATACGGTAGTAAGGGGAGGCCACCCGGGGCCCTAGTACTGGGATCCCCGGTGTCTCCTCCCCAGTTGTGCCTTATACACAACTTTTGCTGAAATCGATAGGCAATAGAGTGTATTCCCAGATAGTAATGCCATCGGTAATGTATTTTGAAAAAACAAGTAGCGTCTTCGTGTTATGGCTGTGGGAACTTTGTCAATTTCACAACAAACACCGACATCGTACATCAACAAATTCCCGTTCTCTTTATTTTCACCATAACCTGCTACACAAGTGCAAGTCGTAATGTTGTCATATTTGGTATCAGTGTGTAGATCAGAATTTCAACTTTTGAACGATGTTGCTTCCACAACAGTCACTGTAGGCAGAGATGTGTTATGAATACAAATGTGTAGGTAGTTGTTATAGCGGCAGAGCGCCGGTCACGCCGTGTACCCCACAGTAGCAAGCGATATAAATAGAATGAACGGGAGAGAGTGGAATGTGACCTCGCGGCGCCTTATCTCGCTGGCAGCTGGAAGCGAACTAAGTGCTAGGCGCCAGCACTGGCTGGTAAAGCCGTGCCCTCTTTCCTATCTTTTTTTTTGTGCTTTGGCCACAGTAGATCTATGATCACTGGTCGATCATGCACACTTCTCTCCCCTGACAGTGCTATTAATAAATAAAAAAAATAATTACGGTATTTATAATGCGCTTATCTTATAATAATTATAACTCTAAGCACACACTCACAACTCGCGCACGCATGCGCACGCTTTAGACAATGACTCACGTACCACAAACAGTGAAATACATTACGACGGTCAGCTTGGGGTGGGGAGTGCGGTGATATAGTGCTAAAACTGTTGAAAGAGGTGTTTTGAGGGCGGACTGGAAGGAGGAGAGAGAGTGTTTCTGACGGAGAGAGAGTGGGAGAGTGTTCCAGGTGGATGGACCGTAGACGGAGAAGGAGCGGGGACCGAAAGTGTTAAGTTTGGTGCGAGGGATGTGGAGGCGGAGAGGGTCGGAGGCAGAGCGGAGGGAGCGGGAAGGTGTGTAGGGGTGAAGTAAGTTGGAGAGATAGGCAGGAGCGCAGTTGTTCAGGGATTTGTAGCAGAGAGACAGAACTTTGTATTGGATGCGTTGGGGGATGGGGAGCCAGTGAAGGAGTTTGAGCAGGGGTGTGATGTGGTCGGATTTTTTCTTTCTGAGGACGAGGCGGGCAGCATTGTTCTGGACGCGTTGGAGAGTGAAGATGGTGGAGTGAGGGAGACCGGAAAGGAGAGAGTTGCAATAGTCGATGCGAGATAAGATGAGAGAGACAGCAAGTTTGGTAGCAGCTTCGGTAGTGAGGTATTTTCTGATCTGACTGATGCGGCGGAGGTGGAAATAGCATGCCTGGGTCGTGGCGGAGACGAAGCTGGTCATGGACTTTACTTTGTAACCTTCCTAAAATATTAGCACTGGCAGTCTCCCCTTTTCTTTTCACTTATTGTCATCCATGACAGTTTCACCCCCACCCGGGTCTGCCCTGGGGGACTTGGGTCGGGTTAACTACTTTTTAGTTCCCAGGCTCACCCTGCTCACAGGGTGGGTTTCCCCCTCTATTCTGGGGCATGTGTTTCTGTCTACCCTTGGTCCATTCACCTGTATGTTCTTTTTTAAACTCTCCCTACTGTCTGCGCTGACTGTAGCTCTTGATATTGGATGTGTGTTGCTAAATGGTCTTAGCTTTATTTAGGCCCCATGTCGTAGGTTTATTTAACGTATTGGACTGGCTGGCGACATACATTCAATATTCTGTTTAGTTTTTTTTTCACAAGCAGTGCAGGCACGTCCTGAGAAAGTCTTGTTGCTGTCGGGACGTTAAGCAATGTACAATCAATCAATCAATCAATCAATCAGTCATGACAGTTTCAATATTTACATCCAGAATGGCTTGGCACCAAGCTAATTTGGCACCACCCTTAACTACTGGCATAAATGATGGGCACTCCGTCTCCTGATGTAGGTAACGCATTTTGAATTGGTCCATTAAAAAAATGCAACTTACGTTTTGATTCTCGGAGAGGAAACAAGACATGCTCGCAGAAAGAGAGCACTCCGTTGTCCTCGACGTTGCCAGGCTCACAGAACGCCTTGTTCAACTTTTTCTTCAGCACCTCCGGTGGGTCAAGCAGATCAATCTTGGAGTCTTCCTCCGAGGAGCTCATCTTGCCCCCTGTCAGGCCAGGCACTGGGGAAAGCAACAGATGGGGAATTCTCAGATTCACCTCCTCACCGCCAAGAAAAAATTAACACCACCCACCTGCAAGCAAGAGGTATAAATCCTCATGAACGCCCATAATTGCAGGGGTTCTTGAGGATCTGTGCCCCTTGCTGACACCTCTTCGTGTCCCATGACTAGGGGCAGGGCTATTTGGTGTTGAACTGACACACATTTCAGAAACACAATCTTTATCCCCGAGGCGGTAAAGGGGATAATTTGATGAACTTTTTACTTTAAGATTTTCAAATTTGCTCAGAAAAAAATGATTAACCCATTAGCCTGGGACGCTGCAGCAGGAGATGGATTGATCATGATAATTCAAGGGTAGTGCCAGATGAGCTTGGCGCCTTAAGGCGCCAAGCTCATCTGGCACTACCCTCAAATTATCATGATCAATCCATCTCCTACAACTCAACTGGTACACAGTCATTGGACAACGCCTCCAAACGTTTGGAAATACGGTCATGGGATTAAGAGGGTTAAGCCTACCAATGAGAATTGTTTTCTTGCAGTTCTTCTAGACCAGTACAGATTTTGTGTATGAGGGATGAGTAGTAACGTTGTCAGGTTTTGGCTCCCATGTGTAGCCAAGTGACTGATTCGACAGGAGTGACATAAAAGTTGAACGTAAACACAAATGTACTTACCCATTGGGTTCATCATATGTATCCTTTTCTGGTATTTAAGATGTGGCAAGTACTGAAAGCAATAAGGAACCAAGCGTCAGTTGCAAAATAATGGAAAACTGGCAACATCAACACAATTGACATCAACGCAAATGATGCATATTATATCAGCAATAGCATGACAGACTTGTGATATCACAAGAAGTATAGAAGACGTCCATATTCAAGCTGCTGTCCAAAGACCACTAAACATTCACATCACAAAACCAAACCTTTGCAAAGGTATACCAGGGTTCATACTGAATCAGGATCACAAAATTCCCAACCTTTTCCCAACCTTTTCCCAACCCAAGGGTCAATTCTCCCAAGTGTACGACGCAGAGGGATCAGAGATCGAGAGCCAAAGACACAGAAAAATATTTCTGAGTGCCATAAAATAATGCTGTAAGACAGGAATAAAAATAATTTAAAGCATACCTTCACAAACACCTTTGAAAACAAATTTTAAAAACTTTAATCCACAACATTAGGCAACACTGGTCACAAAGATCTCATTTGAAAGTGCGCAAAAGTGACCGGGAGGACTGAAACACTCGCAACAAGCGAGGCCAACTATTCTGTGAGCACTCGAAGAAATGAAAGCCCTTCCACACCGACAAAACCCGTCACCTACCACTAAAACGGTATACAATTCAGGCGGCCCAACAAGCCAACAGCGATCAACGAAACAACAGCCACACTAAAACAGCAGCAGCAGCTACAACATTAAGCTGCTTTTAAAGCATCAACTGTGAGATATGCACCACGGCAACACTGCGTATCATATACACAGAGGGCAATACTACAAACACCAGTCTGTCGCATGTGCAGCAACACAGCCACACAAACAGCCGGCATCGTCTACAAACACGAATACACGGAGAAACAACAACAACGACACTAAGTATGGGATTGATCCGTCAAAATGGACGAATTAATAAACAAAGAATATGACGGGCCCACGTCCATTCACGCAGACTCCCAACGCTTCCTGGTGCCTTATCGCGGCTAAGCCCCGCTGAGCAGGAAATGACCTTGGACCTGAGGGGCACAAGCGCCGAGGGAACAGAAGACGCGGCGATACAATCGTATCCCGACATAAGAGCATAATTGCACTAACTAGACCCTGCAAGGATTTGAAAGCGATTATACTTGACATCAATAATGCCGCGTCAGGAATACTGCAAGGATTTGAAAGCGATCATACTTGACATCAATAATGCCGCGTTAGGACTACATTGACATGCATGGACTAATTTTGGCATCCTGTCTCGGAAGACAATGGAGTATATGCGCTTGCTGGGTCAGTCACTGGAGTAACCTCTCCAGGGCACAAGCCTGGGTGAAGTGTATGGAGATCCTGTGATGCCCAGTCGTCAAGATCCCCCTCTCGGCATTGCTGATGTAGTCCAAAGGAATGCAAAGCAGTACGTTTGGCACCAGTTTGGCTGCAGGAGCTGCCAGAACAGTGCGTGAATACAGGCAGCTGTCTGCCTTCGGGGCTCCACTCCTGATTTGAAGGGTTTACTCCCCCACATTTGGCCGTTGGATCCAACCTGGTCTCCTCCGTCCTCTAGCCGTTGGCTGTCAGAAACAGCTCATCCGCCTAATGGTGCAATGTGAACACCACCCCCTCACGTGGTTTAGCCCACCAGCTGAGGTGGTTTGCCAGGGTGTGGCGCTTGGAGCCAGCACGTGAGAGATTAAGGAGATGGATGAGGACCAGTGATGCCTGTCTGTCCTATGTAGGACGCAGCTGCCGAACAGCAAAAGTACTACCTCTATCCAGAGCCCCTTACACCCCAAACATGCATGGACTACACGGACAACAATTACCATGTCCTAATGTAAGGAATAATAATATGCGACACAGACGAATACACCAAGGAATGGACTGAGAATTGTAGGCCGGTTCCCTGATGAGTAAATCGGAGCCTGTAGTTACTAACTACGAATACCGATAGAAACGCCCCTGAGTGCTTCATGCTCTTCTGCTCGGATATTTAGAGACGTCGGGACCAGAGTGACAGGATGCATACCTGGGTGGGACCAGTCTTACATTACTCCATGGCGTACTACCTCGTGGCACACTATTCGTCAAGAACCGTAACTCTCAAAGACGTCGGGACCAGAGTGACAGGATGCATACCTGGGTGGGACCAGTCTTACATTACTCCACGGCGTACTACCTCGTGGCACACTATTTGTCAAGAACCGTAACTCTCAAACAATAATTATTACAATAAACCAACGCAAGAACCATAACTCGCAATACACGAGCAAAACAGATCGTCTGCTCGCCCGAAACAGCCTGCCGCTGATTTTCCCAAACTTTCCCAACACGATACCATTTTTCCTTGACTTTCCCAACTGGGAAAAGGCTACTTAGTTTTCCCAAACTTTCCCAACTCTTCCCAACCCGTATGAACCCTGTATACTTACTATGTCAAAAGTAAATATACACCTGTTGTGAGTGACCACTTTTCTGAGACATCACCTGTCACTAAAGACATGTAGGGGGCTTCAGCCACTAAAGGATGGTCTTTAATGACAGGTGACACTTTCTGCCCTTCAAGACTTCTCTTGGGAGAGCACATGTCTTTACGACCACTCTCTCCAGGTTCCACTGTCTAACCAACCTTTTCAGCAAAGACGAAGATTTTGCGCTGATCCACCCCTCCGAACTGAGCATCCACTTTCAGGTATTCTTCGTCCAAGGCCTGTAAAAGACAGCAATTTGTGTGCAATCAGAATGTGTGCTTATCTGCAACTGTGGACCTTACACCTTCAAAGCATGAGGTCCAAAATCACAGACGGCAAACAAATTTTCATCTACTAATTTGCATTAGTCAAATAATTCATGGGGAACACGGAACAGTGGCTGCCTGTACACAATGTTAGCAAGGAAGTGTTTTTATTGCAGCAAACAGTCTAATATTTACTTTTGGAAGTGTCTAAAGTCTGTTATGGTAACTTGCTGTAGTAGGAAGATCAGCCATGACAGTTCAAGGATAGTGCCAGGTTTGCTTGGTTCTAATCTGGCACTACCCTTGAACTATTGTGACCAATCCATCATTGCTGTGGTGTCTCAACCAGTCACGCAGTCACTGGTAATGTAATCAGTACTTCTACTTGCATACGGGGGCTTCCCAATACGCAAAAAGGCCACTGGGCCGATGCCAGCCACCGCTGGCCCGCATGTGGGCCAATGGCGGCCAAAGTCGGCCTGATGGCCTTTTGCACATTGGGCTTAAGGGTGAATGTGATAATCATAAAGCAATACCTGAAGTCCAGGGTATAGCAGACCACTCAGTAACGGGCTAGTGACCTGTTTCACCACCTCTGCTCCGGCTTTCTGTGCGTCATGTTGTGTCACGATGGACGACAGTCTGTACACATCTAGTGTGTACTCCCTGCAACGTGACACATCTGACATACATGAGAAACAAAATGATATCTGGAAAATCGTTTGGTTACATGGGTGGTTGGTAATTGCTCATTTAACCCTTTGGGTGTCCATAGTGCTTTTTGTTGAGGTGATTCCTGCAGGACTAAAAAAAATGTTAAATGTTTAGGGCTTAATGTCTTTTGTCCACCACGAAGGTGATTTCAAAGACAGGGCACCGAAAAAGGGTCTGAACAAATTTTGACCCAAGCTGGATTCGAACCCGGCACCTTTCGGTCGAGAGGCGAACGCTTTACCACCGAGCCAACCAGCTCCCCCCTGCAGGACTAAGTCTTTATTTGACATTACAGTAATGTGTGCAGTACTAAGTCATTATTTGACATTACAGTAATGTGTGCAGGAATAAGTCTTTATTTGACATTACAGTTATGCGTGCAGGACTGTCTTTATTTGACATTACAGTAATGTGTGCGGGACTAAGTTTTATTTGACATTACAGTAGTGTGTGCAGGACTAAGTCATTATTTGACATTACAGTAATGTGTGCAAGACTAAGTCTTTATTTGACATTACAGTAATGTGTGCAGGACTAAGTCATTATTTGACATTACAGTAATGTGTGAAGGACTAAGTCTTTCTTTGACATTACAGTAGTAATGTGTGCAGGACTAAGTCATTATTTGACATTGCAGTAATGTGTGAAGGACTAAGTCTTTATTTGACATTACAGTAATGTGTGCAGGACCAAGTCTTTATTTGACATTACAGTAATGTGTGCAGGACTAAGTCTTTATTTGACATTACAGTAATGCATCCTGGTCTGTGATCTCAGACCTAACTGCTTTTGGTCATAAATTAAGAAATCACAGACCAGCACAAAACAGATTTTTAAATGCAGATCAAATGCTGATCATTAAAATGGTTGTTGTGATGCGTCTAGTGTGGTAGTGCAGTCGTAGTGTTTGTCACTTCTCGCTCTCAGCTTCCACCGTTGGCTAGCAGTATTGCGAAAAGGAGGGCAGAATGCGTCAGTCTCTCTCTGCCAGTACATAGCCTCTCCTACCATAAGCCTCATGTAGTGCCTCCTCGAGGTCACACACGGTAACTGAGCACCTCACGGACTCAGGCTGAACTACAGAGGACTCGGAGGAGGTCTGGCCCCCACACACATGGCATGCAAGCCTATCGGTGTGTGGATAGGCCCTGATGCCCGTGAACCTGACTCCAAACTATGGATAAATAGCCCCACTGCCTTGTGGGTGCCTCGTGCGAGGCAAAGGCTAGGGCAGCAAACCCCGACAGAAAACCAACCAATGACCAATGAAGTTGGAGTGTCACCGACTATGCCATCTGGTATAGTGTGGAAACCCGTCGGGGAAACGAGCACACGCGCAACCTTCATAAATTATGTCTCAGGTGGATATAAATCTTGACATCTGAGGCAGAAACTCGGGAACACTGAAGAAGAAGAAGAAGAAATGCTGATCTAAACTGACTTTCGTTTTAAGGACAAATTATTGACACATAAAGTCCCATGCGCTCACTTTTCGAGTTGGAAGTCTGTGCCCTTGACAAAGTTGAGCTTCTCAAGTGGAACTCCAATGGCGCGTAACATGGCCTTGATGGCGCACTCGTAGTACTTTACTCGCTGTGCCAGTAGGTCCCATGGTGCCTTCATGTTGTCCAGGTAGGCATGAAGATCAGCAAACAATATTGTCACCTGTGAGAGAAATTGAAAATTAACCCTTTGATTATTGCTAGCATTTTTTTTCACGATGATTCATACAAAAATCAGGAAACAAAAATTATGGGGTGACATTGGCTGTAGTTGGTCAATGCATGAGTTGTGTGCTGGCCAACCAGTGGTGGATCCAGGGTTTGGAGGGGGGGGGGGCTTAGGGGGCACATGCCCCCACCCCCGACCCCAATGTTTATTTCTTCAAAAACTATACCGATGGCATTACTAATAGGAAGGTACACTTAGCTTACCCATTTCAGCCTAAAAACCATGTGTTGCTACACAACCAGGGAAGTAACTCTAGCAAGCAGTTACCCTGACCCCTGGATAGTGTCCCCTTCCTCCTCATGTGACTGGACCGGTCTCGCCAGTCTAACACTTAGCTGCCTGGGATAAGGTTGCCAGTTTCAGTCTGCGCAAGCTTCACTTCAGTGTTTTCAGAATTTCTTCAGCCTTCGCTACAGTTGCCTCAGTTAATGCCACCAGCTGCCGGAATTGAGGACAGGCTCTAGCATTTTCTGAGGAAATGTGTTGTAAAATGTCAACTTAGTCCGGCTCAAAATAGAGTTGTGAGCGATCGTGAGCTCGGTTCATGTGGCTTTGGCACCACGCACGGTCGACTGTTACAGATGTGCTCTGTGTTGCAGTTCACAGCTTAAGACCTGCCCCAAGTGTGGGGACTTTCAATGGCCGAGTGACACACACGCTTGGTGCCTGCCCTGTTCGGGATGTGCTTCTGGACGGATGTGCGGAACTTGTGCACCATGGGAGGAGGACCACTGGTCACAGCTTTGGGGCTTTTACAGGCGCGTGGCCGGCGAGGCCTAGGATCTACTGCCCCTGGCGCCTCCTGCGATGTCGGCAGTTGCCCAGGCGCTCCATGTCGGACATTCTGGGGATGTCGTCATGTCGTACACCCCTTACACTGTGGGTGCCTTTACCCTTTTCCCCCGCATGTCCCTCTGCCAGCGCCACTCATCGGGATCGCCACAGACCCTCCTCTGGTCCGGTTAGGTCGCCAGAGACCTTATCTGTTAGCGCCAGGGAGTGGAGTCGGAAGCGACACAGGTCGCCACAGCCTTCCTCTGGTCCGGAGGGGTCGCTGGAGATCCCATCCGACAGCACCAGGGAGTGGCATCGCAAGCGACTGAAGTCCCTAGAGCCCTCCTCTGGTCTGGAGAGGTCGCCTGAGACCGCATCCGACAGCGCCAGCGTAAGCGACGGAAGTCACCAAAGCCCTCTTCTGGTCCGGAGAGGTTGACCGAGACCGCATCCAACAGCGCCATGGAGCGGCAGCGGAATTAACTGAAGTCAGCTACTCCCGCAGTGACGTTCCACTGGCCCCACGTGTCTAGACAGACCATACTCTCCTGTGTCACGGTCCCGGCTCGACGGGAGGTGCCTCGCGACACGGGGAAGCTGACTGATGACCCCCTTAGGTCTACTACGGTCTTACTCGCACACTCCAGGGAGCGGCGGCGGGATACGCACAGACCCTCCTCTGGCCCGGACGTACCTACGGCACCCGAGTCCTCGTCCACCAGCACCAGGAAGGGGCATCGCAAGCGACTACAGTCGCCAGACCATGCGTCGGCAGGGGCTTATGGACACTGCGGGTCGAGACAGGCCGCAGACCCGATGGGAGCACTAGAGCCACAGCGACAGACAGATCAACGAAGGGACAGCTGCTGCTTGTGGTCGATTACGTCCCCAGTTTCTTGTCACACGGACGGAACTTCTCCAGGACGGTGGGACTTCCTGCGACGCCATGGACGTTCCCCTTCACCGCTGTGGCAGGGAGCAAGCTCGGCCTGCCGCAGTTCCACAGTGGGAGCCTTGCTCTAGGTGCCGCCCAGCAGAAGTGAGACCTCAAAGCCGTTCACAAAGCTTGGCTTGGTTTCGCGAACGAAGATTCTATAGGGCTTGCCCACGTCGTCTGCAGGCATTTTCATGACTGCGGAGGCCAATCCGGGACAGGCAGGTTCGACCGCAGTGGCTGCAGGGAAAGGTCTGGCCAGGGTTCTGAGTTATGATAACTCTGTTTTTTTTTTCTCCTGAGCCGCTTGTCCTTGAGGTTAGCTCTGCGAGAGTCCTCAAAGGAGACGGCTGCCTTGTGAATGGTGGAGCGCCAGGTGTCATGGTCCGCAGCAAGCGAAGACCACTGGCGGTGGTCGATTTGGCAGGCACTAAGTGACTTCACAAAGCAGCCACTGGACTACTCACGGGAGAGACGACTCACCCTGGTGGACTCCGATAGTTATCTTGAGGGGTTGGGGGGGGGGGGGGGGGGTTCCAACTTTTTGTTTGGGACCTTCAACCTTGCTTCCAGGAGCTGAAAAATCTAAAAGCGTGTAGGGGGGGGGGGGGGGATGGTGGGAGGGGGGGGGATGGTGGGAGGTGGGGGGTGGGGGCCGCAAGAATTCATTCATTTAGGGGAGCTAATGTGGATGTAAATAGGACCGCAAAACTCACAGGTTCTCGTCAGCTGACTGAGCCTGTGAAGGTGAATGGGGATCTGTGTCAAGTGTAGTTGAAATAATCTGACAGAGGAACATTGTTGCAAGTGACATGAACATAAACATGAGCACTGACATCGGCTTGATGAGGTTTCCGACCTGGGGTCAGGGGGGTATCGAATTTCCCTGAAATTTCAGGGACTCCGGCGGCGTTGGATCTACGACTGGATAAGAACTTGTGTCAACTCTCTTGTCAACTAACTTAAAAGTCACTTGAAGGTCAAGCAGACCTGCCTACCACCAATTTTTTTTAATAGTATTTATAATCGCCAAAAATAGTATTCTTGGGGAAAAAATAGTATTTTCATAAAATTGTAGAAGACTATTATCAAAACGTACAAACAATAGAAAAATCAATTTATACTGATAAACTATACCATTCCGTACAACAGGAAACATTTGCTTAAACATCCTGGACATGGAATCCACACAGGACAAAGGAAGATTTGAATCAACTATAAAACGAACCATGCAGATTTCCACACTAGTTGCTTGTTGACGCAAAATTGTGACTGCTTCATGGGACTGCTTAGAAAACACAGCCTGTAATTACAACTCGTTTCTGGGCATCTGCCAGTCTCTTATGGATATTAGTTGATAAATGCTTTTCAATGTCATTTCGACCATCATGGGCACATGAGAAGTCACAATGCATAGGTTGGTCACATTCGCCAAAATGTCCAATATTTAGCATACTGTGGCAAAAAATACTGGTGCTTAGCTTTCTTTGAGCTAGAAAAATCCACTCTCCTCCCTACTTTGCTCTGACATTTTGTATTTTGAGACTTTATTGACCGACACAACACCACCCCCCCCCCCCCCCCCCCCCCCCAAAAAAAAAAAAAAAAAAAAAAAAAAAAAAAAAAAAAAAAAATTATTTTTTTTTTTTTTAGTAAAATCGTAAATTTTAGGCATTAATCGTATTTTCGTATTTTGAAAAAAAAAATCGTAAAAATACGCCCAAAAATCGTAGGGTAGGCAGGTCTGGACTCAAGCCGACAGGTATGACTGTACACTGCTAGTAAACAACTTAACCAGTCAACAAATGATCGAAAGGAGCTGTCACATCATTCCTTTTGGTATGGGTATGTTTGAAAGGACACGCTGTTGAAAGGCTCATTGAATCTTTTGTACCTTCTACCCATGCACATAAAGAACTGTCCTCAAACAACAGAGCTTTTGCATACATAAAGTTTAAAAGCTTGGCAGACTGGACTGGCCCGGGCCCACACTTAACCCTTATCATTCAGAATACACCAGTGTGTGAAATAAGTTTGACTAAAATAGTTCAAGGGTAGTGCCAGAATAGCTTGACACCTCTAGGCGCCAAGCTATTCTGGCACCACCCTTGAACTAAAGCCATTGGTCTATATCCTTATCTGTAAGTACTATAATGTAGATAACTAGATTGCATATTATAATATGGCAGTTTACAAATTTGAAGCTTTTAGCCTCGGTATGATATGCGTTAAAAAGCCCGCTCCGTGGCCTGTTTCCACTTTGCTCTCACAGAGTATAAGTATAACCCAGGTTTATGCGTGCAAGCCACCTCCCCATTGAGAGCTCTGTGGTGTGGTTGACCGCCATGGTGTTCGTGACACCCCAGATGGGACTCACTTCACCGAAGTGACAAAACAAAAGTGAACAACCCCTACCTCACACCCAGCTTTCAGGAAGTCTGCAATCTTCACCATGGGTACAAAGTAGGCGACGTGTGGTTTTCCTGTTGTGGCTGTTCCCCAGTACACTTTGACATCTCTCTCCTTCAGAATCTGCAGCAGTTTGTCTTCCCCAAGCACCTCCTGAAAAAGTAAAAAACTTACATAACTTAATGCACCCAATCTAACATTAGTAACAACTATGAAAGAGATAGATTGACCATGATAATTTCCAGGGTAGTGCCAGGTTAGCTTGGTGCGAGGTGACAAGTGGAACAGAGTTATTTACACTCCAGTGCAATCCATTGTTTGACATTTTTAATAAATAACAGATTAGTTGCACTGAAATTGGTGCACATATTAATATACCTAACTTATATCCTACTCATCAACTCATAATATGGTTTTCAAACAAACCTGCAGATTTCGCTTGATGAGTGCTAGCTTGTCCTCAGGGCTCATGGCAGGTGCGTCGTTTTGTGCAGCCATCGTTGGCGGAAGATAATCAACACTTCAAACCCTGGAAAACACTAAAACCGTGTTAAATGTATTGCAAAGCCCATCATGTATTAAATCAACCGGCTTCAGAGCAAAGAGTCAATAATTATGGCATTTATGCCGACTGAAAAAGATTGCAAAACTGATTCGATATCTACCAAAGGGAATGTGTGTCGTATTGGATCGTCGATGAATTGGTGGGCTCAATCCAGGAAGTCTCCCCATTTTATACTCTTGAGAAGAAAAAAAATCAAAACGCCGAAGTTTTTGATTTCTCAGGAATTACCACATATTTCGTCAGCTAATCAGATTGCCATACGACAGTCGTAAAATAATTTATAAAAAAAACAGATATGTGATATAATAGATTTAACTCTTTCTCTGCTTAGTTTGAAAGTTGCTTATTTTCACGATGATGGTTAACTGAATTTTATCATAATTTATTTTCATTTAGTGGTTGCCATGTTTACGACTTGCTATTGCGGCTGGGGTCAAAGGGCGATAATCGAAGTCGGACCACTTCCTCACATTAACCAAAGGTTTGAGTCGGGTCTTTTTTTAATTACTCTTTTTAACACTGGCTTTAGCATAAAACATATTCTGGCGGTCTCCTTTTTTGACTACGATGATTGTATTTCATGGTGGTTAATGTTTAAATATGATTCATATGTCTTAGGGCAATGCGCTGCTGTGTGACCGATTTTACTTTCGATAAGTCGAATGCGCAGGCGGTCATTCACCGACGTGGATATGACACATTTGCCACTGTATTTATAACAGTAAATATATATGGCCCAGGCTCAGATTTACTGTCAAGAAGTTATGACACGCAAAATCCAAAATTAAATTCCTTATTTAAAGGTACCGACATGACATCAAATTCAAGACAAAACGCCACATCCTGTGGTATTTTTGTGATGATAAAACTTTTATTTCTGTTATTTCACTGCACAAACAGTTAGCATTGTGTACATAACCATTTACACTCACAAAAGTTTACTACACATATTTCCACAGCAATAATGCCTAGAAGCTCATACAAAAAGCACCATGCCAAGATTGTTCAATAATCTTAATATTAATAATATCTTATCAGCTAGAGTGAAAGCAAAGCTTTTGGAGCCCCAAAGAAACTGACCATTCTTAGGAAGAATAAAGTGTACACAACTTGACAACATGTATCAAGAGATGCAAACATCCATGATGCAATGAAGAAGGACATCACCCTTATAGAACTGAAGATGTCCATTCAAACAGCTGAAGAAGAAAAAATCTCCAGGTCCAGACAGCATCTCAAACAAGATGTTACAACACCTTGGCAACACTGCCTTAATGAAGCTACTGGACATTTTTAATCACAGCTGGAGAGGAGGACAGGTACCCCAGTGCTGGAAGGAAGCCAGGATGATCCCAATTTTGAAGAAAGGGAAGAATAAGTCCAAAGTCCTGAGTTATCGCCCCATCAGCCTGACAAGTTGTGTGTGCAAGACCATGGAGCGCATCATCAACAAGCGCCTGCAGTGGTACCTGGCATTATCGTGCCAGAGCAAGCCGGCTTCAGAAGCTACAAGAGTACAGAAGACCAGACAACACACCTTGCACAGGTTATATGATGAAGGCTTTCGACAAGGTGTGGAAGGATGGTCTCCTTGTGAAACTCTTTCGCAGTGGCATCCAAGGGAACATGTACCGGTGGAACAAGTCATACCCGCACAACCACCAGCTGCTGAGGGAGGAGATATGGCCGAAGCCCGCCACTCTACAAGAGAAACTGTACGGGCCTGTGGAGGTGCTACAGAAGATCACAGATTTCATTTTGAGAGTCAAACTCCAAGTGTGACGGCGTTATAAACTATTTTGTTTTCATCCCTACATCACACGACCAGTCCCTTTAGCGCAAACCGTACCATGTGACCGTGATACAAAAACCCTTGTAGCAAAAAATGGCGGACTTTTTGTAGCCCTCTTTCTGACGCGTTTTGGAAGCCAGTTTTGTTCTATAAAAGATCACCAAACGTTCTAAAGTACAAAGTTACTTAGTGTTGTTGGAAACAACAGGTGCACGACTGGAGACGGCAACGTCATGAAATATTTTGAATTACGTCATAAGTCTATTATGTATGTTCCTTTCACGTCGGTCATGTCTGGTGCGATCCAGGTCGCAAGATTTCTTCTTGATTTCTTTACGCAAATAGTGGAGGAATGAAAACAAATACGTTATTGGTAGCAGGGGCTTGCTGCATGGACCCTTGTAGGTGGGAGGTCAAAGAAACCATTGACCTCCTGCAGGCCTACAAGGGTGCGTGTAGCAAACCCCTGCGACCAATGACATATTATAACGCTCACATACGCTCTCACATCGATTACGCATCAACGGTGTGGGATGGATGTAGTGAGGTCCATTTGAAGAGACTCAATTCCCTACATAGATGGGTGGCCAAAATAATCTGCCCTGATCCACACCTAACCACAGAAGAAAAGCTCACAAAAGCAGGTCTCCTGCCTCTTCAAGATCATGTCAAATATAACAAGATGGGATGAACCATAACCTACAAAGTCCCTTCTATATGAGAGCTGTTCTTTCTGTCAAGGATCTCTACCTTTTGTCTCTGACCTGATTTTGATGTTGATTTATATCCTATTGAAAAAGTCTTGTAGATCTGCCAATGCGTCGGTGAGTTTTTTAAGGGGCGCAGGACATGCGCGTCATTGATTTGTCAAAAGTCATTTGTCATGATGTAAGTTTTAGTTTTTACATAATTTTATGTGATATGAGTTTCACTTTCGCTTAATAATAATAGGCTTGAGAAAATGGTGACAAAACTAAAACTTCACAGTACAATTTCAGTCTTGCTATAATTTGTGTGAAAGCAGGTTGACTTTACCTAGCTACATGATATACTAAGTACACGGGTCACCTGCATGCTCTTCTGAAAGCGCGTCGACGTGTGTGTGCATGTTAGTGCGTGCATGCGTGCGCTCTCCAAACATCTCCAAGAGGCATAGATCCTCATGCGCCTGTAGGGCACATGAGGATCTATTCCTCCTGGAGATGCGCGCATGTTTGTGTGTGAGAGAGAGAGAGCCGCGCGCGAGAGAGAGAATGTCATGTTTAGAGTATTATGTCAGTGTCTGCTTGGTGACGGAGTTGCCTCTTTTACATCATTGCCACTGTCTGACTTTCTCTAGAACTAGAAGTAATGTTATAATTCTTTTCTGAAAAGAATACATTTTTACTAAAGAAGTTGAAAGGATACAAAGCAGTTGAAAGGATACAAAGCTGGCTAACGAACTCATCCAATGTCTTTCTCCAAACTAGCTATATGCAAAAGTTCAAGTAAATATGACAATTTGTACTCTAATCTGGGTCAACCGACTTCCTATAAACGGTTGTTTATGTCTTCAGTGAGACATTCAATTACAATTTGCTCGGAGGCCTCAGAGGAATTTGCGCGGAAGCCTCGGAGGCTCTCTTAGCCGCCCACTTTAGAAAGTATTTCGCCAATTTCCAAGCTTGTGTGTACAGAAATATCAGAGATTCTCTTGTTTACATTCATATGCACACACATACATACATACGCACATATATACATACATACGCACATGCGGCGCTTCGCGCCAAATGTACGTTCAGCAGCAAGGTTAGCTGTTAGCGTAACTAGACATGACGTAATTTTTATCTTGTTACCTCATTTGTTAGAGGTTTATCCTGCCCGCCTTTGACATAATAGACGCACTATTAAATTCGCCCCACTGCGACCCGTCCTAAAAAGTCCCTTCTATAAATAGAAGGGACTTAACAAAGCAATCTTTATGTTCAAAGTGTGGAAGCGCAAAACACCTGAGTACATCTCAACTTTGTTCCGTAAGTCTGAGTCTAAGCTTGGAAACATCAGAAAACTTTTCATAGTCCCAAAACCAAGGATCGATCTATATAAAACCAACTTTTCCTTCTCAGGGACACATATCTAACATGCACGTCCTGACCATGTAAAATCCGCCTCCTCGCTGGCCTGTTTTAAAAAGGGTCTATGCCAGTGTTTCGTGGACCACTCGTAGGGCCTAGGGATGCCTTAACTACTATATTATTTGTCTCTTTCCATGCTGGGTCCAATTTATTCCCAATTAAGCCTGTTATCCTTTTCATTTATCATTTTAACTACTTAGCTCTGTGTGTGTGGTGGGGGGTGGGAGTATGGGTGTTGAGAGTCTATTAGTATGTCTGTCTATATGATCAGTGTTGTCAATTGTCTGCAAGTATTATGTTTTACTAATATGTATGTACATTTGTAGATAGTCTTGCAGTTGTTAGCAACGGCAGGTTTGTAAAATGGCTGTGTCGATGACGGTGTCAATGCCTCAACCATTGTAAAATAAAGTTTCATTGATTTTTTTTTTATTCCTCCACTTAAAAAAATAGGTCAAAACATTCTGCTTACAACAGAAAGCACACTGCATGCAGCATCACTTTTTTATCCTCTAAATGGCGAAGATTTTAGTGTTTTTTTTTACAGTCTGATAGCCAACTGGCTTGCATCAGGTAGAAATTAATATTTTGTGGGGGAGTCGATAGTCATTGTGCATCTAAAACGACGATTTAAAAAAAAATCACTGGTGTATTATTACGACATCGAGCAATGACCGCATCTGGTCAGAAAAATCAACCATAGCACACTTTTTTAAGCGACACAATTTCATAACCAAAGTTTTTTCGGAGACTACGGACTCTTGCTGTGCTGCTACAATTAAAAGCAGTGCAATGGGTACAAAATTGTCATTGCTGTTGACCAATAAATCAGCTTACCGATAACCGTGTCACAAAATCAGCGGTCAAACGCGACGCTGGAAACGTAAAAGAAAATAAAATTCATCAATTAATAAGTAAAATATTTGGACAAGAAAAAAATCTCTGTATAACTTCAACCTTTCGTCTGAAAGATGCCATAATTACTTTTAAACGTCGACAAGTTTAAAGTACTTTAATCTCATCTGACAGTTAGCGGGTGCAGAAAACAGGCCCTCTACGGTAAATCTAAGCCAATGCCATACAGTGAAGTTTGTGTAACGCAGTATCGTGGCGATCACTTAAACTACCAGAGAACGGTTCTGCAGTCAGCAACTTTGCCTATCTTACATCAAATGCTGGAAGTAGAACTAGCCTAATTGCCATGTAATTTGTTCTGTGTCAGAAGACTACCAAAGTCAAGATGGGACTCGTACAGTTGCTGAAAGGCTGGGTGCTGCCTCAGTTGCTGCTGGGGTACATCTTCATCGTCAGTGGTCTGATCGTGTGTTCTCTCATGCTTCTATCCTGCATCATCTGGCCGTTTGATAGACAGCTTTATCGCAAAATTAATGTTCATCTGGCGTACTCTCACTGGTCTCGTGAGTATTCTTTGGTTGGTATTACAAAATATAACATCTGATACTCACAACCAGATAGGTAAGGCTAGCGCTGGCAGAATTGTATGCATACCAAGGGGAACGACTCAGCGCTGGACAGCACTGAGTCGTTCCCCTTGGTATGCATAGCATATGATGGAATCAGATTTTTTGGGAGAGGTGTTTGGGAGTTTTATAATATGAGCATATAATTAACCATTTTTTCAAGACAAATCGCTGGCTTTTATGACACTGGCAAAAGATCACTTTATTTGCTTATTGTCCCAAGATAATCATCAGAACAACTGTGTGTAAACTATTGCTTACTGTGAAGCACTAAATTAGAATGCACGTGTGCCCCCAGTATTATATATTGCTATAATTATGTTTCTGTTTATATGCACATATGGAAAAGTTGATGTGTTTATTTTTCACTCTTCCCTGAAAATTGGGCATAAATTTAGCTACATGAGATCCATTAACCCATTTAACCCCAAGGCAGCATTTCTCAAATTTGAAGGTGCCATCTAACAGCCATGTACCAATTGCAGGAGATGGATTGATCAGGGTAATTCAAGGGTAGCATCAAGATATTCTGGCACTACCCTTGAATTATCATTTTCGATCCAATCCCTGCTGTAGTGTGTTGGGGATATATGGGTTAACCCTTATCATTCGGAATACACCAGTGTGTGTAATAAGTTTGACTAAAATAGTTCAAGGGTAGTGCCAGAACAGCTTGGCGTCTCTAGGTGCCAAGCTATTCTGGCACCACCCTTGAACTAAAGCCATTGGTCTATATCCTTATCTGTAAGTACTATAATATAGCTTGCATATGGCAGTGTACACATTTGAAGCTTTTATCCTCAGTATGATCTGGGTTAATAAAGTCGATCAGTCAATGTTTTGGTGGCCTTTTTCAGAGTTCACGTTTATGGCCCAGTGGTGGTCAGGGACTGAGGTGCTTCTGTACATTGACCCCAAGGACGTGGGGAAAGTGGGTCAGGAACACGTTTTGGTGATGATGAACCACAAATATGACATTGATTGGCTCATGGCTTGGATTCTCGCGGAAAGATTTGGCATGCTGGGGGTAAGCGTGCAGCATGATTTGTGTGCTGGTCTGTGTTTTTGGACCTTTCGGGTTGCAGAGATAAGGTCTAAAATCACAGATGAGCACACATTTAATTTTAGTTAACCCTTATCATTCGGAATACACCAGTGTGGGAAATAAGTGTGACTAAAATAGTTCAAGGATAGTGCCAGAATAGCTTGGCGCCTCTAGGCGCCAAGCTATTCTGGCACCACCCTTGAACTAAAGCCATTGGTCTATTATCCATATCTGTAAGTACTATAATGTAGCTTGCATATATATATGGCAGTTTACAAATTTGAAGCTTTTAGCCTTGGTATGATATGGGTTAAATGTCTGCTGTCCTTGTAAACAATGATACTATAGCCGGTTGGCTTATGACAGATTGTCTGGTACTGTCATGGTCTAAATTAGTATCTGATCTCCTGCAAAATATCTGTAATTTGACCACGTTTGTTAAACTCCTTATGCCCTGAGGACGAAATCATCATATTTTTGTTGATGTCCTCTGAGGTATCAGTTCTGGAGACAGATCGACCATGATATTTCAAGGTGGGTGCCAGAATAACATATTCTAATGCCAACCTTGATATATCATGGTCGATCCTCCTTTCAATGCTTTATGGGTTAACTAATTTGCGGCCAGCCGCATCCGGATGCGGCTGGCTGCGAATGAGTTAATAGTAGAGCCTGAGTAGCTTGGCGAGTTTGGGTACCTTTCCAGGTACCAAATGAGTCCGTTGCTTTCACTATAATTGTGGACCTGTTTTCTGCCGTGGTAGTTAGTTCAAGGCTAGCGCCAGATTAGCCTAGTGCCCATGTTACCAAACTTGTCTGTCATTGCTGATCCATCTCCCACTGAGGCTGATGCTGAGGCTGATGTTAAATGTAAAATATGATTCAAATATGCACATCATTGTGTGCACTTGGTCTGTTGTAGTGTATTACCAGTGTTTCAGCAGGATGCCTATTACAAAATGTGTCAGAAGGGTCATTACTGTTTCAACTTACTCATCACTACATCTGTTCTTGTAAATATTAATTTTCTCCATGTTGGCGGCAGGGTTCCAAGATCTATGGGAAGGAGAGCCTGCGATATGTCCCCCTTATTGGTTGGGCTTGGTATTTCACAGAGAGTCTTTTCCTCAAGCGAAAATGGGAACACGACCGTGATGCCATTAAACAGTACATCAAACGTGTTGTGGATTACCCGGATAAGTACTGGATCACAGTAAGTCTAAACCATATCATTCTGAATACACCAGTGTGTGAAATAAGTTTGACTAAAATAGTTCGAGGGTGGTGCCAGAATAGCTTGGCGCCTTCACGCCAAGCTATTCTGGCACCACCCTTGAACTAAAGCCATTGGTCTATATCCTTATCTGTAAGCACTATAATGTGGCTTGCATATGGCAGTGTACAAATTTGAAGCTTTTAGCTCAGTATGATATGGGTTATTTACAAACTTATTCCCATAAAACAGCCGGTAAGCTACCTTCATCGTGAGCCTTTGTGACTAGTATGTTCATTGATAAATTCCATTTGTCAGTCATCCCGACATTATTTCTCAGAGTGCAGGTCAGTTTTTTTGTTTGATGTTTTCTGTCCATAAGTGGCTTTGTAACCATTACAAACTGTCAGTTTAACCCCATGACTGCTGGTGGCCACATACTGGGTCACTTTGGGTTCTTGAAATCTTAACCCTTTTCATCCTGATACACCCATTGGTTGAAATAAAGTTGACTATGACAGTTCAAGGATAGTGCCAGAACAGCTTGGCGCCTCAGGCGCCAAGCTGTTCTGGCACCACCCTTGAACTTACACGGTTGATCTGTCTCTTAGTCTGTAATGTAGCCTTCATAGGACAATAAGCAAATTCTAAAAAAATCAGCTTCAGGATGTAATGGGTTAAGTCAATTTGATGGGTGTGCAAGAGACTTAGTGATTATTGATGATATACTGGTCATGTGATATTTTTAGCTGTTATGTTAATGAGTATGAGTGTGCATAAAATCCCACAGTACCAAAAGAAACGTGCTTAGAAAGGACAGCAAGGAAAGAACATGCTTAGACAGGACAATCTGTACCTGTCCTTTATAAGGACAGCAAGGAAAGAACATGCTTAGACAGGACAAACTGTACCTACAGGTGCTTTTTAAGGACAGCAAGGAAAGAACATGCTTAGACAGGACAAGGAAAGAACATGCTTAGACAGGACAAACTGTACCTACAGGTGCTTTTTAAGGACAGCAAGGAAAGAACATGCTTAGACAGGACAAACTGTACCTGCGCTTTCTAAGTGTGATTCTTTTTTGTTAGGATTTTTGTGGGTTCATTTTTCATGCTTGGCAGTCACCTTTTTGGTCTGAGTTTCTGAACCCTTTTAGGCCCGGATCCCTACGGCAGGAGATGGCTTGACCATGATAATTCAAGGGTAGTGCCAGATGAGCTTGGCGCCTGATGGCACCAAGCTCATCTGGCACTACCCTTGAATTATCATGGTCAAGCCATCTCCTGCAACTGGTACATAGTAAACATAGGCAACACATCCAAAATTTGAGAAATGGGACCTTGGGGCTAAAAGGGTCAATGATTGTTGTCTTGCTTGATCATTTTATGTGTGGATTTCTTTTGCGGTACATGCCATTTATGTGTTTTATGTATGTGGCATGCTGTTTGATGTTTCTAAATCTCATTGCTTATGTATGAGACTAGATATTATAGTATTCTTTTTTTATAGGATGTAGACATTATCTTGTGTTTTGTGAATCATCATGCTGAGTGTCAAGAAAGCATCTGGTGTGTTATATATGGTCACGACAAAGAAGAAACATTGTTTGGTGTTGTGTACAATCCACCCGGTGTTAGTCAGGAAAATGAGGAGAAATTGTTTGCAGTTTTAAAAGAGGCAGCAAAGTACAGGCATGTGGTTGTTACTGGAGACTTCAACCGTCCTGGTATTAACTGGAATACGTATGAGTGTGATGGAGAAGGGGAAGGTTTGCGCGATACAGTAAGTGACTGTTTTTGGTTTCAGCATGTGGCTGTAGCCACTAGAAAAGCAAATGTGTTGGACTTGGTGTTCAGTTCTGAAGAAGAGATGGTGCAAGAGGTCGAGATCGCCTCTAGCCAACAGCGATCACAACATTGTGCACTTCAAAGTGGCCTTTTCCGAGCCTAGAGACAGTAACAGCGACAGGAGGAAAGAGATAAGGGATTTCAGAAAGGCAAACTGGAAAGTGCTCAGAGAGAAGTTAGATAAGGTGAATTGGGACAATGAATTTGAAGGGAAGAGCTGCAGTCAACAGTGGGACTTGTTTCATCAAATGCTGCAGAAGGTGGTGAGAAGTTTTGTACCGTTGAAGAAAACGAGGTGCACTAGGAAGCCCAAGTGGATGAACAGAGAGGCACTCAAAAGTGTCAAGAAGAAGAGAAAGAAATGGAAAAAATACAGGCAGAGTGGTAGGCAAGAAGACTTTCTTGTATATAAACAGTGGCAGAATGGCAGTACAAAACTCATCAGAGATAGTAAATTGAAGTTTGAAGAAAAGCTGGCACAAAACATCAAGAAGGATGCAAAGTCTTTTTACGCCTACGCAAGAGACAGGCTGCGCTGCAAGGTCAAGGTTGGTCCTCTGGAAGATAGCGACGGGGAGCTGCACACTGATGATGAGGAACAAGCGGACATCTTGAACAAATTCTTTGCATCAGTTTTCACGGTGGAGGGCAATGGTGACAGACCGGAACCCCAATGTAAGTTTACGGGCTTACCAGAGGAAAGACATGTGATCTTTACAGAGGACATAGTCCTCAAGAAGTTGCAAAACCTGAACGCTAGCAAGGCGCCAGGGGTTGACGAAATTTCTCCAGCCGTACTGGTGGGAGCAGCAGAATCCGTAGCATATCCCCTGTCACTGATCTTTCAGGCTTCCTTGGACACCGGAGAGGTGCCAGTGGGGTGGAAAGAGGCAAATGTTGTGCCGATATTCAAAAAGGGTGCAAAATGTATAGCAGGAAACTACAGGCCGGTATCGCTGACTTCTCAGGTTGGGAAAGTCTTTGAAAGTGTTGTGCGGGATTTTCTGAACAATCACCTTGAGAGGCATCAGCTGATCCGAGGCAGCCAACATGGTTTCTCAAAAGGAAAGTCCTGCCTGACAAACCTGCTCGTCTTCCTGGAGGACATGACACGCATGCTGGACGAAGGGAAAGATGTAGACGTCATCTACCTTGACTACGCCAAGGCGTTCGACAAGGTCCCTCACAAACGGCTTATGGACAAGCTGAAAGCACACGGTGTAGACGGAAAAGTGCTGCAGTGGATGGAAGAATGGCTACGTGGCAGGAAGCAGAGAGTTGTGGTCAACGGACAAGCTTCTCCATGGGTAGATGTGACGAGCGGAGTTCCACAAGGATCCATTTTGGGGCCGACCTTGTTCCTGGTGTTCATTAATGACTTGGAGGACGATATGCTGACCAGCGTTCTAAAGTTTGCTGATGACACTAAGATCTACGGCGACGTCTCCGACCCAGCGGGGAGCGACAAACTACAGCATGACCTTAAGGTAGCAGAAAGATGGTCAGAGAGGTGGCTGATGCAGTATAACGTGGACAAGTGCAAGACTCTGCATGCAGGCCGTAAAAACACTTGTCAGGTTTACACGCTGGGAGGACAAGAACTTGGAGCAGTGGAGGAAGAAAGGGACCTAGGCGTCATCATGCACAGGTCACTGTCGGTCAGTCGCCAGTGCTGCGTGGCAGCAAAACGAGCCAACAGAGCAGTGGGGCAGATCATGCGAACAGTTACAGCCAGAACTAGAGAAGTTATTGTCCCACTCTACAAAACAATTGTACGACCACATTTAGAGTACTGTATCCAAGCATGGCGACCTTACCTCAAAAAAGACATCGCAGAGTTGGAAAAGGTGCAGAGGAGAGCTACAAGATCGATTACAGGGATTGGTCACCTGCCGTATGAGGAGAGACTGGCCTTTTGCAATTTGCAGAAATTGGAAGAAAGGAGAGACAGGGGAGATCTCATCGAGACTTTCAAGATCATAAAGGGACTTGAAAAAGTTTCTGCGGACATATTTTTTACTTCATGCCAGTCATCATTTTACCATAGAGGTCACAGCAGCAAACTGTTCAAAGGGAGGTCCAGACTGAATCTTAGAAAAAACTTTTTTTCCCAAAGAGTTGTGAACCCATGGAATGCTCTGAAACAAACAATTGTCGAAGCTGAAACTGTCAACCAGTTCAAGAACCGCCATGATAAAGAGACAGTTAAGGGGGTTAAAATAAGTTCTCAAACTTCCTACCCCGTCGGCCGCGCTCAGTGGCCACTCAGGTAAATTCAGGTAAATTCAGGTAAGTATCGTCCATTTACATGTTCATTGTCAGTTGCACTCTGCCAGTGGCGCAAATTTACAAGCACATTGTGGATGTTTAACCCTTTTAACCCTTTCAGCCCCAAGGTCCCATTTCTGAAGTTTTGGAGGTGTTGCCTAACGACTATGTACCAGTTGCAGGGGATGGATTGTCCATGATAATTCAAGGGTAGTGCCAGATTAGCTTGGTGCCGGAAGAGGCGCCAAGCTAATCCGGCACTACCCTTGAATTATCATGGTCAATCCATCTCCTGCTGTAGGGACTCGGGGCTAAATGGGTTAACGTTCAGTTTGAGTTGGAGAAGAGCTGGAAGATTGACATTTGAGCGTGTGCGTGATAAGCTAATGTGGTCATGTTACGGAATTTAAACATCATTACAGCAGAACCTGTCAGTGGCCACCCTTTCGAGACACCACTTTTAGTGCCAGACTAGCTTGGTGCCAAGCTAGTCTGGCACTACCCTTGAATTATCATGGTCGGTCCGCAGGCTGCAAGTGGTACATATTCCCTCAGTGACGCCTCTAGAATTTGGGAAATGTGGCCATGCCATGGTGTTAAAATTTAAATGGGCCAAAGACCATTATGTAGGTGACTGTAGCCTCATAAATGATGGTCTTTAACCCTTTGCATGTTGGTAGCGGTTTTAGTTGCAATGATTCCTAAAGGAATTGTCACAACTAAAACTGCTACCGACATGCAAAGGGTTAGTGACGGGTGACACTTTTTGCCCCAAAGACTTCTTGATTGAGCATTTTCTTTCTTGCCCAAAAGATGGTTGCTCAGAATAGGGTCCAGCGCACAATAAACTTCAGGTAGAACAAAATGCCATTCAAACTTCAGATAGAACAAAATGCCATTCAAACTTCAGATAGAACAAAATGCCATTCAAACTTCAGATAGAACAAAATGCCATTCTAACTTCAGATAGAACAAAATGCCATGAGACCCCATTTCTCCTGCTGTTATGCCCAACGTTTGTTACTGGTCAAGTAATTTAGTCAGAAAAAGTCTGATCAGACCTTCAAAAAAGTGTTCTTAATCTGATTTTTGGGCATCTCACTTTCTTGCAAGAAAACTGACTGTAAATGCACAATAAAAACTTTTAATGTTAGGAAGTAAGCATTGCAGACCACAAAATCTGATGAGCATTTCTTTCCTGTCCAGGTGTTGTTGTTCCCTGAGGGTACACGCTTCACAGAGGAAAAACTAAAGGCCAGCCAAGAGGTGTGTCGAGCCAAAGGTTATCCCCTGACTAAACACACACTGCTGCCTCGCACCAAAGGTTTCATTCTCTCCATGCACGGCATGCTTGGAAAAGGTAAATTGTTCCTCTTGTATATGTTTTCATTTTTTTCTGAATAGATGTGCTGATCTTGGATTTTGGATATTATGGCCTGCAGGCAGGATTCATGTTATTTAGAAACCATATCAGCCGAAAAATTTGCATAGAGTTGTTTTCGAAACCTTTTAATCGTTCCGTTTGTAACCAAAGTGATGCACGGTAGGAGCAATACACTCTCCATTAACCCTTTTAGCCCCAGATCCCTACAGCAGGAGATGGATCGACCATGATACTTCAACGGTAGTGCCAGATTAGCTTGGCGCCTGAAGGTGACAAGCTAATCTAGCACTACCCTTGAATTATCATGGTCAAGCCATCTCCTGCAACTGGTACATAGTCTTTAGGCAACACCTCCAAAATTTGAGTAATGGGACCTTGGGCCTAAAAGGGTTAACCTTTGGAGAAAAAATACCTAGTGGTTGCGGATATATTGTTGTTTACAGTGTGGCGAACGTGGACATTTACGGCAGACCTTTTTATATTTAGACAAAATTTATTTATGTTGATCTCTGATAAACTCTGTGCTTCTGCATGTACAATTTTAACCCATTCAACCCTGATGCATGACAGCAGGAGATGGGTCAACCATGATAATTCAAGGGTAGTGCCAGATTAGCTTGGTGCCTTTCGGCGCCAAGCTAATCTGGCACTACCCTTGAATTATCATGGTTGATCCATCTCCTGCAACAGGTGCATAGTCATCAGATGATGCCTCCAAAATTTGGGAAATACGTGCGTCGGGCTGAATGAGTTAATCAAATATGACAGCGGTAATGTAAGACTTGAAAAATGTGACGTTACGATTCAAAATCATTTTGCAGTTCAGGACTTAATGGGGATTGATTACTGTCTGAGACAAACTTTGTGTTCACTACTGATCTGGCTTGTGTCTTGAAACCCCTCAAAACACACTTATTTATCCGATTTTATTGCAAATTATTGGCAAATTGTACAAGGGAAAGCTACATGTTTTATCTGCAGTCCAAAAAGTATATAAGGAGTATTTTCAAGTGTAACCAATCTCTAGTTCGCCAGCTTCAGTAAGTGTTTGCTGCCAGTAATGTGAATTGTGCCTGCGGCCATAAGGCCCAAAATCACAGACCAGTACAGATGTCTTTTTCTGTCTTGTGCGTTGCAGTACCCTCCATGTTGAACTGCACTGTTGCTTTCCCTCCCGATGGGCCGGCACCCACTCTGTGGAATATTATCATGGGTGTGCCTATGGTCGCTCATTTTCACTGCCTGTAAGTAAGCCTTTGTGTTGTTTGGGACAGACTACTTTTTAAGTCCCTTCTATTTATAGAAGGAACTTTTTAGGATGGGTCGCGTTGGGGCGAATTTAATAGCATGTCCATGATGTAAAAGGCGGGCAGGTCTAAACTTCTCACAATTAAAGTAACAAGATAAAAATTATGTCCTGTCTAGTTACGCTAACCTCGCTGCTGAGTGTACATTTGGCACGAAGCACCTTATGTGTGTATGTATGTGTGTGTGGCCGTATGTATGTAAACAAGTGAATCTTTGATATTTCTGTACACACAAGCTTGAAACTTTGCGAAATACTTTATTAACAGGGTAGCTAAGAGCATATTGTAATTGAATGTCTCATTTAAGACATAAACAAACGTTTATAGGAAGTCGGTTGACCCAGATTAGAGTCTGTATTTTTTGTCATATTTACTTGAAATTTTGGATATAGCTAGATTGGATAAAGACGTTGGAATTGTTCATTAGCCAGCTTTGTATCCTTTCAACTTCTTTAGTAAAAATGAATTCTTTTCAGAAAAGAATTAAAACAGTATAAAACCTTGACTTCTAGAGAAAGTCAGACAGTGGCGGTGACGTAAAAGTTGCAACTCCGTCCCCACGCAGACATTGACAAAATACTCTAAATATGACGTAATTTTCTCTAGCGCGCGCCACTCTCTCTCTCTCTCTCTCTCTCTCTAGAAAGACTTTGGATGAGTTCGTTAGCCAGCTTTGTACCCTTTCACCTTCTTCAGTAAAAATTGTTTCTTTTCAGAAAAACATTAAAAGAGTAAAAAACCTTGACATCTGGAGAAAGTCATACAGTGGTGGTGACGTAAAAAAAAGCCACTCCATCTCCACGCAGACATACTCTAAATATGACATAATTTTCTCGACTTACTCGCTCGCTCTCTCTCTCACATATGCGTGCATCCCCAAGAGGCATAGATCCTCATGTGCCCAGAAGGCGCATGAACATCTATGCCTCTTGAGGATGTTTAGAGCGTGCGCATGCACGCATGCACACGTATACACGCTCATCGACGCACTTTCAGAAGAGCATGCAGGCGAACTTAGTATAGCATGGAGCTAGGCAAAGTCAACCTGCTTTCACACAAATTTTAGCTAGACTGAAATTGTACCATGAAATTCCAGTTTTGTCACCAAGTCTTGAAGTGAAAGCAAAATTCATATCACGTTAAATATAAAATTACGTAAAAACAAACAAATTCATCATGACAAATGACGTTTGACAAACCAATGATGCATATGCACTGCGTGCGTCCCTTATAGAGTTCATTATGACGCATTGGCACATCTGCGAAGCTTTTTCAAAAGGAGATATTTCAACATCAGAATCAAGTCAAAGACAAAAGGTGAGACCCTTGACAGCGAACACAGCTCTCATATAGAATCGACTTTGTGGGTTATGGTTCATCCCATCTTTTTAAAGTTTTCAGTGAAATTTTGGAATTATATGGCACAGTAGAACCTGTTTTAAGCCACCATCTTTTGCAAGAAAAATGTCTTAACTCATTCAGCCCTGACGCACTTTAGCAGGAGATGGGTCGACCATGATAATTTAAGGGCAGTGTCAGATTAGCTTGGTGTCGACAGGTGCCAAGCTAATCTGGCACTACCTTTGAATTATCATGGTCGACCCACCTCCTGCAACAGGTGCATACGTGCGCCGGGCTGAATGAGTTAAAGTCAGTAGGTGTCACCTGCTATTAGAGACTGCAGCCACCTAAAAGATGGTCTTAAGCCTTTTCATGCTGATGCACCCATTGCTTGAAATAAATTTGACTGATAGTTCAAGGATGGTGCCAGAATAGCTTGGCGCCTCAACTAAAACAGTTGATCTGTTTTCTAACCAGTAATGTAGCCTTTGCAGGACACTGAGCAAATTTTACAAAATCAGCCTCAGGGTTAATAGGTTAATGGTTTAATAACAGGTGATCTGTCCTAAGTGTGGTCGCACACACACAGGTTTGGCTGTCACGCTGACAGTCACTTGTGTTTTTGGCAGAGTTACATTTGTTTTGAGGACATATACTTAACCCTCTTTACCCCAAGGTTCCATTTCTCAAATTTTGGAGTTGTCACCTGACGGCTGTGTACCAGTTGCAGGAGATGGATGGACCGAGATAATTCAAGGGTAGCGCCAGATTAGCTTGGCGCCTGAAGGCGCCAAGCTAATTTGGCGCTACCCTCGAATTATCACGGTCCATCCATCTCCTGCAGTAGGGTCTTGGGTCTAAATGGGTTAAAAAAACAGACCCTTATAATCATGTTTCAACATGTACATTGTATGTGTCAAGTTATGTTTAGACAGATGGATGGATGAAAGCTCATCAGCGGAACATACCGGTTTTTTTTTGCTTTTGTTTAGTAAACGTGTTATATCTTTGTAACTCATACTTTCACATCTTTTGGAGATGTCTATAAAGACTGTACTAGCTGTGGTAGATGTGTCAGCCATGGTATCCAATGGTTGTGGCAGATTAGCTCAGCACTACCCCTGAACTGTCATGTCCAGTCCATCTCACTCTGCGATGTTTCAAAGATGAATGTGTGAAGTTACTATAACTCTTTCACCATCAGTGCTTGCAGCATGAAAACAGCATGTATGATTTTTTTATGGTGCAAGGACAAATGGTGAAACAATGTACGTGTATTTTAAAGGCGCATACCACTGGAAGAGGTGCCCATAGACTCGGACGAGGAATGTGGGGGTTGGCTCCGAAATCAATTCAGGATGAAGGTACGGCATGCGTGCATATGTGTGTGTATTCGATCTTCTTCTACTTCATGTCGTCGATTCATGCTGATATTTGCAATTTGTTAATGTTGCTTTGGACTCGTGTATTTGTCACTTGCTATCTTATAGCATACCCCAGACAACACACCCCTTGACCGCTGCTGACAATACCCCTCAGCGGCAAAGATGCCTAACTACTGGTATGTGTCTTTTCCACTGAACGGTATGGTCAGTAGCAGTTGCAGGGTTAACCCTTAAAAGGCCCCGCCACACGTGCCGGTTGTGCCCCGATTTTGAAGCCGATTTCGATCCGATTGCGATCGGATGACGTCAATTATTCGGTCCTAATCGGCTGGGAATCGGGTGTCTAGAACCTGCTCTATTTTTCCGATCCGAATCGGCCCCGGTTGTAAGCTTCAACCAATCAGAGCGCGTCTCGCAAAGCATGTCGTTTCAGTTTGCAAATGGCGGAACACGCCTTTTGTAATCAGTACCACCGCCGTTGCTGATGTTTCACATGCCTCTTCCCGAATATGATGCAAAACTGCTGATAATGCAAGCACATCATCATCACTGTCAAAACTAGCAGCCATTTTGCAGAACATGTACGACTTTGATCTTCATTTCAAACCGGTCGGCTAAACAAGTCGGGAAATGTGTGGCAGTGCACACGTTTTTTTAGTCCGGCCCGATCACCTACCGATTCAAAACTGATCGGGAATCATCCTCAAAACCGGGCATGTGTAGCGGGGCCTTTAGCCCCGGATCCCTGCAGCAGGAGATGCCTTGACCATGATAATTCAAGAGTAGCGCCAGATGAACTTGGCGCCTTCAGGCGCCAAGCTCATCTGGCGCTACCCTTGAATTATTATGGTCAAGCCATCTCCTGCAACAGGTACACAGTCGTTAAGTGTGTACAGCACCATCGTGGTGGCGCATCAGCATCATCAAAATGCGTTTAACTTGGGAATGGTTTTGTTATGTGTGTTTCCTGTGTAATTGTGTGCGTAGAAATTACATTTTTTAAGTGTAGCGAGATTCTGCAGACACACATTTTTTGGGGTAACGCGCTAGAGTCCACTGCTCCTGGGGATTCAGCACAATATAAATGCTCTTTGTTATTATTATTATTAAGTGACACTTCCAAAATTTGGGAAATGCACCCATGGGGCTGAATGGGAGCTGTAAATGCTGTAGGCTGTCATCAAACAGTTCTCCATAGTTTTACACAATATATGCGTATTAACACATTTAATCCCAAGGCTGTCTTTCCCATATTTTGGAGGTGTCACCTAACAACTATGTACCAGTTGCATGAGATGGAGCGACCATGATAATTCAAGGGTAGTGCCAGATTAGCTTGGCGCCTGTTGGCACCAAACTAATCTGGCACTACCCTTGAATTATCATGGTCGTCCCATGTCCTGCTGTAGGGCGTCGGGGGTAAATGGGTTAAGTAAGCATTCTGGTGTAGGCTGTCATCGAACATAGTTTTTCACAAATATGTATTAACCCATGTCATACTGAGACTAAAAGCTTCAAATTGCACACTGCCAGATGCAAGCTACATGATAGTACTTACAGATAAGGATACAGACCAATGGCTTTAGTTCAAGGGTGGTGCCAGAATAGCTTGGCTATTTTAGTCAAACTTATTTCACACACTGGTGTATTCCGAATGAGAAGGGTTAATGCATCTTGTTACTGGTGGTAGGTCTAGTGACACTAAATGCTGCTTGCTTACAGTGCTACAGAACAGTGTTCCTTTGCGGAGATAATTTTGAAACACAAGTGTCAGTGACATGTCAGACAGCTTATAGTTTTGATAGACATGACTTTGAATACTTATATATCATTTGCTCGAAGACATTTTTTTTTTTTTAATGGACTCGTTTGTTTTACTTCCTCACAGGATCAGCTGTATGACAGCTTCTTGAAAAATGGTCGTTTTGACATTGATCCGCTGACGATACCTCGCCGACCCTACGACCTCTTGATGTGGTGTTTCTGGGCGGTGTTAACGTGTGTGCCCCTGTTTTACTACGTCTCTGGTATATTTCTGGCAGGCACGTTAAAACAACAGCTCGTCTTCTTGGCTGCCATGTTCGTAGGTCAGTATACAAGGCGTGTTGCTCACAAACCAGATAGGTGAGGCTAGCGCTGGCAGAATTGTACAAAGGCGTGTTGGCATCATACTGGCTGTGGTGCTGTTGGTTGTGGTGATTCCTGTAGGAATCACCTTGACTAAAAGCACTACTGACAGCCAAAGGGTTAACTGAATCTCACTCTATTATGACATTGCAGCATTTTGAGGCATATGGATTGACAGTGTACCATCTGTGGGAGATGGATCGACCATGATTGTTCGAGAATCGTGCCAGATTAGCTACATGCCTTCCCAGGAACTGTCATGGCCAGTCCATCTTTGAATGAAACATGTTAAAGACAATGGTATTTAACCCAGTGGCGGATCCAGGGGTGGGGGGGGGGGCAGGGGGCCTGGGCCCCGCCGACAGCCCCCCACCTGGGTCTGCCCTGGGGGACTTGGGTTAGTTCCCAGGGTCACCCTGGTCAGCCCCACAGGGTGGGTTTTCCCCTCTATTCTGGGGCATGTGTTTCTGTCTACCCTTGGTCCATTCACTTGTATTTTCTTTTTTTAAAACTCTCCCTACTGTCTGCGCTGTCTGTAGCTCGATATTGGATGCGTGTTGCTAAATGGTCTTTGGTTTATTTAGCATATTAGACCGGCTGGCGACATACATTCAATATTCTGTTTATTTTTTTTTTTCACAAGCAGTGCAGGCATATCCTGTCAGGATGTTAAGCAATGTACAACCAACCAACCAACCCCACGTCAGCCCTGACCTCCCCCAAACATTTTTTGATAGTTATTTGTGGAAGTTGTGTTTTACTATTCGATGGTTCTTTTATTTCATCAAAAACATTACCGATGACATGACAAATGGGAGTGTCTACTACGTGCTCAAATTCTAGCCTACGAACCCGTTGTGTGCACACACAACCCGGGAGGCACTCGGGGAACCCTCCAGAGGGGCCAAGAGTTGTCTCCCGGACCTGCCTATCCGGTTCCGAGTCACCTGACTCGCCAGTCAGCTACGTAGGCTCACGACCTTCGGACGTGTTCTAGCCTCGCGCTCCCATCGACCGGTCGGTCTTGGTGCTCGAGTTCACCGTGACTTTGGCTTCGCCTGTTGCTTCGCTTCTGCTTCGCTTCTTGCTTCGCTGCAGCTTCGCTTGCGCTTCTTCGCTTGGCGTCCTCCTTGGTTGGCTTCGCTTGGCGGACCTGCTGCTTCCCGCCATTTCGCCGGTGGCGACATGGACGTCTCTTCTCCCGCTACCGCTTCGGCAGAGAGGTAGGATAGTTAGTTGGGCCCGGAGCCGGTCCCCGGGCGGGGTACCGGCCTGTGCCTTTGGACTCTACCTTGTTCGGGTTGTGTGGGTTTTGTTGAGCGGGGACTCTTAGCTCGGCGGGGCCCTGGTGCCCTCGCCTTTCCCCTTTGGGGTGAAATTACTGGCTTCCCCTGGTAGCCTTCGGGGAGCATTGTTTAAACCAGCTGCGGCGCGTGGCTCATGTTGCATCTCCGGCCTGGCTGGGGTATGCTTGTTTCGAGAGCGCACTCTTAGCTTAGAGCGCTACAGCATTATTGCCGGGGGACACGGCCTTTCGTCCCTATTGTCGTTTGGCCCGCCGTGTGATGGCCTTAGTCCCCTGCGCGACGTTGAACCCAAATAACTAAACTAAACTAAACCTATTGTCGTTTGGCGCACATTCCTCTCCAGCCTGGCTGGGGTAGGCTTTGTTCTAAAGACGCAAGCTTAGCTTCGGGCGCTATAGCAGTATAGCCTGGGGGCACAGCCCGTTTGTCCATATCGTTCGATACGGTTCCCCTTGGTAGGACGAGCCCTGTTGGTCTCGACCACGTACCGGCACGTTGTTTGTTTGGTGTGTTGCAGTGCCCTCCTGATGACCTGCACGCAGTGTGGAGGTTTCCAGTGGCCCTCGGATACGCACAAGGTCTGCCTGCCGTGTGTCGGCTGTACATCTGAGCGTTCTTGTGACGTTTGCGCCGTCTGGCCGGAGCTCCGCTGGGTCCAACTTTGGAGCTTCTACCGACGTGAACGCCCGACACCTGTGCCTGTTGCAAGACCTGCGGAAGTGCCGGCTGTCATCTCAGACACACCGACCGCTCTTGCCCCCGATGGCCCCAGTCTGGAAAGATCTCCACAGCGGACACAGCAAGGTAGTGTGCGGAGTCGGGAGTTCGAGGCGCGGGTTCCCAGGAGGGATCGCGCTTGGACCAAGCCTTACGACAGGCAGAGAACCCATCTCGACACAGAGGTCAGTTCGGAGAGACGTGCCTCGCGCCGTCCATGGTCAACCGGTCCCCACTCGTCTCCTAGGAAGGCCTTGGATCCCCCTCGGCCGCTGCGAGCCCGCCTCGCCACAGAGTCCAGCTCGCGGAGACATTCGCGCACACTCACCACACCTCTACCTGTGTCCAGTTCCTCCTTGCGATCAAAGTCTGACCACCACTCTCGCGCTCCTTCGTGTGAGCGTCGTAAAGTTCGGGATTCTTCTCGTCATCTGGACCATGGACCTTCGCGCTCTACCTCTTCGCGGCGTTCGTCCCACGTTCCCCGCCGTCTGCCTCGTCCCGCCCGTTCCCCTTCCCCTCGCCCAGCCTCTTTCCTTCCTCCTCGTTCCCGAGGATCACGGTCTCCAGCTCGTAGTCGCTCGTCTGGTCGCCGCCGCCGTTCCCGCTCCTCTAGTGCGTCGCGTCGCCGTCGCGGACGTCGCTCTCCCCTGCGTGCTTCGGCGCCTTATGGCTCCCCTCGTCCTCGTCGAGCTGATCGCTCTCGGAGTCACGGTCGCCGTCCCTCTTCGACGGCTCTCGGCGGCGTGGACGACGATTCGTTGAGTCTTCTCCCTGATGATTCCATCTCAGTTCTCCTCGGAGGTCTCAGCCGCTCTCCTTCACCGCTCTCTCCTTCGGATGCGTCGACAGCCCACGGGTTACCGGCCTCCTCCCGCACAGAGGTTCTTCTGGCCCTCGACGAGGTCGCTCGCCTCATCTCCGCCACGCTTCCGGCAGCGGACTGCCCTCCATCCCCCCCCCTGAAGAGGAAGCCTTCTGCCTTCGTCGACGCGGGTAGACAGGTAAAGAAGTTCAAGACTCTCCCTCAGCCCCCCTCCTTTCGTGAGCTTCGGGATGTGTTCTCGGCCCACCTGTTGTCTGACTCAAGGGACAGTAATTTCTTCTCGGACCACAGATGGCCTCCGGACCTCGATATGTACTTCCGCCAGCAGTGGTACGCCGGCCATTCCCAGGCCTTCCTCTGCCCTCTCCCTCCGGTGGATCCAGCCGCCGTGGTTCAGGCGGGTGGGGCCTCTGCACTCAGACGCGCGCTACCCGCGGGTTTGGACAAGACGGCTTCGCTTGTCAGGAATTCCTTGGCCTGCGCCGGCTTCATGGAGCTCCTTACGCAAGCCTTCCTCCGGCGCGTGGAAGACTCGTGGCACCCGTCCCTGACCCCCCTTCTTGGCGACCTCCTCGTCCTCGCTGAAGCGGCCAGCCGCGCCGCGTATCACTCTTCGGTCAACGCTATGGCTGCAGCCGCCAATTGTGATTTACTCCGCCGCGACGCTGTCCTGCAGGCCTGCCGGGGAATGCCTGCCGACCTGAAGACCCAGCTGCGTCGGGCCCCCCTCGGGGGACCCCTTCTCTTTGGTGACACCTGGCAAGCCGTCAAGGATTCCAATGCGGACAGGTGGCCTCCCAAGTCTGTTCCTCGGCGCTTTCAGTCAGCCCGCAAGGCCGTGGGTCGCCCCCTGCGGATCTCCAGACCCGTCGCCCCGACCTCAACAACCCAGCTGCAGTCCCTGCGTCGCCGTCGCCCCGCCTTCGGTCGCCCCGGCCAAGCTAACGCCCCCGCCCCCGCTTGGCCCCGTCCCGCCCGTCGCCCTGGGCGCGGGCGGGCTCAGTGACTCCTCCCCTTCTCCACCTCCGCCGGCCGTCTCGGGTCCTCCAGTCGGCGGCAGGCTCGCCCTCTTCAGCGACGAGTGGCGATTACTGATTCCAGAAGACCCGTGGATTTTAGACACTGTTTCCGGCGGCCTACGGATCTCCTTTCGTTCCCCTCCTCCTCTGCGTACGACTCCGCTGTGGACCGAGATCCCCGCAGACCCGCTCAAGGAGTGCGCCCTACGGGGGGAAGTCGACTCTCTCTTGAGGAAGGATGCCACAGAGGTTGTGCGCCGCGCAGACTCGCTGGGATTTTACAGCAGACTTTTCGTCGTCCCCAAGCCCGGCGGCAAGTGGCGCCCAGTGATCGACCTCTCAGCCCTAAATCGCTTCATCGTGGCTCCTTCCTTCCACATGGAGACGGCCCGAGCCCTGCGTACCGCGGTGCGACCCATGGATTACGCCGTCAGCCTGGATCTCTCCGATGCTTACCTACACGTACCCATACATCCGGCCGCCCAGAGGTATCTGCGCTTCGCGTTCGATGGAACCGTTTACCAGTTTCGAGCCCTACCCTTCGGCCTCAACCTCAGCCCCTGGGTTTTCACCCGCTTGATGGATGCAGTTATGGCCAAGGCACGGCAGTCGTCTCTCAGCCCTATGTCCAACTACCTCGACGATCTCTTCCTGAGAAACCACGTCGAGTCCGTCTTGGAAGAGGACAGGGATACTCTGATGCGTCTGCTGTCGCGACTGGGGTTCCTCCTCAACGTCGGGAAGTCAGATCTCACGCCCTCGCGCCGCTTCATTCATCTCGGAATGGATTTTGCCACCGATCTCAACGTTGTTCGCCTCCCGGATCCCCGGATTCGGAAGTTGGCCACCTTCGCCAACCAGCTAGCTCAGCAGGAAGCAGCTCCCGCCCGAGTTTGGCTTCAACTCCTCGGACTGATCAACGCAGCGGCGGACCTTCTCCCCCTGGGTCGCCTCTACGCCCGCCCCCTTCAGCTGCACCTCCTGCTTCTCTGGAGACCCTCTTCTGGCGACCTTGCCCACCTGGTCCCGGTTTCCCCCCTGGTTCGCCCTCACCTTCTACGCTGGACCGACACGGCTTGGTTGGCTTCGGGAGTCCCTTTGTCCTCCCCTCCCCTGCACCTCTCCCTGTGTGTCGACGCGAGCCTCTCGGGGTGGGGAGCCCACCTGCTTCCTCAATTCTCCTCGGCTTCCGGCCTCTGGCCCCCGGAGTTTGCGGACAAGCACAGCAATTGGTTAGAGCTGCAGGCAGTCTGGCAAGCCCTCTTCGTTTGGGAGAACCAGCTCAGGAACCAACGGCTTCTCGTCCTCTCCGACAACTCGACGGTGGTGGCCTACATCCAGAGACAGGGGGGCACCCGATCTCCCGACCTCTGTATGCTCCTCTTCCGTTTGATGCGCTGGGCCGAGGAACGCGACATTACACTCCTCGCACGACACATTCCGGGCCACTTGAATGTGTTGGCGGACTCGCTCTCTCGCCGCGGCCAGTTGCTCCACACAGAATGGACGTTGCGCCCGGACATCTTCCAGATGATCTGCGCCCGTTGGGAGACTCCCTTAATCGACCTCTTTGCTACGAGGTGGAATCGCCAGCTTCCCCTCTTCGTCTCCCCGATTCCAGACCCGCTGGCCTGGGCAGTCGATGCCCTCTCGATTCCTTGGGACGGCCTCATCGCTTACGCGTACCCCCCAACAGTCCTCATTCCCAAGGTCCTCCACAAACTTCGAGGGAGCAACGCAGTCCTGCTTCTGGTCGCCCCGCTGGCTTGGACCCGGTCCTGGACCACCGACTTACTCAACCTCGCCACCTCTCCTCCCCTGCGCCTTCCCACGCCCCGTTCCATGCTCAAGCAGCCCAGGCAGGCTCTCTTCCACCCTTGTCCCGAACGCCTGTCTCTTCACGCCTGGAGGTTGTGCAGCGCGCCCTCACCGCTCGAGGCTTCTCTGGTGCAGCAGTGGAGGCAATCGCTGCAGCCCGCAAGCCTTCCACCCGGCGTGTTTACGAAGGGAAGTGGCGCGTCTTGTGTGCCTGGTGCGACGCCCGTCGCCTCCTACCCACCGGCCTGACTAACCCACAGCTAGCGGACTTTCTCCTATGGCTCTTCGAGGTCCAAGGTTTGGCGCCCATCACCATCAGGGGATACTTATCCATGGTCGCCGACACGTACCGTCATCTCGGCCTTCCAGACCCCGGCGCCTGTAAGGACCTTTCCGACCTCATGTCCAGCTTCAGCCTCCAACGTCCGACTCAGCGTTCTCTCATTCCTCGCTGGGACCTACCTTGGGTCCTGACGTGGCTGAATTCTTCCCAGTTCGAGCCACTCGCTCTAGCCCCTCTGGCAAATGTGACACGCAAGACCTGCTTCCTTCTAGCCTTGGCCACCGCGTCCAGAGTTAGTGAGCTACACGCTCTTTCTACCCGCCCAGACTGCCTCCAGTTCAGGGCAGATCGCTCCGTGCAGCTCTTAACGGACCCCAGCTTTATTGCCAAAACAAGGTCGCCCCTAACTGCTCCACAGATCATCACCTTGCGGCCCCTGGGAGGGCCTGCCTGCTCTCCGGAGACTCGGCGACAGGATCCCGTGCGTGCCCTACGCATCTACCTGCGCCGTACCAAAGTTACCCGTAGAGGGCGCTCCCGCCTCTTCCTGCCCATACGCCAGGGCAAGACTGATATCACAGCCCAGACGATCTCCTCCTGGCTGCGCTGGGTAATACGATCGGCATACATGGATCTCTCCCCACGCGTAGCGCAGAGACTGAAGATCCGCGCACACGAAGTACGCGCCATGGCCACGAGCGTCGCATTCGATCGGAACTGCGCTGTCAAGGACATCGTGGCCGCGGTGGGCTGGCGAGCAGAATCTACCTTCGCTCGTTTCTACCTTCGGGATCTGGCGGGACAGCGAGACAACCTCGCCTTGTTGGGGGACCTCACGGTGGCACAGCACTCCCTCCCGGCGCAGCAGGCGCCGTAGGTACGCACCTAGCTCGTTACCTGGGAATTAGCAATGGGAGGACGGTCTTGGTCTCCGGTAGTACCGGGGCGGCACCCTCCTCCTATTCGTGATTCTCCCATTTGTCATGTCATCGGTAATGTTTTTGATGAAATAAATGCATTTTTCTTTAAAAGGTATTTTTTCGAAAAATACTTACCGATGACATGACACGGAGGACCCTCCCACCTGCCCCGCTTGCCGCTGGTGAGCCTAGTATCTGACTGGCGAGTCAGGTGACTCGGAACCGGATAGGCAGGTCCGGGAGACAACTCTTGGCCCCTCTGGAGGGTTCCCCGAGTGCCTCCCGGGTTGTGTGTGCACACAACGGGTTCGTAGGCTAGAATTTGAGCACGTAGTAGACACTCCCATTTGTCATGTCATCGGTAAGTATTTTTCGAAAAAATACCTTTTAAAGAAAAATGCATTTTTCATGTACAGTGTATTTCACAATTATCTCACGGAATCGGTGGGTGAGCCTAGTGTGTTCATGGGCCTATAGTCAAATATCCTCACTTGGCACTCCTGACCTGCACCTGTCACAGTACTTCACCCAGACATAGAGTGCCATGTGCCCCGCACTCACAGGGGTTCATGTGAATCAGTGTCTCTTGCTGTGCGATACAATCCTCATTGCATCCTTGGACTGAGGCAGCCATCTGGCAATAAGCTTCTGACTGCTGGTCAACCTCAGCAGTGGAAAAGGGTCCAATCATTGATGAACTGGGGCCCAACTCAGTCCCCCAGCCAGGCATAGAGTTTCATGTGCCCCTTCAGTCACAGGGGCACATGAACTGAAAAGCATTACCTCTTTTTGTGCAATATGAATGGCGTTGCATCCTCATAATTAACACCATATAAGGATCAGAAGTGCCTGTAAGTAATCTTGTTTTGTTAGGAAGGTGGGGTGGAGGCGGGGAGGAGGACAGGTGCATGTAGATATGATTAGCCCTTTTTTTTTAAAAAGTGCCAAAAGTGGTGCTGTGTCCCAAGATAAAAGAAGAAACATTTTATCAAATAAAAATCGTAACCTCTGAAAACTCTATGTATGTCTGAGAACCCCCCCCCCCCCCCCCCCCCCAAAAAAAAAAAAAAAAAAAAAGAAACGCGCCTAGAGAGAACGGTTACAACACTACAGTACAATTTTAAAGAAAATCCCAAAAAGGAAATCACCAAGAGAATAATTTCAACACAACTTATTTGTAATTGTTCTTTTTAAGTGCGTTTCTTTCTTTGTTATGAATTTATGCTTGCCTGATAGTCACTGTTTTGCTCTGGATTTCTTTTGTATGACACAGTTTGGAAAACAGGGAGGGGGGGGAGGAGGGAGGGGGCAAAGGGAGGGCTGTCAGGCCCCCCCCCCCCCCCCCCCCCCCCCCCCGTCAAGACACCCTCTGGATCCGCCCTTGTAACCCATTTAGCCCCAACACACTACTCAGGAGATGGATCAACCATGATAATTCAAGGGTAGTGCTGATTAGCTTGGCGCCAATCTGGGTCTATCCTTGAATTATCATGTTCAATACATCTGCAACTGGTATTTAGCCATTAGTCGACACCGACACAATTTGGAAAAATGTAGCTTAATGGATGAACATTTACCCTTAGGACGTTTGAATGTTTTGTCGATATTGATGCTCAATAGCTGTTTCTGCTCCCTCATGCAGTGTCGGTGGTGATTCGCCTGATGATCCGGGTGACAGAAACACAGAGTGGGTCAAAGTACGGCACAGACGCAGCCAGACCTCCTGGTCAGGGGAACGGTGTGTCGGCACCGGGCGCGGGACCCTCTGGGGACGCTGGCAACACCAAACCAGAGCAGGATAAGAAAGAGGACTGAATGCGATACTTTGAATTAACCCTCTGATGCTTGCAGCCACCAGTACTGTTTACAGTATGGGAGTCTGAATGCACAAGGAGGTTAAACAAAAATTGGAGCGGACTGAACACTGAAAACTAAAGAATCTTAACTCTTTGCGTGTCGATAGCGGTTTTTGACGTATGATTCCTACAAGAATCATTACGATAAAAACCACTGCCAGTGCACAAAGGGTTAAGCGATTCTATCACCCAAGAAAGATGGAGTGATGAAAGTAACTTTGTGTGCTGGTCTGTAATTCTGGACCAGCACTCGCAGACACTGAACTATAACTGAGTGTCTGCATTGAAAGCATCAAGATCTTTCATAACGTTCAGCATCTTACCTGTGAAGAATTCTTAACCCTTTTAGCCCCGGATCCCTACAGCAGGAGATGGCTTGACCATGATAATTCAAGGCTAGTGCCAGATTGGCTTGGCGCCTAAAGGCACTACCCTTGAATTATCATGGTCAAGCCATCTCCTGCAACTGGTACATAGTCATTGGGCAAGACCTCCAAAATTTGAGAAATGGGACCTTGGGGCTAAAAGGGTTAAGGTGCAGTCATTTTTACTTGTTCCATCATTGGGTCTGTTCCCAGCTTTCCTGGAGAACATGGATGTGAGTCGTTTAGATCATCACAATATCCCGCGGGCTGCGGGGGGCTCATGAGGATCTATGCCTCTTGTGTGAATGTTTATGAGTAAAGAGCATCAAATTTTACATCAGCAGCTTTATGAGCATTAATTGTTTGTGACATTTTTTTATGAAGTTACGTTCACATAGGAACTTTTCTGACAAGTGTGAATTGTGTATTGCCATATTTCCGTATCTTACATATCAAAGTTTTATACATTATTTTCTATTTTCTAAGCTTTGTAAATACGCTGCCTTGGCGCTGTAAATATATATATTTAATCATAAGATTTTTGGCTCATGTGCGATAGCAAATTTGAGTCTGTGTGCTGGGCCATCCGTTTTCTGTCCGTTGTCTGTGGTAAACTTTAATGTTGGCATTTTCTCGAGCCACTATTCAAGCCACAGACCTTGAACTTGGACCAAGGATAGTTTGTGGCACGATCATTCTAAACATTCCAATTTGACGGTCCTTACTCAAAGGTCAAGGTCACAGGACAAATAATGTGGCTTGGTGATGCATGTCAGCCTTGAGGGCCTAGCGTTTTTGTTAGAAACAAACATTTCTCCTGTCAAAGTGGGAAAGACAATGTTTTTTTTTTTCTTATTTTGGGCTTACGTGTGAAGCAGAACGTGAGTGTGTTCTGGGCCATCTGTCATTCATGGTAAACTTGAACGTTGGCATTTTCTCAGAGGCTATTCAAGCCACAGTCTTCAAACTTGGCCCAAGGATACTTTGTGGCAAGACCTTTCTAAACTTTCCAAATTGAGAGACCTCTCTCAGGGGATCAGGAAATAGATAAAAAAATTGCCCATATTCTGACAAAAGTTATGGTTTTTCAAATACTATTTACAACTTTGTACTTACACTTGGTACATAGATACCTACTGGTAAGCTCTTTCTATGTATATTGATTTGGTTGACCCCGAAAAGTCAAGGTCACAATAAATCAGGAAATAGGTCTAAAATGGCCATATTTTGACAAAAGATGTTTTTTTCCTCAAATACTATTCACAACTTCAAACCCAAACTTGGTTCTGAGATACCTGATGATAAGACCTTCCTATGCATGCTTATTTGGATGACCCCTCGGAAAGGTCATGGGTCACAAGAGATCAGCAAATGATGTGAAAAGTGTCTATTTTTGTTGGAATTTAATTATTTTTGCAAAACCGTTCAACCAAATTTAGCAGAAAGATCATCATCATCAGTCCCTTGCCCGAACTGGGCGCTGGGGGGACTGAAAGGCAGCAGCAACAGACAGTGCTCTCCACTGAGTTCTATTTTGGGCGGTGGCAAGCAAGTCTGGCATCTCGAGTTCGGTCCATTCTTTTATGTTTGCGACCCAACTCTTTCTCTGACGACCTCGCCGACGACTTCCTTCGAGAGTGCCTTGGAGGATAGTCTTGGACAAGGTGTTGTGTCGGGTCACGTGGCCAAACCAAGCAAGCTTGCGCCGTTTCACGGTTGCCAGAAGGGGTTCATGTGGGCCCACCAGGGAAGTGACGATGCTCCGTACATATTCGTTGGTCTTGTGCTCGCGGTACGAGATGCGGAGCAACTTCCTCAGGCACTTGTTCTCAAAGGCCTGGATTTTCTTTTCTGAGTCTGCAAGCAGTGTCCAAGTCTCACAGCCGTAGAGTAGAATAGACACTACGAGGGACTTGTAAAGCCTGTACTTGATGGTGAAGCTGATGGAGTTACTTCGCCATATCCTGTCCAGCCTGGCCATTGCGGATGTTGCTGTACCTATCCAGAAAGATAGCTGATGATAAGACCTTTCTATGCATACTAATTTGGTTCACTACTCACAAAGGCCAAGGGTCATGGGAAGTTGACCAAAGGGAAGAATGCGTAAATTTTGAGAAAGCAAAGATTTCACAGGTACAAAAGCCAGCCCTTTCCTTATGCTTGAACACTTGCTTATTTCAGTGACCTGTCAGAAAGGTCAAGGTCACAAAGGTTAGATTAATTATGTTGATCGGCCATGCACGTGAGCCTTAACTCATCGGAGATGTGCCGCATTCGGATACGCTGCGGACAGCTGCGTACCCATATACGACACATCTCCAATGAGTTAAGGGCTTTGCAATTCTTGTTCTTTTTTTTTTTTTTTTTTTGGGGGGGGGGGGGGGGGGGGGGCAGGGAGGGGGGGGGGCGTGGCTATTTGGCTTGTGAATGGATCACTGACATTTATTTGTCCACCATCTTTTTTTCTGTTGTAGTTTCACGAGACATAAGTACATTGTGATTTTCAACATTTTCATTCTTTTTTTTAAAGTGTAGAAGTATAATTTTATACTTTCCTTATGTCTGGCTGTCACTCAGTGCTTATCTTATCTTTTTACCAGTGAAGTAGCTAAATGAAATGATTTTCTAATTAGTCGTTAATGTTGTAGAAAGCAATAATGTAAATTTATGTACATAGCTTGCTGTAGTTTATTTTTTATCAACTTTAACCCATTATGTCTTGATGCTGATTTAAGGAAAAATTGCTTATTGTCCTATGAAGGCTACATTACAGATTAGGAGACAGATCTATCATTTTAGTTCAAGGATGGTGCCAGAATAGCTTGGCGCCTGAGGCGCCAAGCTATTCTGGCACCACCCTTGAACTGTCATGTTAATTTTATTCCAAGCAACGGGTGTATCAGGATGAAAAGGGTTAAGAAGGACATGTGTTAATCCACACTCTTCTAGACCTAGAATTCTCAGTAGACTAAGATTTCATGATATGTGTCGTTGTTTGATCTCAATAGATGATTTCTGGAATTTCTGGAAGGTCAAAATTGCACGTTGGATTAACTCATTCAGCCCGACGGCCGTATTTCCCAAATTTGGGAGGCGTCATCTAATGACCATGCAGCAGTTGCAGGAGATGGGTCGACCATAATAATCCAAGGGCAGTGCCAGATTAGCTTGGCGCCAACAGGCACTACCTTTGAATTATCATAGTCGACCCATCTCATGCTGTAGTGCGTCAGGGCTGAATGGGTTAAAAGCCAGGATAAACACGCGATACAACACATTTGTCCGGTCTTTCAAGCCACATTTTCTGTCGAAACGTGCAGTTGTAACCTATTTCTGATTTGCCAACATCTTCCTTCGTTTGCCCAGCCTGTTCATGACAGAAAGACCTTATGACACGTTATTGCTAAACCATCTTGACCATCTTACACCAAAGACTCCTGCCATTGTGGAGTTGTGATAGTTTGCTGGTCTGATATTTTTAACCTTGCGGCTCTTGGCCATAAGGTGCAAAATCAGAGTTGAGCGCACAATTGTTTACAACAGTTTAACACATTTGAGGTGTGCTGTGTCTGGATACGCAGATTCTCGAATGAGTTAATATGGTATGGACGTAAGTGTAATCAAAAGTAAGTGGACCATAGCTTGTAACTCCACCCAAAGACTATTTCTATGCCTGTGTGTTGATTTCTATGCCTGCGTGTTGACCACACGTTTTTGTTACGGTTATGTGACTTGTTGCCATTTTTGCTACGTATACCTCTTGCTAGCGTTTGTATATTTTTCCAAGCTTTTTTGCTATGGTTGATCCATCTCCTGCAACTGGTACATAGTCATTAGATGACACCTCCAAAATTTGAGAAAAGCACCCTTGGGGTTAAATGGGTTAAACTTTCTTTTGTAATGTACATCTTTAAATGTGTGCCTGACATACATTTCTACAATTTTGCAAAAGACGGCAAGTCCATTTTCGTGAAAAACCAAATGTTTGTTATACACATAGGACAAGGACAATCCTGCTTTTCACACAAGTGGACTTGTTTTTTTTAAATTTGAAGATATAGTTACTGCATTTTGTACTTTCGCATGCATAAATACCATACATGCTTGGTGGCTTTTGCTCATTCAGCCCTGACGCACTACAGCAGGAGATGGGTCTACCATGATAATTAAATAATAATAATAAATCAGCGAATTAAATAGACACTTAAAGGGTTGTGCCAGATTAGCTTGGCGCCTGTCGGCACCAAGCTAATCTGGCACTACTCTTGAATTATCATGGTCGATCCATCTCCTGCAACAGGTGCATAGTCGTTAGATGACGCCTCCAAAATGTGGGGAATACGTGCATCGGGCTGATTGAGTTAACTACCAGTAATGTACAGCTTTGTATTCTTTGGATACTTGCATGCTAGTTTGTGATTTTGGATCTTATAGCGTAAGGTGATAGGGCCTAGCATTACAGACCAGCACACATTTGTGTGAATTTCCTGCTTGTGTAATCAGTTAGTTCTGGAAACACAACTGTTTTTTTACATTCAGAATAGATGATTTAAATCAGGCAAACATCTATGCATCTTTTGATGCAAACAGTGGATGAAAAACCCAAACAAGCAATATCATGTTTGTCTTAATTCACTGTTTTTGTCCCGCTCTGCAAATACAAAACCAGAGGTGACCGTTGTTTTGCGCACATTGGACCTGTTGTCTGGAATTCCCTACCCATAGACATTAGACATTCTTCCTCATTCACTGCCTTTAAATCTGCCCTTAAGACCCACCTGTTCGATACCCCAATGTAGCTCAGTTCTTCGTGATTATGTACCTGTGTGTTTATCTGTGTGTGTGCGTGTGTATTACAGAATCCTTTGTTTCTCTGGCTTTATGACCCCCTCCACTCTCTTTATTTGTAAAGCGCTTTGAGCTTATTTTAGGATAAGCGCTATATAAGTAGCCATTATTATTATTAAAGCTCAAGCAGTTTTGACCTGCTAATGATTTTTTAATGTCTGTTTTGGTGACATGTCTGATTCTGTACTGCTTTCTTTTTTAATGCTGTCAGTATACATGTAAACCGTTTCATGCAGTGTGTACCAGTTGAAATGTCTTGTAAAGTTGTATGCAATTTGTAATTTTGTGTATTTACACATGAGCAAACATTTGATAGAGTGTAGATTGGGTATGTTTGGACATAATGTCATTCTACTTGCACTTTTTATATACAAATGTTAATCTGTTATGAACTGATTATGAATCTGTGTTATGAACTAATTATGAATCTTTGTTATGAACTAATGATGGAACTATGGGCTCGTCTCTCAGGCTTCCCCCATCGTAATACCACATGGGTTGGTGTCCGTGCGCTTCTGGGACCCACAGTGGCTAACAGTGATAATCTGCGTGCATGTGCGAGCCATTGCTGAAGAAAAGAAAGACCATTCTGTCGGCAGTCGCACACATGAAACTTACCGGTGTTATCTTACATTTTCTTTTAGTGGGACTTAAGATAAAAAAAGATATTGTTTATCGCCGTTTGCATTAAAACAATAAGGCGTAGGAATGTGTTTAACCAATTTAACCCTGATGCCCGACAGCAGGAGGGGCTTAACCACGATAATCCAAGGGTAGTGCCAGATTAGCTTGGCGCCTGAAGGCGCCAAGCTAATCTGTCGCTACCCTTGGATTATCGTGGTCAAGGCACCTCCTGCGACTGGTACAGTCGTTGGGTAACACCCAAATTTTAATGAAATGCGACATGCAGTGATGGGGTTAAAGGGGTTATAATGGCTGCACTCGGTCCCACTTTGTGTGGCCATCAAACTGAATTTAACTCATTCAGCCCGGCGCACATATTTCCCAAATTTTGGAGGCGTCATCTAATGACTATGCACCAGTTGCAGGAGATGGATCGACCATGATAATTCAAGGGTAGTGCCAGATTAGCTTGGGGCCGACAGGCTTCAAAACTAATCTGGCTCTTTCCTTGAATTATCATGTTTGACCCATCTCCTGCTGTAGTGCGTCAGGGCTGAATGGGTTAATATTGAAACAGAAGAATACATGCTGCAGTGGACAGAGAAATGTATGTATGATGTCGTTCGAATAAAACACTTGTCATGACATGAAGCTTATCATGACATCATGACCATTCTGGTATATATCTGATCAGGCTCTTGACATGTTATGTGTATTATTTTAGTATTGTGTCAGTGTGCATGAATGATTGTGTTTTTGTACGTTGTCAGTACTTTAGTTAGTTAATTTTAATTAGTTAGATTATCTAGATGTAAAGCGCTCTGAGCCTTTCTTTGTGGGGATATTGCGCTATAGAAGAGTTATATATTATTTATCATTTTGCTTCAGTGCACAGCACACTTCTGCAAGTCCACCAATGATGAAGGTGGTGCTTGTTATCCTTTCTGTGTCTCTTCTCATCGAGAGAGCTCTGAGATAACTCTTCATCAAACCGGGCAAGACGAGCCCATAGTCGCCATCTTGGGGACTCATTCTGTCGCGTCCAGTTTGTGTTTGGGCATTCTGAGAGTTTCTCTGCATCAACGCCACTCTATGAACATCACAAAGTCAGTTATACCACAACTGTTTGACAGTAGTTCGTTCATAAGTATTGTGATTTTGTGACCATGTGCAACACTGTTGAATGCATATTTATGTGCTGGTCTGTGATTTTGGACTTTGCGGTGTCGTTGCCGCAAGGTCCAACATCACAGACCAGAGCACATTTATTGGAAAATTTGTGAGGTACCTATTACTGTGTATTGCTATTAGTGTGTAGTGTAACTGATAAATTAACACCATGACGTTTAATCCGACCCTGGCCCCATTGTCTCATTTGGGCCCATTGTAAAACCTGACATATTTTCAATCTTTTCATATAAAAACATGAGTGGACGCTACAGAGTTACTGGTTGTTTGTTTCTGTTTATGCTTGATGATGACAATTTATCAGTGTTTTAAGGTTATATTGTAATTCAGACTGGCTGGCAACACCATCGAATAATCTGCTTTGTTTTTTCACTAAGCAGTGCAGGCATGTCCAGTTCTACCTCAATCGCCGCACGTGCCGTTTGTGGGCGTGGTCTAGAAGTCGGCTCAGATGTGAAACCTGTCAACACATCTTGATAACTCGGCCCGCTAACTCGCACTGTTAATGTTTCCGCGGTGCTTGCCTGGCATATGCAGGTCACAGTCAAGCCGGCCCTGTTTCAATTAAACTCAGTTTGAGTAACATCAGCATGAATGACACCAGTAAGAGGTATAGATTCTCATGAGCCCTCAAGCAGAGGGGATAATGAGTATCTATACCCCTTGCAGATGTGGATTGGTTTCTTGCACAGACTACAATCATTACTTAGCCCGCGTCCACTTCCTCAGTTTGAGGAACGATGTCCGTTACAAACGCATAAAAATCAAGCTAAAGGCATATATTTTTTTATAAATAGCCTTTTGTGGCGAGGACATATGAAGATCTATACCTCTTGCAGATTTCATAGACTCACTCTTGCAACTTGACAATCCTTACTTCAGCCGACGGTTATTTTTTTACCAGATACATGTGACTTTCTAGAGAGTAACAAAGGTTTGGGTATACACGCAACCCACAAAAACAAACGCTATCTTCGAAACCTATGTCCGAAGTGAAACATGCTGCATGCTGTAAAAGAGAAAGAGTGCCACACCACTTGGTTTTTAACTGTCATGGCTGAACAAAGTTTCGAAACTTGATTAATTATTTATTACTGTAACATTTAATTCAATCAGTTGCACTGACAAGATATGTTGTGATGTGCGATCACTGCCAGTGCCAATAATTATGCAGTCTCAGTGATCACTGATAGCTTACAGAGCAGAAATACAGAAGGTTGGGCTTTTCCCTCTAACTGAAAAAAATAACAATTTACGAGGAAAGGCATATAATATGTCAGTAAATATTCACCCCATTTAATATTACCATTGTACAAGTTTACGCTCCAACAACAAGCTATGATGATGAGGAAATAGAAGACTTATATGACCAACTGCAGTAAGTCCTGGACCAGACCCCCAAGACAGACATATTCTTGTGGCGCAGAGAGACTGGAATGCCAAAATAGGAGGGGATGCTACTGCAATGCAGACGCTTAAGGCTCCTGGAATTTGCCAGCGCAAATGATCTGAAGCTGATGAACACGTTTGGCCCACACAAAGCAGCACCATAACCAAATTGACTACATCATGGTGAAGATTCGCTTCCAAACCAGTGTGAACATTGCCAAGACAAGAAGTTTTCCAGGAGCAGACATTAGAAGCAACCATTACTTAGTGATGATGACCTTCCGACTCCGCCTGAAGGAAGTTAACAGGGTCCCACCAGAATCAAGTTCGACCTCGAGAAGCTAAAAGACCCAGAGGTAGCGGAAGCCTCCAGGCAAAGATAGGAGGAAAATTCGCACCACTGTTACTTCTAGGTGCAGAAGACACGGGTGTGAACACACTGATCAACACATTTAACACTGGTGTAACACAACTAGTGAGATCCTTGGCAAACACCGACAAGCAAAGAAACCTTGGCTTACAGCTGACAACATCCTTGATCTGTGTGACAAGCGTCGAGAATTAAAGAAAAAGAAGTCAGAGGTAGAAGGAGCTAAACAATACAGGGAAATTAACCAGGATATTAAGAAAAACATGAAAAAGGCAAAGAAAAGGTGGATTGAAGACCAGTGTAAACATATAGAAGAAAAACTGAACAAAAATAATACCAAAAAAAGCATACCAGCTAGTGAAAGACCTGACCAGTGCAAAACAGGGACGCTCCTCTATCATTTAAGATAGCGAAAGGAAATGTCTTACGGAAGACCAAGATATTCTGAAGAGATGGACAGAGTACTGTTCACATTTGTACAACCACCGAACTACAGGGGGCCCAGGAATACTTGTCACCCCACCAGTGACCAACAGTGACAACTATCCCATCCTCCAAGAAGAAGTAGAGGCTGCGTGAAGTCGCTGAAAAAAAAGGAAGGCAGCAGCAGCAGACAACATCCCTGCAGAACTAGTCCAAGAAGAAGGAGAAGACATGATAAGCTCCTTACTATCTGCAATATGATCTGGCAGTCAGGGAAATGGCCCACACCATGGACCCAATCACTTATAGTAACTCCCGAAAAAAAGGAAACTTAAAGCAATGCCAGAATTATCACACGACGGTCTTATATGCCACCCAAGCAAATTCATGAGCAGATCTTCAACCTGAGAGTTATATGTGAAAGGTACCTCCAGCACCAGCAAGACCTTTATCATGTCTTTGTGGATTTTACGAAGGCGTTTGACAAGGTGTGGCATGTAGCCCTTTGGTCCACCATGAAGCTGTACAACATCAATGTCAACCTGATCAAAGTAATAGAAAACCTATACAACAAGGCCACTAGCGCATTCTGCTTCAACGGCAAAATAGGAAATTGGTTTATGACAACAGTCGGAGTCAGACAAGGCTGCAGGGAATGGAGGGAGCTGGTTGCCAAGTCATCAGTGGTGCCCCAACGGTTGGCAAGACTACGGGATAGATAGATAGAAATATTCATCGTGTTCTGTTCTCAAGTGCTTTATGAAGTCGCACAGGGAAAGGAAATAAGAACTAAACTAACAAGTCGACTGACGTTTCAGTCATGTCCAAAATAAAGCGTTAAGAATTTTTTTGTACCTTACATGTAATTTGCGGCCTGACTATGAAACGCTTAAGTGCGTCACAAATTGGAACAAGACAACGATATGCATGGCACGCTTTCAGATACTAAGCCCGTGATTTATTAAGTCAACAAAATCAATGTGGGGAAAAAGAATTTCAATTATACCATGCAGTGGGCACACATGCTGCTCGATGATATCGTGCAAACTGTCGGGAATCGTGTACAACGTCCAACTCTACGCTTTTTGAGCCGGCTCATTGAGCTTTCGTTACAATGGATCGAACTTTATCCAGAATTCTCCTGCCTTTGAGTACTGTTCGAATTTTCTATATAGTTTTGCTGCTCTTTGTGAGGACTGTGATAAACGCATCACCATCTGGATCAGTTTCAGGTATATTTTTTGCCCATAAAGTGACGATAGTTGCCATCTTTTCATTCTGTTGGTTTCCCTCTGATATTCCTATCAAAATCAAAACCGTTTTGAAAGTTGTTTGATAGGCTACTTTTGTATCATCTAGCATTGTCTACAAGTGGGTTGGGCAGTTCAAAAATGAAAGAGAACATTAATTGTAAATTCAGATTACAGGTCAATTTTGTCAAGTGTTAAGCGGGACCTGCAAGCCTTGCTCTTTGTTTACATAAAGGGAAAGATCGACATTATTTTGAACAATACTTGTAACTTCCCATCTTTATTTCTGAGTAGTGCCAAAGGATAAAATTTGTACATTCGGACTACAGGTCATTTTTGTGAAGTGTTAAGCGGGACCTGCAAGCCTTGCCTCTTTGTTTACACAAAGGGAAAGATCGACATTATTTTAAACAATACTTGTAACTTCCCGTCTTTATTTCTTAGTAGTTCCAAAGGATAGTGTGCGATCAGGCCTCCGAACATTCTCTGCAAAGGATACTCCATTTCTCGACAGAGGCTCAGAAGAAACAGAAAGTGGATCTCAGAGCAACTATTGAAAATGTTTAGGACAAGTGGCCCCCATAGGACAAAGTGACTGGCTGCATACAAGAACAGTTGGTACAATGCCCGTCGCATTCACGGTCGTGCCATGTTTCCACAATGTCTATATCCTTTGGGACACCTTTCACTGAAACGGGCAAAGTGCATAACTGGGATGATCTGGCCTATCCTCTGCCTGTGTCAGAATGAAAGGTTAGCCGCACCAGGTTGTCCAGACAGACAACGAGAAAACAATCTCGAAGACTAACTGACCGCTGCACACGTCCATCCACTGAACAGTACTCCAATCTGAAGCGTCTTGAAGGTGTTGGTAGAATGATGCTTCCTTTTTGAGGCGACGCTCGGCTTCACACAAGCTTACTGTCAACCCGGCTTGTCCAGTGATCGTGAAGACTGTCCTAACGCTGTGGTAGCTGTACGAAAGGTAGTCAGTACAGAGTCCCTGCAGCACGCCGGCCTGCATAGTGTATATCATGTGTTCCGAGCCGCAGTGTGTGAAATGTTTGGTACAAACGTTTCAATCTCTTCATAATGTAAGAATATGATGGACGGCTTTCGAAATGTCAGTACCTCTTGTTTAAAAATGATTTAAAGAAAAGCTGGACTTCCAGAGGAACATTGTGAAACCACTCTGTGACTGACCACGTCTAGCTCTTTCCAATGCAGCGGGTCATTTGCACTGGCTGCATAACTGCATGCCGCACATGGCAACTCGTCACCAGTGCTAACTCCAGAGCCATTATGATTTTGGCGATATGCAGACTGCGAGAGACTTTCTTCAGCTGGACGATGATCATCCAACCTAAGAACTTCTCTCTCTCTCTCTCTCTCTCTCTCTGCAAATGCAGGGATTTAGATCGAAGCTTCCCGAGACTACTGAGAAATGTCATCTTGTAATCGCAGAGTGTTATCGTCCGAATACGCTTTTAATGTACCACTTTCGAACACGTGTATTTCATGGCAAAAGTCCAAATGGCGCTGCTGAACTTCTGTTCTGACGAGCAGCAGAACATCATTCAAGAAGGTTGGGTCTGTACTGACTACTTCTCTTGAAAATTCAATGAAAACATGAACTCCCTTTTCATTACCACAGTGAGTAATGGCACAATCGCCGCAATATAGATGTGGTTTATCTGCCTAGTGTATCGGGCAAGTTTTTCAAAATGTCCCTTTGAATAATGTCAGGATAATGAATACATCTTGCATAAAGCTCGATGCCTTCCCGTAGGTTTCCAAATGCTTGCCTGTTTTTCTCTGCTGAAACTGTTTCAGCGCACAGCTGATTGATCTTTCAGCTTCTCGCACAAAGTTACACACTTACTCAAGAAAAAAATCTTCTTGTCCAAAAGCCTTTCATATGCAAACTCTGAACAATCTTGAAATTCACGCTGAAAATGCCACTCGCGAACAGTTTGATTTTCTCCCAGGATGTAGTTTCGTTATGATCTGTTCTGTACTGGCTGTACATAATTTCATTCAGATGAGTCTCAGCGGTTAATGAATATTTAAAAAAAGAATGTATTAATCTCTTTTATATGAATGTTAGCCCTTGCAACTTTTTGATAAAGTTCAGATATTGAATTAATAGAGTCAGATGTTGTTGTTTTTTCAAATGTCCTTCCGGCAGCACACGTGTTCGCAGACGGCGGTGAACAATTCAGTACACAATATTCCACCTCTTTTGCGAGGTGAGCACAGATGCTCAAAGCGTTTTTGTTTTTGAATACGTATGCTAAAAGCTCACTGAACTGAAAATATAATTTTCCATCCTTGTTAAGCAATGCACTCACTCTGGGCCTTTAGGGACTGCAGGATATTATCCCTCCTTAACGTGACAGTGTCTGAAGCGCAATAACTCTTTTTAAGAGTAATATCAACTGGTCAAAACCCACCCACACTTGACTGTCTTCCTCTATAAAACTTTGAAGGTTGTATGGTGAAGCCATGCTCGTGCCGAACCGATGAACCGGCCTAGACACACATTCAATGGCATTTGATAACATGTCAGGAAACCTGCAACACTGATGTTCTTGACTGGATGAAAGAAGTTAAGGCTTTAATGATAAGACTATGATGTAATAATACAGAGGGAATGTTAGATCCTCAAGATTGCAGATTTAAAAACAAAAACAAGAACCCAGGGTTGGTAACTTCAGGTTTCCACATCGAATGCCGGCCAAATAATTATTGGTCAACTGCTAAGATCATACATACAGAAAATCGGCAGCGATGAAACTCCCGCGGCACTAAACTCCGTAAACACTGGCCCTGTTTTAAATAGTAATGCCTAATGTAGAAACTGACTTGGCTGGGATCTTTCAAGTTGTTCCAGCTAAATCGGTTGCAAAATTTATCTATAAATGCATACACAGTAACATGATAATCATACTTTGAATAAAATAACAATTTTTATTTACACAAATAAATATGATGTTTATAAAAATCGGACCACCCGAACCGGCCCTTACCTACATTTTTGCGCCCTTGCCGTGTGTCAAACAATCCAAAGCTCGTCGAAATCAGTGAAGGGAAAACTTAATTAATTCCCACGCGCATATGCAAAAAGAAACTGTTCGGCATACTCTGTGTGAATTCATGAACACACAAGAATTCGTGAACACACAAGAACGTGTTTTCATGAGAGAAAGTAAAAGAAAACGGACTACACAGTCATAGAACCAGTCCGCGGCGGCATCCTCATACGTAGGATCAGAATCAACATCAATGGCCCAACAAGAGACTCAAATTTAATGCAGCCTTGGGGGCTGATGAGGATGTATGCCTCTTACAGACGGAAGGGGTTTTGAATTGTAGGACGATTCTTAATGAGCTTGGGGTCAAAAGGTCGAGTGCGCGAAAACGAGGCTATCTGGGGCTAGACGCGCGACAGTAACTTGGCGAGTGAAAGCGCAGAACGTCGAGGCCTTAGAATTATACCGTATTTTGAGCATTAGCAAATATCTGACAACATATAAAAATCACTCCCCTGTAAACCAATCACAGCCATTTGCACTGAAGATTGATTGAATTGTGTTCGAAAAAACTGGTCACTGAGCAGATTGAGCATTCAGAAGATTGTGGTTTTAGGATTTTCTTCTACACATTTGAGATATATGAGTGTTTTGTCAAAGCTTACACAGAACTTGTAACATACTGAGTGCACACTTTTTTTTCCAAACATTTGACAGCACATTAACATTGGTGGAGGGGTCAACTCGGTTATATTTTGTGAATTTAGCCAGCGAAAAACAACCCAGTTTGAATTCAATTATCGGTTGCGGACCTACTTGGTGTTGTCCCATGCTGCCCCCCCCCCCCCCCACACACACACACACTGCACACACACCTCTCAATGTTTCCAGTTTGGTGAATTCAAGCATGTGTGGGTGTGCGTCAGGAAGATAAATAAGCTAGCGGGTTAACACTATCTACAAGTGTTTATCCTCTCTTAACCATTTCGCAGTTGGTAGCAATTTCAGAAGTGTTTTTCACAGGCATCATTTCAACCAAATCGCTGCTGACAGCTAAAGGGTTAAAATTGTCGAAGTCAGATTTCTGCAGCAGAATTAAATATATGACATTCATCACTGTGTGTGTGTGTGTGTGTGTGTGTGTGTGTGTGTGTAAGTGAGTGTGTGTATGTGTGTGTGTGTGAGTGTGTGTGTGTGTGTGCGAGTGTGGCAGCACTACTCAATCATCTAAAGGGATCATCTATGACATTTGAAGGGTAGTGCCATGGTATTTTCATGTGTTAAGCTGATTAGACAATACCCTTAAGCTATCATAGCTGATCCCCTGTTTTTTTGGAATCAAGATTTTAAGCCAAAACTTTAATACAATGACATTCTGTAGCAAAACACGCACACATACACACGTGAGAACAGGCACCTAACTTAAATTTTACAACAACAAAAATAAATGTTAACACAGCAGAACCTGTTCTGGCAATCACCATTTTAGCTAGCAGAAAGTGGCCTTAAACATCTCATGCTCTCTCAAGAGAGGTCTTGTAGGGCAAACAGTGTCACCCGGGCTGCAGCCACCTAAATGTTGGTCTGTAAAGACAGGGGATCTGCTGTAAGGATGGTCGCTCAAAACAGTTTCTGCTGTAGACCATAAAGTCTATACATGCAAGTTTCTCTCACACCCAACACCCTGCACATGCACCCACACACGAGCAGATGAATTCGGATCAACCGCTCCTTCCTCCGTTGAGTTTCGGTTGCTTTTGGAAAAGTAAGTTTGGCGTTTTCAATATTCTGTGCTCTATTTGATGTGCACACAGGAACAACGCAATGGTCACGGTGTTTCGATCTGCGCTTCGACTGCTCCTTCTCTATCGCCATGAAAGTACTGTCTGCCCCTCCCACATGTTCCCCATATAGCCTCGCTTTCGATGCGACCTTCACCTCATGAATATTCGTTGAGAATCGTCCATGGGGACCACGCATGGACGATTCTTAATGAGCTTGGGGTCAAAAGGTCGCGTGCGCGAAAACGAGGCTATCTGGGGCTAGACGCGCGACAGTAACTTGGCGAGTGAACGCAAAACGTCGAGGCCTTAGAATTATACCGTATTTTGAACATTAGCAAATATCTGACAACATATAAAAATCACTCCCCTGTAAACCAATCACAGCCATTTGCACTGAAGCTTGATTGAATTGTGTTCGAAGAAAATGGTCAGCAGATTGAGCATTCAGAAGATTGTGGTTTTAGGATTTTCTTCTACACATTTGAGATATATGAGTGTTTTGTCAAAGCTTATACAGAACTTGTAACATACTGAGTGCACACTTTTTTTCCCAAACATTTGACAGCACATTAACATTGGTGGAGGGGTCAACTCGGTTATATTTTGTGAATTTAGCCAGCGAAAAACAACCCAGTTTGAATTCAATTATCGGTTGCGGACCTACTTGGTGTTGTCCCATGCTGCCCCCCCCCCCCCCCCCCCCCCAACACACACACACCTCTCAATGTTTCCAGTTTGGTGAATTCAAGCATGTGCGGTGGGTGTGCGTCAGGAAGATAAATAAGCTAGCGGGTTAACACTATCTACAAGTGTTTATCCTCTCTTAACCATTTCGCAGTTGGTAGCAATTTCAGAAGTGTTTTTCACAGGCATCATTTCAACCAAATCGCTGCTGACAGCTAAAGGGTTAAAATTGTCGAAGTCAGATTTCTGCAGCAGAATTAAATATATGACATTCATCACTGTGTGTGTGTGTGTGTGTGTGTGTGTGTGTGTGTGTGTGTGTAAGTGAGTGTGTGTATGTGTGTGTGTGTGAGTGTGTGTGCGAGTGTGGCAGCACTACTCAATCATCTAAAGGGATCATCTATGACATTTGAAGGGTAGTGCCATGGTATTTTCATGTGTTAAGCTGATTAGACAATACCCTTAAGCTATCACAGCTGATCCCCTGTTTTTTTGGAATCAAGATTGTAAGCCAAAACTTTAATACAATGACATTCTGTAGCAAAACACGCACACATACACACGTGAGAACAGGCACCTAACTTAAATTTTACAACAACAAAAATAAATGTTAACACAGCAGAACCTGTTCTGGCAATCACCATTTTTGCTAGCAGAAAGTGGCCTTAAACATCTCATGCTCTCTCAAGAGAGGTCTTGTAGGGCAAACAGTGTCACCCGGGCTGCAGCCACCTAAATGTTGGTCTGTAAAGACAGGGGATCTGCTGTAAGGATGGTCGCTCAAAACAGTTTCTGCTGTAGACCATAAAGTCTATACATGCAAGTTTCTCTCACACCCAACACACTGCACATGCACCCACACACGAGCAGATGAATTCGGATCAACCACTCCTTCCTCCGTTGAGTTTCGGTTGCTTTTGGAAAAGTATGAAATAAAAGTTTGGCGTTTTCAATATTCTGTGCTCTATTTGATGTGCACACAGGAACAACGCAATGGTCACGGTGTTTCGATCTGCGCTTCGACTGCTCCTTCTCTATCGCCATGAAAGTACTGTCCGCCCCTCCCACATGTTCCCCATATAGCCTCGCTTTCGATGCGACCTTCACCTCATGAATATTCGTTGAGAATCGTCCATGAAGTATCAGTTTACATTGGCTCTAAAGAGAGGCGGCAAGAGGGGGCAAGTGCATCTATCACCGCTGACAGCTGGCATCCTCCATTCCTAAATTCTAGGATGCACTTTGTTCATTGAGGACTAACTGTGTCGGGCTGTTCAACAACGTGCAACCCGGCAACCATTTGTCCACATGATGTAATTACAGACGCTGAGTGTCTGTTGTAGGGAAAAAATCCAGGCCCTGTTTGAGGACCTATATTAGTTGGACACTTAAACAGAAATGCCATGTCTTTTCCATGTAGGTTTACTGTCCATGCGATCAACATGTAAACATTACGTAACAAGCATCACAGATTCACCATAATGACTAGAAGGCGCCAAGACGTTTACAACAGTAAGATGTGTACATCAACATTTTCTGTACAGAAATTTACAATCAAAACATTGTACAGAAATTTACAGTCAAAACTTGTATGAACAGAAATTTACAGTCAAAACTTGTCTGAACAGAAATTTACAGTCAAAACTTAACAGAAATTTACAGTCAAAACTTTTCTGAACAGAAATTTACAGTCAATACTTGTCAACTGTTTTACTTTTATCTCTGTTTTTGTTTCTCTTTGAGTTTAACGCTCTGCAGATCATACTTTTTCACATTTTTTTCATTAACCCTTTGTGCCCCAAGGTCAAAGTCCCCCAAAGTTTGGAGCTGTCCTCTGAAGACTGCATTACAATTCAGGAGACAGATCGACCATGATAGTTCAAGGGTTGTGCCAGAATAGCTTGGCGCCTATGGGCGCCAAGCTATTCTGGCACTACCCTTGAACTATCATGGACCGATCCAAATACCTTGCTGTGGTGTGTCCGAGGGCAGTTGCCCGGTAAACACAGTCTTTTTGTTCCCAATATGCTACAGACATGCTCTGGAAGGTTATGCTGTGTAGTCCTACACAACAAAACAAAATACTGGTACATTGTCATGTCCTTGTTTTTGTTATTAAAAAAAACCCAAAAAACGGCGACAAGCACATGTATACATTTGTGCACAAAAATGTGTGCTTATGAATGTGAACGCAAACATGAGGACAACAATAAACGCACTGTTTAAAAACGTAAATGTGAAACGGAATATATGTGCTGAGTTGTGATTTCGGACCTTACGGTTCTAAAGCTGTAAGGGCCAAAATTACAGACCAGCACACATTTCTAGAACATGATAGGCAGGTAAATGTGTCTTTCGCTGTTTTAGCACAACTGATCCTAACCAAGGAAAATTTGTCGGCCAGACTGACACAATAAAGTTTTTTTTTTTTCAATTTGAATAAATCAGCGAATGTATCTTGTGCCTGGTACAGCAACAGTAAGCCACATCTCATCAATTATGAAAGCTTGCTGGTAAGATCATTGAAAGGAAATCAAATGTGTTCAGTGTGGTTACCCAATGCACAACTAAGGCCATCAGGCCGCCATTGGCCTGTGCACAGCTGTGCGCAGGCCAATGGCGCCCGACGTCGGCCCGATGGTCTTTGCACACTGGGTACTTGACAGAAATATGCGTGAGCGCACATTTCATGCAGGTTTTAATCATCCTGAGGCTAAAAGCTTCAAATTCGTACACTGCCATAAAATGCAAGCTACATTATAGTACTTACAGATAAGGATGTAGACCAATGGCTTTAGTTCAAGGGTAGTGCCAGAATAGCTTGGCGCCTAGAGGCGCCAAGCTATTCTGGCACTACCCTTGAACTATTTGAGTCAAACTTATTTCACATACTGGTGTATTCCGAATGATAAGGGTTAACAAAATGGATCACTGGAGATGTGCCGTACTCAGATATGCAACTATCCACCACGGATCCTTAACTCTTTCCAGACGTGCCGCATCCGGATTCATGGCTTTACGCCGCGAATCCGGATGCGGCATGTCTCGAAAGAGTTAAGCAGTATTTCTCCAGTGAGTTAACCCATTAAACCCCCAACCGTAGCAGGAGGTGGATCGAACATGATAATTCAAGGGTAGTGCCAGATTAGCTTGGCGCCTGAAGGCGCCAAGCTAATCTGGCACTACTCTTGAATTACCATGGTTGATCCATCTTCTGCAACTGGTACGTACTGGTAGTCGTTAGATGACGCTTTGGGAAATGCAGCTTTAGGTTAAATGGGATAATGCACTTACACGTTCATGAACAGCAGTGCTTTGGGCCTTGCAGCAAACTGCACTTCATGTCGTTCTCGTACATGGGCGAGTCTCGTTTGAGCTCATTCAGCCCCACGGCCGTATTTCCCCAATTTTGGAGGCGTCAGATATCTAACGACTCTGCACCAGTTGCACGAGATGGGTCGACCATGATAATTCAAGGGTAGTGTCAGATTAGCTTGGCGCCGACAGGCGCCAAGCTAATCTGGCACTACCCTTGAATTATCATGGTCGACCCATCTCCTGCTGCAGGGCGTCGGGGCTGAATGGGTTAAACTTTTATTTTCCAAGTGACGGTGCCTGGTGTTCATTATGGGAAGGTGGGGTGAGTGAGTGGGGAATTGGGGGTAGGAGGGGGGGGGGGGGAGGGGTTGCAGATGTCATGTTCCTCCAGCCCTTTGGAGACTACCACTGCGATAATAAACACGAGCGCTTGTTTGTGAATTTAACCCTTCGGTTGTCGGGAAGCACTTTTGTCACGATGATTCCTACAGGATCCATCACAACAAACTGCACTACCAGCAGTCCAAGGGTTACAGTTCATGACCTGGAGCATCAGAGTCGCAGATAAAATACACATACTGTCCAAACACATGTAATAACCATTAGGTTGATTTGAACACATTTTACAAGTTTGATTTGTATACGCTTGTTGTATGGTAACCCTACAAGTGGTTAGTGGAAATCAGGATAAACAGACCCTTACCCCAATAGCAAAACGTCTTAGGGCCCATTGAGGCCTCAGCTGTGCGCAGCCCATTTAGGCCGTCGTGGGTCCGAGGATCATTGCTGACTGGGTAATTAATAATCACAGCAATAATTAAAGATAATAATAGTAATAACATCACATATTGATTTGTTATCCATGTGGAAAATGACATCAAAAGAACAAAGAACACTTCTGTAAGTCCTATCTTCCACAGATATGGTACGCTGAGATTCGCTGTCCGAACGCGTCCTTGGAATGACAGTCTCTTTGCCAGCAGTCCGCATTTATGCTGGCCTGTGATTTTGAACCTTACAGCTCTGGAACCATAAGGTCCAAAATCAAAGATCACCAAACAGTTTGTCTTTAGCATCTTATGTGCGTCCGCATCTGCAAGCTTTTGTCTCTAATCATAATTTTCTTTCGGCATTCTTCCAACATTGTGAGGAGTCAGAGCCTGAGTATTTGAGATGTCTGGCCTGGCTAGAAGACTAAGAGGAAATTTTAGTCTCATTCACAGTGTTCGATGCGGCGAAAAATCCATCACCTTTGATCCACTTTGATCTAGAGCACTGTTCCGGTTTTGAAGGTCATGCCCTTGTACTACTAGGAAGCACCACTGTGCATGTAAATAGTATCCACGCGGCCTCACTTGAACTCTCCTCCTGTCAAAGATACATTTACAGATCTGCAAAAGGCATGGATCCTCATGAGCCCCCGCAACTGCGGGGGCTCATGAGGATCTATGCCTTTTGCCAGAACCTTTTTTCTTCACATAGGGAGGTGACTTTGCATCACTTGGTCTCTCAAACGTCTTGCTGAACCTCGGTGAAGTCTTTCAGTCTCTACCCACTTTTCTTCACACTTGACATAGTCCTCAGTGTTCACCCCACCCTTCCCTTATCTGATGCCAGTCTTCAAACTGAGCGAAGTTTTCACGATTTTACGCATGTGGCTGACTTGATGTGAGGTGAGCTCGCGCCACGCGGAAAACACGCGCCCGCTTGAGGTCAGGTCTTGAAAGGCTTCGTGAGATTGAAGGAGCCGCAGGTGGGTGTTGTAGAGAGCGTGCACGGTCAGTCGTTTGGAGCCCTCGTCATTTGTCACGATCAGGATGATGGTAGCTGAGACGCAGACAGATTGATGTCATGATTATAATTCAGAATCAAACCAAAGACAGTAGATTGAGCCCTTCATAGTAAGGAAGCCAAGGACCATAGTAAGGAAGCAAAGGGCCATTTCACAGGATTGGCCCTGAGCACTGAGGCATGCGTCCTTGCTGAAGGCATACTGTTAACCCACTATATCCTGAGGCTAAATTTTTCAAAATCTGCTCACTGTCCTATGAAGACTACATGACAGATTAGGAGATAGATCAACCATTTCAGTTCAAGGGTGGTGCCAGAATAGCTTGGCGCCTCAGGCGCCAAGCTATTCTGGCACCACCCTTGAAATATCAAACTTATTTCGAGCAAGAGTGTATCAGGATGAAAAGGGGTTACTACTAGATTAGTACCTCGAACTGTGCATGTCGATGAGGCAACCCTTGCGAGCTAGCTGCATATATTTTCATGAGCCCCCCCCCCCCACCCCCCCCCCCCCCCCCCACAGCTGCAGGGGCTCATGAGAATATAATTATAGACCTTACTGGATGAATCGGTGGGATGTTTGAAGTCCGTGCAATATCTGACCTACTTACGATTTGGGGATAACCTATTTTGCTAGATTTTTATTGTCTCTTGCCACCATTTGCTGGAAAGGGCTACCGGATAGTACTGATAATAATAATAATAATAATAATAATAATAATAATAATAATAATGAGTACTTATATAGCGCCTAACCTCGGAAATTAGTAATAATAAAAATAATGAGTACTTATATAGCGCCTAACCTCGGAAATTAGAGCTCTAGGTGCTTGACAAAAGCTAATTGTCCAAAAATAACTAATTACAAAAACTCAATTTACAAAAAGTAATTTAAAAAAATATATATACAATGCACACTACAAACAATCTATAAAGTCACCATTCAAAAATTCATATCATTCATTCAAGGGAGGTGCTACGCTTATCGACTCATAAACGCACTCACGCATGCATTCACACACGCACGCACACACACACATACACACACACACACACGCACACGCACTACTACTAAGAGATGACTTCAACATAGCAGGTCTGATGTTGAGGGATTCTCACAAAACTACATATTCTAAAGTATTGCATTTCTCCTACACTTCCTACGAAATATTTCTCGCATACATACCCCCAAGAGATTTGATGTAGCGGACAGTGGATGTAATTAGGTCAGAATCCTGGCTCCGGGGCCCGCTTATCACCCTTTCCTCCATCTCGAATATGACCAGGTACAGCTTGGCACGCGGACACTGCCGCAATTGATCATTACTCTCCATGGCGTAGTAAGGTCTGACTGATAGTTTGACGTCATCCAGATGGCGTAAAGTTGTGTCGATGAAGTTGGTCAAAACCGCATGGTCTTTGCGAAAGGCCACAACACAGAGCTCAGATTTGAGGAAGAGTCCATGCTTGGGTGAAAAAGAAACTCCGTTCTGCAAAGAGAAAAGACGTGGAAAACATGTCTTTAACTACCCTTCATGGTTGCCAAGAAAAAGTGAACAAGATCCAAGCGCATGAGGCATAGATCCTCATGAGCCCCCACACATGCGGGGGCTCATGAGGATCTATGCCTTTTGCTGACATCACTCTGTTCCTTTTGATGGCTGTGGTTCTTTGGCATTGAATTAACCCATTTAACTCAATGAACGCATTTCCATACTTCTGAGGTGAGACGTGACAACTATGTAACAGAAGCTACCAAGTGAGTAGGAAAAAGCACTGTCAAGGGAGAGAGTTGTGCATGATAGACCTTGACAGTGCTTTTTCCAACTCACTTGGTCAGTAGCTTCTTTTAAATTACAAGCACTGGCAGTCAAGCCTTTCGGTCTAGTTTTTTAACTACGTAACAGTTGCTGGGGATGGCCTGACCATGATAATTCAAGGGTAGTGCCATATTAGCTTGGCGCCTGAAGGCGCCAAGCTAATCTGGCACTACCCTTGAATTATCATGGCCAAGCCATCTCCTGCTGTAGGATGTCAGGGCTAAATGGGTTAAAAAAGAGTCCAGAAAAGCAAACTGTGACCACTGCCAGTGAAAGGGATAAATATTATGATAATAATAAGTGAGCTGGTCAGTGAATCCACAGCTGCATGGTGCAAAATGACAGACAGCAAATATAGATAGTGACACGGGAACAAATCCGATACATTATACTGAGACTAAAAGCTTCAAATCTGTACACTGCCGTAATCAAGCTACATTATAGTACTTATTATAGGTAAGGATATAGACCAATGGCTTTAGTTCAAGGGTGGTGTCAGAATAGCTTGGCGCCTAGAGGCGCCAAGCTATTCTGGCACTACCCTTGAACTATTTTAGTCAAACTTGTTTTACACACTGGTTTATTCCGAATGATAAGGGTTAAGTTTTGTCTGCTACACCTTACAAGCGCTTGTTCTATCAGATATGTGGAGTGAATGTCACTGTGAGGAGTACTCATGAACAACATTATCACATTTCATTTTCCTTCCGATTTAGTGAGGGTAAATGCTGAGCTTGCTTCCTTGCTTGTAAATCTGATGCAATACAGATCAGGCGAACCTTGATAGCACAGGCCATATCGAACGTGTGTTTTTGTGTTTGTAAACATTTTCACACCACGACAAGAAGAAACAACAACAAACAAATTACAAAACATAACTAGTGGTTTGTTTGCTGTTGTAGTTGACCACAGACTCGCACACTTAGAAATGGACACAGAAAAAGAAAAAAAAGGTGTGGAAGAGAGAAAGAGAATGTGCAGTCCAACTGACAGCTTGAGCAGACTTGGCCACCTGTGGCGCGGTGCCGTTGCCGTGGGTTTCGTGCATCTCTGGACGTGCTTCCCCCGCTGGCCTGGAATTAGACGTAACTGCTGTCATTGTGGTTGTTGCATTGGTGGATGCAGTGTCTGTGGTGTCCGTTCCTTGCGCGTTCTTGCGGTTGTTGTTGTTGTTGGATGAGACACTGAGCTGGTGCGCCACCCCCCATGGGCGGAACTGCCCCACCCTGGGACGAACTCGCAGCAGGACTTCTACCATGATGGCCAGGATCACCATAAAGCCGATGAACTCTGAAAATGAGTGTAGGACAGTGAAGTACAGTAACAGCCCTGTGCACACACGGCTGTCAGGCCGATGCCATTCACAAACGACCTGCGCACGGCTGTCCGCAGGTCAACTGTGGCTGATGTCCTCCCAATGACCTTTTACGTACTGAGAATCAATCTTTTTTGTCTGAATACTAAATTAAAACCTAACTGATATACAAGCCCTCTCTATTTTTTCCATATTATTTCATAGTTATATTTTTCTTTATTTTTGCGTTTGAGTCAAGTTATTGGGTCAGATAGTCCTGTTTTCTGGGTGACAGAACATGAGCTGACATTTATCGATACCAACAACTTCATTACATGTACCATAAGCATAAAGCATTGTAGGAAAGTTCTGTTTTGTGACGCTTCTCACCATTTATCCGTAGACCACAACCACCACTCCTAACAACACCACCACCATCACCACCACCAGCAACAACATACCATCAGAGTATAGCCTGGCTGACAGCTCCTGTTGTCGGTTCTCTACTCTCCTGACCATGGATTCCACCTCATCCAGACGACGAAGGAAAGCCAACAGCTTCTGTTCGATCACGTGGTTGGAATCACTCTGGTTGCTCACTTCCTGAGCTATCACCTCTCTTGCCACCACCTGAGAAGCACAGATGTAGAGAGTCCAGCAAGAGGCAAAGTTTTTCATAAGCCCCCCTGCAGCTGCAGGCACTCATGAAAATCTATGATGCTTGATGCTTGCATATCGACTAAAGTGGTACGGCCTCTCTTGCCACCACCTGAGGAATTAAACACTACGTACACGTCATTAAATGGACGGCAATCCATTGATTGTCATGAAAGCGGAACCTCCACAGCTGTATGATCTTTCATCAGCAAAAATACCCTTATGAGCAAACCAATCTGACTTTTGTAGAAGGTCACTTCACCTTAACATATTAACATGCATTAACCCTTTTAGCCCCGGGACCCTGCAGCATGAGATGGATCGATCAAGATAATTCAAGGGTAGTGCCAGATGAGCTTGGCGCCTTCAGGCGCCAAGCTCATCTGGCACTACCCTTGAATTATCACGATCAATCCACCTCCTGCAACTGGTACATAGTCGTTCAGTAACTCTTCCGAAATTTGGGAAAAGAACCCGTGGGGTTAAAATGGTTTACCTCCCACTGTGCGTGCAATGCACGCACATTTTTATTTCTGACTGAATCTCGACGACCAAAAGCCGACACCGTCCGAGAAACATGGATACAAATTGGTCTCAGCATGAGGCATAGATCCTCATGAGCCCCCGCAGTCGCGGGGGGCTCATGAGGATCTATGTCTCTTGCAACTGGATCGTGTTCACTATTTTCTCGACAGTGAAGGGGCTAAGCTCAGAGATCGAAACAGCCTGAATATATCGAAAAATAAAATACTCCCCTGTTCCTTGAATGCCATCTCCAGCAGGTGCAGGCGGTTAGTGAGGTCTGACAACACATACTGCCACGGACAGGTCTCCCCCTTGCACCCCTCCCTGTCACCCCCCTCTCCTGGGGCCCCATCGCCTGCTCCTCTGCCAGAGGCTGCTCGCTTCGAGCACGTGAGACCCGTGTTGCTAGTTTCGGACCAAGACAGTAGGCTCAGTGATGTAGCGGCCAAAAGTACGCTGGCTACTCCGATGGCAACACTGGCAAAAAGAAAGAAAAAAAGTGAATCGACGTTACATTGTACTTTGTTGATTCACTGCAGACGACAACCAAAGAACTGATTGCAGGCCAACATTTTGCAAAAGAAGCAGAACACACGTAAAGAAACGCAGAAAACACGGATAAATACCGACAAATTTCGTGCTTTGGAAAGTAGGTTTTGTGGGGAGATTATCAGTCCCCTTGGGCGGCTGTCGGTAGCGGTTTTTTGTCGCGATTGGCCTACTGGAATCATCGCAACAAAAAAACGCTACTTGACAGCCAAAGGGATAATAGAAAAAGTGATCACCTGCTGGTAGTAGAATCCATCACGGAAAAACATCTGCAGCTTGCACTTCAGACCTTCACAAAGAGGCAAGAAGTCTAATGTTTACTGGATAGTCTTCTCCAATGCAAGCCGCATCACCTCCACGACTGACAGCATGCACCAGTTATTTTCTTAACAATTTAAAGTTGTGGCTACTGCTAGCGATCGGTCATAAACACCACTCAGTTAGCTGGCCACAGGATCGTTTTCAACGCCGGCAGTGTTCGTTTTGACACTAAACTGAGTCTGCAAGCATGTTCCACTAATGGTGGCGCTGGAGGAGATCGTGACGGCCCCGTTTTGACCCTGCAAGTTACAACGGGAGACGATCGATTGTGCTACTGCAATTACCGCTCATGTTTACGGCAATGCTGACAACAGAACAAGTGCTTCTTCATTAACAACGCATGAGGTATTACATGTTAAGATGAGGATTTCATCCCAAAGTCTACCGTATTCTTTGGAGCTCAGATGCGTTTATCTTTTAGGAACATTCAGGGTTGTTCATATTTGTATGCTTATTATGCTGATCCATTTCCCTCCTCTCTAAACCTCTGATCAACACACACGTCGGCGCACACAAATAAAGACGGACACACGGAGCTTTCCGCCATTAGTACGCTCTTGTCGGCTCGTGTAGCGACAGGAATTCATCTCCTTCTACTGTAACCCACCCTCTGATCCACACACACTGGCACACAGAAATAAAGACGGACACTCACGGCGATTCCCGCCATTCGCAGGCCGTCTGTGGTCTGGCGTCAGTAGCTATTATGAAGAATGTATGTGTACCAGCGCTAACCTCACCTATCTGACTGACTGAGTATTCTGAAGAAAAATAACTTCTTAGCACGAGCAGCGAAATGACGTCACTTCAAGCTTCACATCATGGCATCAGTCATTAGTCCCACGACGCCGTGTATTTTCTTGCTGATTTTCACGCCTAGGGCTTACAGGTCACAATTTTGACCTAATCCTACCCTAGGGCCGGGACAAACAGCAGGCTTATGCAAAAACTGTTCATGAAAAATCATGCAGGTATTAAAGAGAAGATAGTTGGGTTTTTTTTTTTCGTAAAAGAAAAAGTAAGGTTATGTTAGCTGTTTTACAAATAACTCCGAAAAAGTGGTGCAGAAAATTGTCTGATTTTCACACCTAGGGCATACAGGTCACAATAGGGCGGTTTACACCGACTTGTCGGTACGAGTTACTTCCCTTTGCTACGGGCAAAGAGCGGCCATTTTAATAGCGCTAGTGTGAAGGTGGATGAGTTTTGATTGCGATAGTTTACGGAAGTACTTGAAGGAACGCGGCATTACTGCTTCAGGATACAGAAGGAATGACCTTCTGGAGTTGGCGAAGACAGCACAGCAGTTGCAGCTTCCCACAGATCCAGACTGCACGAGGGAGGACGTGCGGGGTACAGTAGCTCAAAAATTACAAGAACTGAAGTTTCCAGTCGCCAATCCAATCCATTTCAGTGTGACGGTACATCAACCAGCGATCTGTCTAAAGCTCCGAAGGTCGGACTTGTTGACATATTGAATTATCTGATTGAGAGAAGATCAGATTTTGACAAAAGGAAGGCTAAAGCTTACAAGTCTTTCGAAGACTACCGGCTTTTCTACGACGGGCACGTTACAGAACTGAAGTGTACGCTGTTTGAAGACATTCTGCCTGTTTTTGGCCAGCGTTAGACCAACACAAAGACAAACAACTTACATGCGAACGAGTGCCTACAAGTAAGCTGTGGATTATTGCAGCAGACCCAGAGGGCGATATTCTTTTCGGATTTTGCAGGTGTCCAGGAGGGTATGTACACACTTTATTTATGATTAAATACATAAACGAAAAGTGACACTGACAGAACACAAACAGATGAAGATGCAGTACAGTACTGAAAGTCTGTCTGCACACATGGAAAATGTTACTCATAGATATAGAAACAGTGAATGCATGTCATACAAAAACAGAAGTGTACTCTAACTGATTGCAGCAATATGACATTCTCAAATTATGCATTATGAAATGCGTGGATAAAACTGAAATGACCAGTATATTTCAGGTTTTTCAGGTGAGCGATTGAAATGAAACAAATCAGCATAACCGGCTTTCTCACGACACTTTTACATTTGCTACATGCATGCATACTTTCTCTTTCAGAGCTGACGGAGCATGCAGGCATTTATCTGCCACTTTGTATGCCATTGAGGACCACCAGCTGAAGTCAGCAACTGATGGACCGGCGTACTGGGTTCGACAGAACACCGCTTACTGGGTTCGACGGAACACCCTTGCAAAGAACCTGAAAAGTTGTCCAAACTGCCGGTCATTCAAGCCAGGTAAGTTTTTCTCAGCTGTATCTTCATCTGTTTTGTATGTTGCCTTCAGTTTTTTTCTTCTGTCTGTACAGGTGGGCGCAAATGAACATTAAATGTCTCTGCGTTGATGTTGTATGTTACTAACAAAGAAAGACAAAACACTTTTACTGTAAATATCAGTGATGAAAACAGACAAGAGATACTCATGGGGAAAACAATTATGACAACAAGAACTATCATAAATATTAACCAGCTAGCAACCACCATATTTTGAGCTCGAAAGTACATTTTCTTTCAGTGGGCGACTGAATTTGGGTGGCAGAGATACCTTTTGAAGCATGGTAGCCTGGCTCCTTGTCTTGTAGATCCTTTGTATGAGCAAATTGATAATATTGTTATGAATTGTTTCAGGTACGACAACAGAGAGGTTAGAAAGCTTCCTTCTGCAGAAACTTTCAATCCCCGAGCACACACTGACAGGGCCCATCCAAATGAGCAGTGCGAAGACGATAAATTCATTGAAGAATTGAAACAGGTAAACATGTTAGCTCAGTTGTGGAGCTAGCTTTTAATTGTTCTTTTAAAAGACGTTCTCCAGGGTGAGCTTTAGATTTTTCTGCAGTTTGATAATGAATCTATAGATACATTAACTCCTCCGCACGCAGGTCAAGAAAACCTGATATCTAAGAAGTGCACACTAACATAGCCCCTAAGTGTACTCCAATCTGTGTAGTAAGGATGACCTCAAATACTGAAAATTACATTTCCCAAGACTACTTTCTGGATCCTTCCAACTAAAATGTACTTCTTCTACTAAAGCTGAACTGTTTCCATCCACCCTTGAATGAAAATAAGAGGTAGGAATAGAGTTACACAGGAGACATGGATGTGAGAGCAAAGTTTTCATTTAGGAACACAACATTGTGTACATTGTGGATGTTAGTGCATCCTTACTTTTGTAAAGTTCATTGAAAAGGAAAAAGGACCAGATAATGTATAGTCTGCTAAGACAGATGTTCCTTTATGCATATGGTCGCCTTGACAGGATTTGACTGTATAAAAATGGATGTCCTTGCACAACAAATTTGATGTGTCCGTTTTTGCTGTCAGGTTGCTCCTGGGAATACAGCCTTGATATTCTACGATGAAGCCCCGCAGGATGAGTTGCTTGATCCCGTTCAACAGGATGCACAGTTGCCTTCTCTGCGAGTTGTGACAGCTGCACACAACATCACGCTACAGAGCGACATTTATCGTGATTTTGACCATCCTTTGGCAGAGCTTCCACGCAGGGAGTCCGAGATCGAAGCCATTGAGAAGGGGACTCGTGGTTAAGCAAACAATCCAGCCTGGTTTGCCATGCGTCGAGGTCGGATCACTGCCTCTGACCTGAAACGTGTGTGCACGAGACAGAAAACGGTTTCATCAAAACCTGACACGGACAGCTCCAAGTTGGTGAATCACATCATAGGTGACTCTTCAGGTGAGCAGTTAGAGACTGCTGCTGTGGCTTGGGGACGGAAGAAAGAGCGCAAGGCAAGGACACTCTACCAAACAGTGGAGAAGAAAAAACACATGACACTAGTCATCGAAGAGAGGACATTGAGTGAGCAGTCCAAGTATTACTTTCAGATACAATGCCAGCTCTTCGTGTACATGTTGGATGTCTGTGGCTTGGTCATTTATACGGTGCCAGGTATTCATGTTGTTTCAGTGCTGTACAATGAGTCATTTGCCAGAGGCACAGTCCGTCTTGTTTCAGACTTTTACAAGCATCAAGTATCACTCTGCATTTATCAAATAAGCTTATTAATGATATTGGAAACTATACTTTTTTTGGGGATGTATAGATTTTTATACAAATTGCAACAGGTATCCTTGTCACTATGATGTGCACTGGTCAGCAGTAAGGGCTTAACTCATTTCATCTTGGAGCTGCTATTTTTTAATTTGCTTATGGTCCTATGAAGGCTACATTTTAGATTAGAAGATGAGTCAACCATTTTAGTTCAAGAGTGGTGTCATTATAGCTTGGTGCCTCAGGCACCAAGCTATTCTGGCACTACCATGGAACTATCATGGTCAAATTAATTTCAAGCAGCAGTGTATAGAATGAAAAGGGTTAAATGAGATGTAGACTGCTTACATGCAATTTCTGCTAGGTGTCTGGTAATCCAGTTGACTGCGCAGTCAACTTCCAAAAATAACGTGTGTTTGGGATCCGCTTTGATAGTTCAAGCACATTGTCAGAATAGCTTGGCACCTATACGTGCCATGATATTCTAAAAGCATCCTTGAACTATCATGGTCGATCCTTGGGTTAACCCATGAAGCCTTCAATTGCCATGAATATGATAGGATGCGGAGAGACTACGATAGTTCAAGGGTGATGTCGGCATACCTTAGCACCTAAAAAAACTATTCCAACAGCATCCTTGAACTATTATGGTTGAACCATTGAAGCCCTCACTTGTTATGGCAGGGTATGAACCAACCATGATGGTTCTAGTGTGGTGTCAGAGTAGCTTTGCATCTGCTGATGCCAAGCTATTTCAACACCTGCGTTGAATTATCATGATCATTCCGTCTCCAAAACTGAGACATACACCTGAAATGATATATATGAAAAAAAGTGATCCTCCTGCGGTAATGTGTTAAATGGGTCACTTGACTTTCATCATAGTCTATTACTGTAAGTATCAATACCTATGGCAAAAGTTGTTACGTAATGAGCTTCCAAGTGTGTTTTGAGACAGGGTGTTGAGAGCACACAGGTAGTCTAGCGACAATATAATTGCAGAGCTAGATACGCAGAAATACATTATGTAAAGAAATGTTAGTCATAAGGTGTGTTGGCGTGCAGATAATATTACTGTTCTAAGTGAACATTAGTACGTGTCCGCTAAAGTTGCATGTTACTGCTTACGCTGCATGTGTTGCTATTTAAAGTAACGGACTTATGCTTTCATACTTGCTTACTCAGAATTTAGTTTAACATTTTGTCAGTGTGATCGAGCCCGACTTCAGAAATAAAGGTAATTTGTATTTAAGTGTTTGCGACATTTTTTAGTTTGTTTGCAGATGAGTATTATTACACAAATACACATCGGTCTCTCTCACACATGATTGACATGCATACAAAATATACCATGAACATATACAAATTCATTAACAATTATCTGCAACTATATATCAAGCAGTTTATGAATAATAATGGTACAAGATAGTCTAATTTTACACCAGACTGATAATTTTGGCTGAAATCACAGAACCTGTCATTGAAAGGGAAGTCTGTGTTTCTACTATCTTCATTTCTGGCTTAAAATATGTAGGCTCCTTCAAAAGGGCGTATCTCAGCAGTTTGGGTGTTCCTTTTGTGGCTGCATATTTTACTCTCAGCAAGTCTTTTTCTGGTGACTGCTCTGTAAATAAATAGGAAGCCTGTATACAATTTCTATTCAACTAATACTCTCAGTGTTGCATGACAGAACTACACCTGTCAGCAAGATATTTCATAATGGCAGCAGCACTTACCTATCTACTTACAACAGGCACAGATCTGTCATGCAAACAGCTGGTCTGTACATTTCTTTCCTTCATACACTGCTAAATGTTCTCTTGTGACCTATCAGACGTGCAGTTGCTTGCATGATGTCCGAGTGCATACTCAGTACGTTGACTCACCAGCCAAAGTTTGTGCTTTTGGCATGCCTGGTTCCATATTCTCTGCATATGGTCAATATCTGTAATAAAAAGTAAAGAGTTATAAGCATACGCACACGCGCGCACACACACATAAATATCACCGAGTGTTACCATTGATTCATTGCTCGGTAGGCACGCAAGGCATGGAAGTACACACACACATTCTCTATAAAATGATTATTAAATACACAGACACATGACAATCATGTCGGTGTAGTTACAATAATGTAGACAAAGGAGTTGCCACACTACACAGATAAAATGAATATTGTACTAGTAATACATTATGCATGTGTAACTAATCTGCACTGCAGGGTTGAATACTAAATTATGATTGTCAGCTTCTCTGGAGTTGACATTGGTACATTCACCTCCCTAAAAGTTAATTTATGTTTAGTAATAGAAAGAAAAAAAGAGAAAGCACCCACCCGTATATGTTTGTTCAACGGCTGGGCCGTGTACTGACAAGGTGGGCTCCCAAAATGCCGACTTCTGATCGTCTTCAGTTTTCACACCGCGACGTTCCTCACCCGTTACACTTTGTTTCAGTGGGGCTTTTCGCGATTTTTCCTCAGAATCTCTTTAATTTCCGTCCGAGATGCAACGGCTGGTACAGGGTATTCATATATTGGGCCTTTTCCTCCGACGAAGTGCTTCGAGCAAGGTGTCTTTCGTCACTTTCAGTCTCTGTGTTGAATCTGTCTGCCGATCTCCCGCAGAGATTTACCCATCTTCGGCACTTTTCAAACTCTTTAGAAGATTTTGGAAATAAAATCCAATCAACACCTTCTATATATGACCTATCTTTGTGCCTTGAATCACTTTTACAGACACCGTAACAGCGCTGTTTGTTCACCATTGCGCGAAGTTACCGCTATGAAACAGTACTGACTGAACGGAGTTTGCCCGTAGGTCAAAGGCCAAGGTCAAGGACGCGTGACTCTGGGCCAGTGTAAACCGCCCTATTAACCTAATCGTACCCGACAGCCGAGACAAACTGCAGGCTTATGTAAATACCGTATACGAAAAATCATGCGATTATTAATGAGAAGAATGTTTTTTTGCGTGTGTGATGATGTGGTATTTTGGTTACTGTGTTTGTTTATTCATGTATCATTTATTTATTCTTTTGCGTTTTATAAAGGTTTCATTATTTGTGCACTAGTTTTACTAAGGGAAGCAATCTAGCATTACTGCTAGATTATTTCCCCTTGACTTCTGGTGACCAGCTCGGGGGTCAGCAGGGGGCACTGCTTGTAATTAGTTCAACCAATCAGATTGCTTGATGACCAGTGGTAGTTTTGAACCTGCGTTTGACCAAGCCATTTTGTTTGGGTGAAATGAGAGAAACAGAAGTACTGCCACTGGAGTGAAGACTTGGTGACCGATTGCTTTGCCTCTGTAAGTACCCCATGAGTTTTGATTATGTTTGGTGCATTATTTTGTGTTAGTTTAATAAGGAATCTGTGAATGTTGTTGATTTCCTCACTGATTATGATCTATTGCTGTAGAGATCAGTGTTGGGCTGGCGATTCCTTTGTTTGCTTGAAATGTTTGAAGCAGTGATGCGCTTGCTTGAAGCTGAAGCCTATGTTTTGAAGTGTAGATAGGCTGAGTAATTGGGAAGTGGTAGCCCACTGCTAGATATATTGAAGCAAACTTGTGGTATTTGTTTAATGTACTGGGAGCGTTTTAATTGCTCTTTGTCTTGTGTACATCCCCCCTCCATTTGTATTGTGTTGCTAATTTGGGCTGTTGTGTATCTGACCATGGTGTGTCTTTGATGTGTTGGCTGCTGTACTGATGATGTGTGGAGATGCTGATTTGTGTTGTAATAGAGATTTGTGATGTGTAGTGTTGGTGTTCTCAGTAGTTATGGGTGTTGGTCATTGTGCTGTATTGCTTTCAGCTCTGTTCCTGTGTAATGTAGAGATGGGTTAAATGTTGGCCGTCGGACTGTGTTGGTGTGTTTTGTAACCTTACTGTTGGTTCATTTTGAGGTGTGTTTATGGTGCATGCGGAGAGTGGGCAGATTTTATGTACATGTAAAATGTTGGTTTTGTAACCCCTTTATTGTAGGTTGATGTGACTATGTATGTTCATGCTGTATACTTTTGTTACTTCAATGTCATGAAACTTAATGTTGGTTCTTTTCTTTTTTGTAGACGCTGCTTTTAGTTTAGGTGGAATAAAGAAACAAATGTCCCCACGACTTTGTTAGACTCCTCCATTACAAGCCTTCGCGGCCTGTGTGCTTGTCGGGTGTGTCTGTGTCCGCACCATTACACGTAAAAAGAATTCCCCTGAAGAAGCCCTCGCTGAGAGGGTGAAAATTTGTGCAAAGAATAAAAGTGTAACTCCCCCTAAACTACGTATATATATATATATATATATTCTTTAACACTCAATCAGAGTAGCTCCAAGGGACATAATAATAGGTGTTGCCTTTTCAAGATTAGTCTGTCTTCTTCCACTGTAACACCTCATAAAGTTTTAGGGATGCAATCCACTTTGTACTAGTGGTGCTACCAGTAAATTCTGGAGGCGGCTTCTAGTACATGCGTTTGCAATTTCAGGTTACGCCGTATGCCTACCTGATGAGACCCACCTTGGGTCGAAACCGGTCGTAGGCGGCAAAATCTTAAATCTATCCAGCAAGTCCAAGATCTGTTTGGGAATATTCATGCACTAGCCTCCCCTCTCGGGGGGGAGGACTGGATATTCTCCAGCGGGTTGCGGGGCGCATGGGGGTAGTCCCTATTACTTTATGTAGTAGGTGTTGGAAGGCTCAAAAGATCTAATAAGCGATGCAGTCACAAAAGGACAGCTGATGTCCTGATGACACAATGCAAGCTTACCAGCCTGGAATTCCATGGCATTAGCACAGCATTCTCAGAATTTATTGAAAAATTATATATATATATATAATTTTTCATTTAAATTCTCACATGCTCTGCTGTATTAATGCCATGGAATTCCAGGCTGGTAAGCTTGCATTCTGTCATCAGGACATCAGCTGCGAAGGAATTACAGACCTATCATTTTGAGACTTCCACTGAACACCTATTACATAAAGCAATAGGAACTGCCCTCAGGCGCCCCGCAATCCGCTGGAGAATATCCAGTCCTCCCCCCGAGAGGGGAAGCATATATATTTAAACCAGCCCCATTTCAAAGTCTACCGTATTTTCAATACGGTAGACAAAAATAACACCAAAAAAACAAACAAACAAAAAACAAGATGGGATGAACCATAACCCACAAAATCCCTTCTATATGAGAGCTGTCGAGGGCCTCTTCCTTTTGTCTTTGACTTGATTCTGATGTTGAAATAAAGTCTCCTCAACTTTTGAAAAAACCTGGCAGATGTGCCAATGCGTCATCGTGAACTCTATAAGGGGCGCGCGCAGTGCATACGCGTCATTGGTTTGTCAAACGTCATTTGTCATAACGTATTTTTCAGTTTATTTTAACGTAATTTTATATTTAACATGATATGATGTTCGCTTTCGCTTCAAGACTTGCGAAAACGGTCACAAAACTAGAATTTTACGGTACAATTTCAGTCTTGCTATAATTTGTGTGAGATTATGACCAGGTTGGCTTTACCTAGCGGCTACATGCTATACTAAGTGCACCCGCATGCTCTTCTGAAAGCGCGTCGATGTGTGTGTATGCGTGTGTGCACTCCAAACATCCTCAAGAGGCACAGATGTTCATGCGCCCTCCGGGCACATGAGGATCTATGCCTCTTGGAGATGCTAGCATATTGTGAGAGAGAGACTGAGAGAATTACGTCATATTTAGAGTATGTCTGCGTGGTGACGGACTTGCTTCTTTTACGTCACCACCACTGTCTGACTTTCTCCTTAGGTCAAGGTTTTTTACTGTTTAACTTTTTTTCTGGAAAGAATTAATTTTTGCTGACAAAGCTGGCTAACGAACTCGTCCAATGTCTTTCTCCAAACTAGCTATATCGGGTCACCTACATGCTATTCTGAAAGCACGACGATGTGTGTGTTGTGTGCGTGTCAGTTAGTGCGGTCATGCGCTCTCTGGGCGCATGAGGATCTATGCCTCTTGGAGATGCGCGCACCTGTGAGAGAGACTTCGGCTCGCGCTAGAGAGAACTGCGTCATATTTGGAGTATTGTGTCACTCAATGTCTGCGTGGTGACGGAGTTGCCTCTTTTACGTCACCGCCACTGTCTGACTTTCTCTAGAAGTCAAGCTTTTTTTTTTTTACTGTTTTAATTCTAAAGAAATTGAAAGGATCAGAGCATGGAATTTTCCTCTTTTTGGCGGATTTCCGCTTAAATGAAGCTGCCATTCCGCCGAAAATAAAAATTTCCGCCGAAAACAAAATCGTAAAGTCACTATTCCAATACCGTGTTTCGCGATCTTTATGTGGCGGATATCCCCAAATCGCGTATTCAAAATTGAGCGAGGCGTTAGCTTTAGCCCGCACACGTCGCTTCCGGTCTTCAGTGGTAGTCGTCTGGTCAAAATATGGCGAAGAGAAAATACTTAAACGCGGAGACAGAATAGACGATTCTGGAGCCAAGAATATTTGGAGATGGACTTGGCTCGAGAAAAGCGTAAACGACGAGCTCCGCGCTCAGTGTATTCGCAAGTTAGCGGCCTGTGGGCAGGCGTATTACCGCGAACTGCGCAGAGTTTGATTAACTACGCGGCCGCGTAGCTCAGTCTTGATGCTCACGTGTCAACAGCGAAACACAAGAAAGCTAAAAGCAGTGCCATTGGAAATATTACTCTTGATGGTGAATAAATTTATTACAATGTATTTTTTTCCAGTAAAGTTTGATGAAATTATGTTGAAAATTCTATATAACCTTTCTCCAGTTCAGTGACATAGTACATTGTATTAAATAAGAGAGAAAAGGAATCCATACTTACAGCTGATTAATCAGAGATTATTAAAGAAAGTATATATATTTTATAATTAAACTCAAATTTTAAAAAAATGAAAAAATGGAAAGACATTCAGATGTATTTTGAATAAGCATTTGGATATATTCTGTTGAATACTTTAAGTTTTAGTATAACTTTTAAACCTTTGACACAAAAAATAAAAAGTGCACCCAAAAAATAAGAAAAAAAAGCAAGATTTTTAGGTGGTTAAAAGGCTCAGTTTCTCTCTAAAATGCAACAGATTGCACAAATTTTAATGTAAATTTTCAAAATTTTTCCGGGGGGGCATGCCCCCGGACCCCCCTAGTGAAAAGGGGTTTTCCTCTTTTTTTAGTACGAGTAATTCCATGCTCTGAAGGATACAAAGTTGGCTAACGAACTAATCCAAGGTCTTTATCCAAACTAGCTATATACAAAATTTCAAGTAAATATAACAAAAATTACGGACTCTAATCTGGGTCAACCGACTTTCTATAAACGGTTGTTTATGTCTTGAATGAGACATTCAATTACAATTTGCTCGGAGGCTCTCTTAGCCACCCCTTTAAGAAAGTATTTCGCCAAGATTCAAGCTTGTGTGTACAGAAATATCGGAGATTCCTTGTTTATATACATACGCGCACACACACATACATACGCCAAAATGTACGTTCAGCAGCGAGGTTAGCGTAACTAGCGACATGACGTATTTTTATCTTGTTACTTCAATTGTGAGAGTCTTAGGCCTGCCCGCCTTTGATGTCATGGACGTGCTATTACTGAAATTCGCCCCACCTCGACCCGTCCTAAAAAGTTCTTTCTATAATAATAATAATTACGGTATTTATAATGCGCTTATCTTATAATAATTATAACTCTAAGCGCGCACTCACAACTCGCGAACGCATGCGCACGCTTTAGACAACGACTCACGTACCACAAATAGTGAAATACATTACTATAAATAGAAGGGACTTTAAAAAAAAAAAAAAAGAGATAAAAGCTTATAACGATCAACCTTATGTCTCAACGTGTTAACTCATTCTATCCCAGACACACCACAGGAAGATAAGGATCGACCATGATAGTTCAAGGGTGATGCCAGAATAGCTTGGCGCCTATGGGCGCCAAGCTATTCTGGCATCACCCTTGAACTATCATGGTCAATCTGTGTCCTGCAGTGCAATGCAGTCTTCAGAGGACAGGGGCAAAATTCTGGGATTTCGGTGTTGGGGTAGAATGAGTTGAGACACTAAACCCCAAGGCCGCATTTCCCAGATTTCAGAGGTGCCACCGGCCTAACGACTGTGTACTGTGATGGTGCCACCGGCCTAACGACTGTGTACTGTGATGGTGCCACCGGCCTAACGACTGTGTACTGTGACGGCCGGATCGGTCATGAAAGTTAACCCATTCTACCCCAGACACACCACAGCAAGATAAGGATCGACCATGATAGTTCAAAGGTGATGCCAGAATAGCTTGGCGCCTATGGGCGCCAAGCTATTCTGGCATCACCCTTGAACTATCATGGTCGATCTGTGTCCTGCACTGCAATGCAGTCTTCAGACGACAGCGGCAAAATTTGGTGATTTCGGTGTTGGGGTAGAAATAATGAGTTAAAGGGTATTCGGCCAGATTAGCTTGTGATGGCGCGGCCAAGCTAATCTGGCGCTACGTGCCTTTGAGTGAGTTATCATGGTCGATCCATCTCCTGCTGTGGTTCGTCGGGGCTAAACGTGTTCATCATTATTTGTGTGCATTCGTTTTACAAGGCATTGGAATTGGTGACGTTTCCGGTTTGCACGATCGACTCCCAACAACGAACAAAAGCGATGGCGGACAAGACGGGTACTATAAGCACAGGAGCTCCTGAGGATCTATGCCTCTTGGAGATGTTAGGAATCTTGTTTATGCTTATGGTACAACAGAACTGGTTATCAACCGTGATTTCGCTCTTTCGTCAGTTGTTGGTAGTCGTTCGATTCAAACGAAACCGACCTCACTATTGACCAACTAAGACGTCAGTCAGAATGACAATTTAGTGGATGATGTGGGTTTCCATCCCGCCTCCCGGTCCCTCAGGCTCTCCCGCGTTCCTCCTACACTTGTCTTATCAGTGTAGTCAATTGTACATTGGTGTAATACAGGGGCGAATCGTGGGGGTGGGGGGGGGGACAGGGGTTCCGGACCCCCTCACCCCCCCACCCCCCCCCCCTTCCCGACCCAAAATTCTTTAAAATGATATAACAAAGTCACCCCCCACCTCCATCACCCCGTTGTTTGATATTTTGGCGAATGGTGAGAGTCTAAACACACGCACGCGCCTACTCTCTTCAAACCCCCCCCCCCCCTCCCCCCAGCTGGTTTTCGATTTTTTTGGCCCCTGGAAGCAAGGTCTCGCGTCGGGGAGGCCTTTTGTAACAGGTTGAAGGTCCCAAACAAAAAGTTGGAACCCCCCTCGAGGTAACTGATCCGCCCCTGTAATAGTATTCCTGGCAATCTTCTTTGCCTTCACAGTGGCGTAGTAAGATATTTTAAGGCGGGGGGAAGGGGGGGGGGGGGGAGCTTGTCTGACAGTTGGTCTTTCCTGAAAATCCATGACATACGCAGTTCGCCTGAGAAATTGTTTGCTTTCTAAAGGATATTAAACTGACTTTTGATTGCCCATGAACCCAGCGTCAATCAACACAACAATACACATTTTTGCCGTGAACTCGGTGCATTTGTTTGTGCGCGCTTTGTAGCTTGCGTGATGATGAAACGTGTCGAGCCTTACTAAGGTCAGGGCAACGATTGGCTGCACGCTTGCCCTACGCTTGCGCATGCTCACTGGCCGTTTTCCCCATCGAAGCAGACATTTGTTTGTGTGACTTGTCAGAGCAAGAAATAGTAACATGTATGAAAGCTGAAGCATTTTTCTACTCTACCTCACAAAGTGAAGGTTCCGATCAAACAAACAAACGAAAGTAAGTGCAAAGTATGACTGATTGGTTGATTAATAGATTGATTGATTGATTAATTATTTGACTGACTGATTTGTTTGTAACCACCCCCTCACCCCCCCCCCCCCCCCCCCCCCGGAAAAAAGAAGAAAAAAGAAGTCAATCAAGCTGATGGCGAAAAAAAAAAAAAAAAAAAAAAAAAAAGACAGAAAAGAAAAAGAAAAGTCGAAATTTTGACGCAACAAACTGTAACTTCGATCCATATCTAATTCCAGTGCAGCGCCCTAAGTGTTGTTTTATGTACGCATTTCGCCGCATAACATGGGCACTGCACTGACAAAGTTCCTCGGAGACTAATAATCCTATGACAGAAAGCATTAGTCTATGCATGACATTGCTAAGCCGACCCTCTACAGCCAGAAAAGCCCGCTCTGTTCTCATTGACAGAGGAAGCACCACAGACTTAGGATAACAGTATTTCGCTTCAAACGCCTTCCATCTACAAGAGGCATAGATTCTCGTGAGCCCCTGCGGATGCACGAGAATCTATACCTTTTGCTGACACTGAGACATGAACATCTTGCGTCCTCAGAAGGAAAAAAAATGATCGGGTTTCGTTATAGGACTTTTCAGCGGAAAGAACTAGTTACATTTGTGTCTCATTAGGTTGATGCACTGCGCCGTCTGCTGCCGCGGTGACCAGACTTTTCAAGTACCGCAGGAAAAGGTTAAACCCACAAGAGAAAATAAATCTACAGGTTGAATTAAAGGAATAGGATGGGACTGGACTGGCAAAACGGGATAGGCTGGTGTAAGCCGCAGGCGCAGATCAATTTATCTCCCGGATGCGTTGGTTGAAGGGGGGCGGGGGTAGAGAGAGATTCAATTTGGTTTGTCTGGGACCTTCAACCTGACACGAAAGACTCCTAGATGCTAGACGCTGTGCTTCCCCAGTGGCCGAAAAATCAACCGATTTCTACAGGGCCGGTGGGGGGGGGGGGGGGGGGGCCGCGGGTGGCGGCGGTTGTTGTGGTAGGGGGGGGGGGGGGGGGCGGGGGAGTTGGAGAGTTGGGCGAGAACCATCAGTATTAGACCTTAACATACACTTCTATCAGGTAAATTTACAGGAGTCAAAAACTGTATAAAAAAAAAAGAAGAAAAAAAAAAAGACTGACATAGCATGTTAAATTATTTTTGGCCTGGGGACCGGGATATCCCCCCCCCCCCCCCCCCCCCCGAGCCGGCAAATGGTCTGGCAGTCTGGACATGATGAGAGAAAACGAAGTAAATAAGCTCAGGAAAGAGAAATATGGCCTACCATAAAATGTTTCGAACAAGATTTAGGATAATCTCGCGAGCCATAAGTCTATTTTCGGGTCTGGCAGCGAGGGGCAGTCAACCTCTGCGTAGGAGGTGAGAACCGATTTACTAATGAGAATTGAAAATCCCGTTACCTTCTTTGGTAAGCCAAACCCTGAAAAAAAAAAAAAAAAAATGGCACGCACTGGGTGCGAATCTGGTCGTTCGAGCTGGTATAATGTAACGAAGCCAGGGCTGCAATACACGCGGGGTCAAATTTTTACCGACTATACAACAATGTTGCCTGTCAGTTCTCGATGACCGATCCGTCTGTTACAAATCGTTAACCCATTTAGCCCCAAGGCCACATTTCCAAAATTTCGGACGTGTCACTTAACGATTATGTATCAGTTGCAGGAAATGGATGGACCATGATAATTCAAGGGTAGTGCCAGATTAGCTTGGCGCCTGAAGGCGCCAAGCTAATCTGGCACTACCCTTGAATTATCAAGGTTCATCCATCTCCTGCTGTACGGCGTTGGGGCTGAATGGGTTAATACGGAAATAAATTCCTGAGTGGGGTGGGGGTGGGTGGGCGAGGGAGGTGGGGGTTGGGCGGGTATCAGCAAATAGCTTCTATGTACTTTCGTCAGTTCAGTTTGCATCGCGTGCTTGACCGAGACAGGGATGATAGATCACCAATTCTGTCCATTCGCGCCCGCGTGTAAACCCCCACAGTCTCCAGTGACATGTTTTTTGGCGAATATTTATGCTCCATCAATACAGTGCTAACCATATTCATAGCTTTAGTGGTGCCGCATAGATCCGGTGCGACCCCAATGATTCGGTCGTTGTTTCCAGACCCAACTCCTTTCATATCCAAGAGGCATAGATTCTCATGAGCCCCTGCAGTCGCAGGGGCTCATGAGAATCTATGCCTCTTGCAGGACCACTGCGGGAAGGGCATAGCTTGGTGAGCATTGACACTGCGTGCTAGTCTACAAGAACATAATGGTCCACATAATGATTTTCAGACACCTGTGGAGCGCATTGATTTTCTTACATACATCACTGCTACCCACACAAATGAAGTCATAGGGAGTTAACCATTTAACTGAAGGATGACGAAAGAGATGGTGCATATCAACCCAGTGGTCCCTTTTTGGCCGCTCGGCGCGGTCAACCCGTAAACACCGACACGCGATTTTTAGCGCGATAAGCGAAAATGTGTATTACATCTTCTGTTTTTTTCCCATTCTGTTTTCTGACATGTCAGGCACCGTGAATAAATGACTATGTGCATTGCATCTTGTTCTGTTTTTTTCCCATTCTGTTTTCTGACATGTCAGGCACCGCGAATAAATGACTATGTGCATTGCATCTTGTTCTGTTTTTTTCCCATTCTGTTTTCTGACATGTCAGGCACTGTGAATAAATGACTATGTGCATTGCATCTTGTTCTGTTTTTCCCATTCTGTTTTCTGACATGTCATGCACCGTGAATACTGAAATGACTATGTGCATTGCATCATGTTCTGTTTTTCCCCATTCTGTTTTCTGACATGTCAGGCACCGTGAATAACGAGTGACTTTGTTTTCCTCCCCACGTCACACGACCAGTCACTTTAGCGCAAACCGTACCATGTGACCGTGATATAAAAACCCCTGTAGCGAAAAATGGCGGACGTTTTGTAGCCCTCTCGATGACGCGTCTTGGATGCCAGTTTTGTTCTATAAAAGATCGCCAAACGTTCTAAAGTACAAAGTTACTTAGTGTTGTTCGAAACAACAAGCACACTCAGTACTGGAGACGGCAACGTCATGACATTTTAAATTACGTCATAAGTCTATTTTGTATAAATGTATATTCCCTTGACGTCAGTCATGTCTGGCGTGATCCAGGTCGCAATATGTCTTCTTGATTTCTTTTATGAAAATAGTGGAGGAATGAAAACAGATACGTTATTGGTAGGAGGGGTTCGATGCACGGACCCTTGAAGGCCTTCGGGAGGTCAAAGAAATCATTGTACCCCTCCTGCCTATCTCTCCAACTTACTTCACCCCTACACTCCTCCCCGCTCCCTCCGCTCCGCCTCCGACCCTCTCCGCCTCGTCATCCCCCGCACCAAAATCAGCACTTTCGGCCCCCGCTCCTTCTCAGTATACGGTCCATCCACCTGGAACACTCTCCCAATCTCTCTCCGTCAGAAACACTCGCTCTCCTCCTTCCAGTCCGCCCTCAAAACTCACCTCTTTCAACAGTTCTAGCACTATATCACCACACTCCCCACCCCAAGCTGACCGTCGTAATGTATTTTCACTATTTGTGTTACGTGAGTCATTGTCTAAAGCGTGCGCATGCGTGTGCGAGTTGTGAGTGCGCGCTTAGAGTTATAATTATTATAAGATAAGCGCATTATAAATACCGTAATTATTATTATTATTATTACAATGATTCCTTTGACCTCCATCAGGCCTACAAAGGTCCGTGTAGCGAACCCCTCCGACCAATAACATATAATATGCATTGCATCTTGTTCTATTTTTCCCATTCTGTTTTCTGACATGTCAGGCACCGTGAATAAATGACTATGTGCATTGCATCTTGTTCTGTTTTTTCCCATTCTGTTTTCTAACATGTCAGGCACCGTGAATACTGAAATGACTATGTGCATTGCATCTTGTTCTGTTTTTCCCCATTCTGTTTTCTGACATGTCAGGCACCGCGAATAACTGACTACGTGCATTGCATCTTATCTGTTTTTTTTCCCATTCTGTTTTCAGACATGCCAGGCACCGTGCATACCTGACTATGCAATTATCAGTGTGTAAAAAAAAAAGCGCACCGCTTTCCATTCTAAATCGCGTGTGGCTTGTTATGTAATACGCAGCGATGTTTATCTCATTCGGCCCGGCCCGGCCCCAGGCCCGTATTTCCCAAACTTTGGAGGCGTCATCTAACGACTATGCACCAGTTGCAGGAGATGGGTCGACCATGATAATTCAAGGGTAGTGCCAGATGACCTTGACGCCGACAGGCGCCAAGCTAATCTGGCACTACCCTTGAATTATCATGGTCGATCCATCTCCTGCGGTAGTGCGTCAGGGCTGAACGGGTTAACACATTGTCACCTACGGTCGCCATCCCCATTACTTGAGTTGCGAGACGTGCTCTAGAACATACATTACGGTTCAAGAGACAGATCGACCATGATAGTTCAAGGGTGGTGTCAGAATAGCTTGGCGCCTACAGGCTATTCTGGCACCACCCTTGAAATATCATGGGTGATCCACAACGTGTTAAGAGCGGTAAGGGGCGGATGGGGTTAACAGCGTTTAGTCGGCCTTGCTGCTAGTGGCAATACGTCCTCATCAGTCCGACATATTGATCGCAATCAATCTCCTTCCCCCGTCTCTCTCTTTGCCTCCAGTCACTCCTGTCAGGCTTTGTTTTTAATATTTCGCTTCATTAATTTGCTTTTCAGTTGTGACGATCACTAAAGTCTCGGGCTTAATGGGAGGTGTGATTGGAGAACTTTGGGGGGAAAAAAAAAATTACATTTTTGTAAGATCTACACTGTGGCTCACGTTGTTTTGTTTTTCTGTCATAACATTTAAGGCACCCGCTAACCAACCAACCAACAAAACAAACAAAGAAAGTAGACAGACTGTCATCCCCTCTCTACATGCGTTTTGCTTTTCTGGTTTATTGCTCTTGGTGCTGATACTTGTATCTCTGATTTTTTCAGTATGTGTTAATTTTGTCACTGAACATTAAAGTTATATTCCCCAGGATCAAGCATCTCAACACAGTCAGAAAACTGTCCGCAACAGATACTGCTGACAGTATGTGCATGGGTCGTTTATTTACTATCTTAGAGCTTTATGATGTAAGTACAATGCCAATTGTCGAAATTCATCGTTTGGAGGGTGTATTGTTTTTGTACCCGTCGCGGATCTATCGTCTGCATCGGCCTGGTTTTGAATTAATATGCATATTTATCAGCCTACGTCACAAGGCAGAACCCGGCCGACTATCAGTGTATCGCAATACTGCAGGTCATGAGATCATCGGTGTGGTGTACACACGTGTCAGTGTACACGTGTACTGATGTTCTCCGGCATCCCTTTGACGTAATTTTCCAAGAGAAAGTAGAATAAACCTTCCATACTCGTTATGCTGTCAAAATCACAATGCGGGTTCCGCTTGACCTGCTAGTATTTACTAGTAACGATCGTGCTGCGTCGTGCACCGAGGGCGTGGCTTGTTTGACTCTCCGCGCAAAGCGAACGCGCGTCCACGGTGGCTAGATTGACCTTTGATCCTTTAACCCTCGAAAACACGCACTGCCTTCAATCATTGAAACAGAACATTGGTATTTATACCCACTTTCTGCACTGCAGTCAATTTCACATCTCACACATCGAAGTCTACGTAACTGAAAGCATCATTGGAAACGACAAATGCACCATCGCAGCAGAAACATTACCTCTCTGAATCGAGTGAATGAGAGCCCGCACAGACAAAAACGTGTTACGACCAGCGATGTGCAACTTTGACACACACCGTAGTTTTCAGATCCTTGCAGCATAAAATGTGATAACTAGCTCGTAACTATATGATAAAACAGGTTTAAAATCTTGCGAAATCAGTAAGAGATAAATTCTACTGAAGATCATGAATTCTGAAAATCACTAGCGCTCGCGGAACTATAGAAAGATCGACAAAGACGTAGATTACTTACTGATTCACAGAGCAGGAAAGCGACAAATTCCGGATGAGCGGTCAAGCCAAGCTCTTGCTTTACGCGTTGCCGCATGTCCATATTCCCTTGTCTGATGTCAATTCTACTTGTCTCTCTTCCCCTTTCTTCTCTTCAATTCCGAGTCTGTCACTGTCGGCGGGAGTCGATGATACTTTCTCTTTTTTCTTCGCTGGTTCAACTCCCTTCTTGTCTTTGATTGGTTATAATTATGCAGATGACCTAAGGTCGTATAGAATAGTTATGACGTCAGCTACCATCGCCTATCAGAAGCAATTTTGTTACGTGTCCCGTCAGAAAATCCGGTGGGCCTCTTCAAACTTTTGCTTTGAACAGACGAAAGAAAGCATTTGGTGGGACAACAGGGTGGTCACTGTCAAAGTGGGTATGTATACTGAAGCCCAGTAAAAGTTTTTTGCGAACTGGCGCCTTATTAAAGGTCGGGCGTGCCCCATTAACTGTAGCGTTCCATTGAAAAACTTTTTTAAAATCCCGAAGCTTAACATGAAGACTGTCGGGGAGCGTTCTTTCACCTTTTTAGCCCCAAGTGTGTGGAACTCGCTGCCAATTGAAATGCGGAATCTGCCCACATTGGCACAGTTGAAAGTTCACTTAAAGACTTTTCTTTTCTGTCGGGCATATAACTGCCATTTAACTCACCTTTAGCTAACTGCTGACTGCCTTTTTTTCCTGATTCTGGATCTTGTGTAACAGGGAAGTGGATGTAAGGTGTTGGGAAGGGATGGGGTGAGTTAAAGTAGTGTATAATTGTGCGTGTCTGAGAGCGTGCTGTTGTGCATGTGCAGTGAGTCCAGTGTTTTCCTGAAGAACAGCGCTATACAAGAACTATTTATTATTATTATTTACTTTTATATGACAAAAGCCAGTCCATTTTTAGAAAAGCGAGATTTTCACTGTTATACAATGAAAATCTCGCTTTTCTCAAAAATAGATATACTGTCTTTTGCCATATAAGGCAGTGTTAGCTCTTCACACCAAAACAGTTCGTTCGCCAGACGCTTGATCTTTTGGAGAAAACGCAAATCGATGCCAAACTCCGATTGCTTTCTCATTCTCAGCGGCTGATCTTGTGTTGTCTCTGTATTCATTACCATAATTTCGAAGGCGAAAAAAAGAGCAAATGCCAAAGGACAAGCTCCTAATGTTTCCTCGTGCACGCAGAGCAAGCACACCGGAAACCTTTCTTGCAAATTAAACGCGCGCAGGGAATGCTGAGGAATACTCCCCCCACCACGCGCCCCACATCAGTCCCCCCCCCCACCCCCAATCGCACACCTAGCTGTTAACCCTTTTAGCCCCAAGGTCTCATTTCTCAAATTTTAGAGGTGTTGCCTTCTTCTTCTTCTCGAACGCCGTCACACTTGGAGTTTGGCTCTCAAAATGAAATCTGTGGTCTTCTGTAGCGCCTCCACAGGCCCGTACAGTTTCTCTTGTAGAGTGGCGGGCTTCGGCCATATCTCCTCCCTCAGCGGCTGGTGGTTCCCACAGTCCTGGAGGATGTGCTCTGCGGTCTGCTCTGCTTCTCCACAAGGTGTTGCCTAATGACTACATGCATGTTCCAGTACCAGTTGCAGGAGCTTGATTGACCACGATGATTCAAGGGTAGTGCCAGATTAGCTTGGCGCCTTCAGGCGCCAAGCTAATCTGGCACTACCCTTGAATTATCGTGGTCAATCAAGCTCCTGCTGTAGGGACTCGGGGCTAAATGAGTTAACATCTTTTAACTCCTTGGCTGTCGGTAGCGTGTTTGTTTTTGTTTTTATTCACGATGATTCCTGCAGGAATCATCGCGACAAAAACCGCTACCGACAGCCAAAGGGTTAACCCCCTATTCCATACAGCCTCTGGTACTGTAATACAGGTGGCTACACGGACAACGGGGTTAAGCTTCCGTGGCCCTCGCAATAGCCCCACCATTATCTCCCTATTTCTCACCGCCGTTTTGACGTCACGTTTGTTGTAATCTGCCAAATCGGCACCTTGCACGAACAGGAGAAATCGATGATTCCGGCCAAAAACCGGTGGACTCGGCTGTCCCTCCCTGTCTCTCTGTTATTCCCATGATCGAATTTCTGTTGTCAGGGAAATGCTGCCTGAAGTACCGTATTCGTCTTCACTTCGTTGGCTAGTCTCCTTCACCCTCAACCGTGACTTTCGCAACTTTGGGAGGAATCTGTAAGACAGTGTACTAGCTGTAGGAAAAACCTTTACTATGCAGCTTTGATAGTTCTGGGGCAGTGCAAGACTAGCGTCTCGGCGCCTTCCAGCTTCAGTAGCTAATTGATCTAGCAATGACCACACTTGAACTAGCACTGTCGATCAACGCGGTTCGTGTTAGCCGATAATTCTCTGTATTTTACCGGTTTTCGAAGGCAAACTACCGGAAAGTAAAGTAGCAGACGGTAGACGATACCAATTAGAAAGAGAAATTCCGGCGATCGTCGAGGCAGGGCCGGCAGGGATGCCGAAAATCGTTGGATAATACTGGGTTTTTCAATGAAGTGATTTGTACAGGTTCGAGTTTGACGGTGGCCGCTACTGTGTTTTGGCCAGGTACTAATGAAAGGACATATTGATCGTCAAAAATTCTAGAACAAACACTTGTCGATCCATCTCCTGTTGTGTCACTGAGTAATCCCTTGCAAGAGACAAGAACCTCGTGAGCAAAAGGAGATGGTTCGTCTATTACAGACAAGAAAGCTATTACAGAAGAAGTAAAAATGTTTTATGAAAACCTATATAGCATAAGGAATACAGATGAATGAACCAGAACGTTCGAAACAGAGTCGCGCTGTCTAGTGACCTCGTACATGTGACGTCAAAAGAGTAAGGTATATTTTTGTAACATAGTAGCAAAGCTGCTCATAGCTGTTTACTGTGCGGGTGAAATTAGCAGCCGTTCTTTGCGTGAAAAGTCGTAAACGGTTTGCCATATTTTTGTGTGATATCATTACATACTGGGATTTGGGGCTGAAATGAGGAGCCGAATTTTTGTAGACAATTTAAGTTATTCGAGAAAGTCAGTTCTTCTTTTATTAATATTTATGAGTTTCAGTAACGTGTTTCGTTCTGATTGGTTGCGTTGTGTAAATTCATTAGATTATTCTAGAAAGTGTTTATACTATAAAAACTTTGTGCTGGGAAGCACGGGGGTACATTGTCTTGCATTGTCAGTTGTAGAGACACACAGTTTATCGTAGGTACGTGGCCCGAATAGGGTGTACATTGTGAGAGACGCAGCGTAACGGTGGTGTACGTTGTATGAGAAACTTTGTGCCGCCAGTGTGGACATTTGCAGAAGAGACATTGTATCAGTGTTGGTGCATTTGGAAATGCATTGTGTGGAGATCGCATCGCTGAATTAAAATATTGTTGGAACTGTTACTCCAGTATTGTCTACATCCTTAAGCCACGTGTGACGGGTTGCAACTGAATGAAGTTTATTTAAAAGAACCTTACGTGCGTGCGTCTGGTGTGTTTATCACACTACTACGACTACGATTCTACCACGTAACACTTAGCAAGCGTTATGGGTGAAAAATGTGATAATGTAGGTTGTTTCAGTTTTAGCGAAAGGCTTATACTTTTTGGAAACGATACTAACTTTAAAACAGACAAAGTTTTTGATTTGATAATACTGATGGCAAAATTCTATATTTATAAATGTAGAATAAGGAAGAGAAGGCCAACGATGCGGCATTTTCGTAGAGAACTGTAAGACAGGTATAACATTGAAAAGCACAATGCAAAACTGAACATGGAATACACAGACTTTAAATTAAAATGGGCACACTATGAAAATTTTTATTAACAAATAGGTTGGTAACTTGTTAGACTAAAATATCTGCAGCGAACTTGTTGTCAATTTGTTTTTTCTGTTTATGTAATTTCATTGTATTAGTGTTTGTTTTTGGGCTGAATGTTTTGCGTTTTGTTTCCATTGGTTTTTTATGGTTATTGTAACTTTTTGTGACATTGTAATTGTTTATGTGCATGTTGTATATGTGTAATAAATAAATAATTGTTTTTTTAAAAAAGAGCCTCACGAGGCTCTTGTCTCTTGTTGATCCTATTCAGTTCCTGTTTCTTGGGTCGATGGAATAATTCGGTGTTGAATGTGCCCAGCTCGAAAAGCCGAATTTTGAGTCCACTGGTAGTGAAGGGGTTAACAGCTTAATGTTCCAAAAATGTTGCTTTCACTACAGGTTCCAGACGTGCATTTAAACTATCACGATCGTTCTGTCACACGCACTGTCAGGGCTGAATGGTTAATGCTGATAATAAAAAAAAAAAAAGGTTGGTGCGCTTCAATACGGGGGATTCTTTGTAACCTAACACGACTTCACAGTCGTCACTGCTCTGCCTGCCCACTAGGAAGGCAAAAGATAGTAAGTCCATTTTTGTGGAAAGCGAGATTTTCATTGCTTTGCAATGAAAATCTGGCTTTTCACAAAAATGGACTTGCTGTCTCTGGCCTTCCTTGGGCAGAGCTCACTGTCTGACGCCGGGGGCATCCTGCAAATTGCTTGTTCGTCGTGTTCTGTTGACTGCGACAGTGATTTCATTTCACCCGCTCATTGTTATTCCGACAGGGGCTGGAGTCTCAGTGTGCGGTGTCTTAGAAAAAAACAAAACAATGCGACGTTCATTGGTCTGGGACCTGAAAGCATCAGCCTACAAGCATCTGACGAGGAACTGCCGTGATGGAGGCGCTAGGTAGGGTTTCCTGCTCTGTGAAGGCACAGGACAGGCCATTTGTGTAATAGCGATGTTTTCATTGTACATGTAATTACTGTCTTTCGCTTTTACAGGGCATAGTACATATATAGGGCAGACTATATGGATATGAAAAAGAAACGAGCCTTCAATGTAACAGATGCCTAACATTAAGTTGCAGGGGAGTCTCCACCCCCCCCCTGCCCCCCCCCCCCCCCTGCCTTCCCCCCCCCCCCCC
>BTPG01000006.1:187146275-187308131 GCA_036245525.1 Semisulcospira habei | reverse complement strand
GGGGAAGTGACATAGGAATTACCAACTTTACTGGTCGGGCATAATGACATGTTGTGAGGTTTAATTAAAATAATATAATGAGTATACACACAACCTAATACGCATACATAACGCATGCACATTTGAGCACGCCACTCTCTATCTCTAATATACACGTGCGCACACGCACAACGCACACACGTGCACACACACGCTTACGCGGCTTAAGCTAGTCAGTCATATGAGTAGCTGGCTACATACAAGCTGTACCGAATAAATATGAGTCATCAGTCGAAACCTGTGATACACGCAATTAATGATCTAATGAGAAATAGTATTTTTCAATATGTGCACAGTCACGGGGATGCTGCTGACAAAAATAAGTACTTGATGAGACTGACTTTAAACGAGGAGAAAGTAGCTGATGTCGTGACGTTTCTAGGCAAGGCATTCCAAAGACTAGAGCCAGAGAACGTCAAACTCGTTTTATAGAGATCAATTCTAGGTCGCGGCACAATAAGGGACTGATTTTCTTGATCTGGAGTATGTTGATGACTGGACGGTAAATAGCGATGTGATATATCGGGGTAGCTTATCGTTTAATGCCGAGAGAGAGAGAGAGAGTGATGATGATGATGATGATGAATCTTTATTTATTCAGGATAAAGCTATTAGGCAACTCTTACACGCGGTCCTGTAAACAAACAACATAACAGGAAAATAAACAGAGCATGCAAATAATAACAATAAGAAGAAGAAGAAGAGGAGGAAGAAAAACTACGGGAAAAAACACAACAGGTGAATTAATGAAAGGAAAAAAAAATGGTATTGGAGAATTAGTAACTGCCACCAACACAAAAAGCAATGGAAATAAATGAGTGCATAGCATTAATATTATACTCAGCTAAGACAGACAGAGACAGAAACAGAGAGAGAGACAGACAGAGAGAGAGAGAAAGAGTCCGCAGTATGAGTCTGCAGGTTATTATAGTGACGTCTATCGGCATCAACTGGCGTCTTGCGAAAGAACGATCGTCCGGAAGGCGGCAACCCCAGTAGCAAAACGGCCGTCGTGGGTCCGAGGAACATTGCTCACTGGGTTCAGTTAACCTAGAACTACCCTTGAGCAATCACGCGCAATCTTCTCTTCTCGCGGAGATGAACGAGTCTCGGCAGACTCGGTGGCAGTTAATCCGGCGAGATGGACAGAATCCTGACAAATGACTGAGGAAGGAACCTTGTATGTCATCCGGAAAATTGCTTGCTGACCTCAGTCTGACTCCAGATTACATGGATTCTGTCTGATGGCAATCACGGGTCCTGTACGATGATATAGCAATTTTCAGCATGATACTTAAAGAGCTAATCCTTTTGCCTTTTGGTAGCGCTTTTTTTCCTCGAGGTGATTCCTGCAGGAAAAAGCGCTACCAAAAGCCAAATGGTCAAGATATTTTTTTTTTTGTTCTGAATTTTTTTTTTTTTTTTTTTTTTTTTTTTTGGGGGGGGGGGGGGGCAGCCAGTTTGTGCGGGTGGGGCAACATGAGAAAAGAACCGTTTTTCGTTTTTAATTGTTTAGATGTCATCTAAAATCTAAACCAAAAGACGGTTAACATCCATCGACACTTAACTTATCGACTTTATAGATGGGGGAAATGAGATTTTTTTTTTCGCACGTTTTGTTTGACTTCCAACTCCCAAGTCAAATTAAACGCGAGTACAAATCCACTCCATTTTCAAAGTACTGTTTTGTACTGCCTGCATGTGGAATTAAATGTAATTCCAAAGTAATCAATTTCGAATGTTGCTGAGGCTAAAAAGACCTTCAATTTCTGCTGTTGTTTTGTTATCTGCCTATTTCGGTCTTTTTGTCTGCTCACATTTTGGTAACAAAAGTGGAATTCGGACCTTATACGGCCTGATTAGATGGCCTTGGTGAACTGAACAATAACATGTTTTCCTCTTTCTCTCCTCAAATACTTGTCCGCTGATACATAATCTACCACAAGAATCCGTATGAAACATGTGCTTATCGTAATTAGTGCATGCTGCCGTATGGTTTGTTCAATAATCACCTTATTACATAATTCATGTTTCTATTATAATCTAAACAATTTTTGCTTAGGTGAATTTTTAAAAATTCGAATGATTTGCTTAGTATATAGGTTATCATTAGCGCGTGTCTGTGAGTGCGTGCGTGTGTATGTGGTTTGCGCGGGCTGCGTGTATTTTTTTTATTTATTTATTTTCTTCTTCTTCTTTACTTTTTTAATGTATGACCGAATGAATGAATGAATTTTATTTAATGTCTCTTCATGTTTAATGTCTCCTAATCTTTCCTTTGTGTAACTCAATTACAATTATTACCCTGTGTTTGTAGAGTAGCAACGGCAAGTATGAAAAATGGCACATGAGATAATTACTTCATCCGTTGAGAATAAAGTTTCATTTCATTTCTCTCTCTAGAGACAATGACAATGACAATGATTCTTTATTCTTTATTTTACAACGGTGAAAGTTTTGGTGAAACCATTTTTCGAACTTGCCGTTGTTAATCCGCTTTACATATAATGCACAAATCACAATATACTATCTTTAAATTGAGAAAAAAAGAAATATAAAACGAAAAAATTTATGAAATATAATTTTTTTGTTAAAGTCGTTGAAGAAGTGGAAATAAACCTAGAAACCCGAGTCCAGGCGTTCGCACACGCGCAAAATCTCACACATACACACAGTTGTAAAAGCGGTGTACATATCCATACACACATTCATAACACAAGCACACACACACACACACACACACACACACACACACACACACACACACACACACACACACACACACACACGCGCGCACGCACGCACGCACGCTCACACACACACACACACACACACACACACACACACACACACAGAGAGAGAGAGAGAGAGAGAGAGACACAATACTTGCAGTATTAGCATCTTGTATTAGCTGAAGATATGAACTGTCAGTACTCAAACCAAGGGGAATCACAGCGCTGGACAGACAACAGTTAGATCCCCTGCCCCCGCCTATCAGGCACCCAATCGCCAGCCCACAGAGAAATACGCAGGTATAGAATAAGACAATCATTTCCATCCCTAATAAGAATGGATCAGGTCTCTTATATAACCCATGTCTTTCTCCGGAACTTAGGAAGTAGGCAGGAGAAACACACACACACACACACACACACACACGCGCGCGCGTTTGGTTTGAGTACTGACAATTCTGCCAGCGCTAGCCTCACCTATCTGGTTTGTGAGGAAGATATGAACTGAATTGAAGAGTTAGAAAAGGGAAGTGAAAGTGCAGGCTGCTGTGAAAATCTTACGATGATGAGGTGAGGTACTTAAAGAGACCGGTTTTAAAAGACGAAAGCGTTGTTGATGTTGTGGCATTTTTGGGCAATGTATTCTAAATGCTAGCACCCGAGAACGCGAAACTTGTCTTGTAGAGATCGATTATAGGTCGTAGCACAGTAATGGACTGCCTTGATTTGGAGTATGTTGATGCCGGAAGATAAAACATTTTCTTAATATAATCGGGGAGTTTGTTATTCAATACTTTGAACATCGTTATTCCCTTATTGTATAATAAATGATTTCTCAGGGGGAGAATTTCTAAGGTTTTCAGTTTATTATCCGTTGTTGAGTTAGGGTGTCTGAAAGGATAAGCTTTGCGGCTTTACGATGAAGAGAGTTCAGCCTCTTTAACAGCACCTCGCTTGCACCATCCCACACCGTAGAAGCATAATCTATATGTGACCTGATGTTGAAGAACAGTTTTCGTGTTTCTACTGTACATCAGCTATATGCGGTTTTAACTTGGATAAAATAAACAGTTTCTTTGATATTGTCTTACATGTGTTACTAAAATGGCATTGCCATGTAAACTGGTTATCTACAGTAACACCGAGAAGACGATGTTCCGTTACCTGTCTGATAGATGTGTCTTGAAGAAACAAGCTGAGAGAGAGAGAGAGAGAGAGAGAGAGAGAGAGAGAGAGAGAGAGAGAGAGAGAGAGAGAGAGAGAGAGAGAGAGAGAGAGAGAGAGAGAGAGAGAGAGAGAGACAGACAGACAGACAGACAGACAGACAGACAGACAGAAAGACAGACAGAAAGACAAAGACAAAGACAGCGACAGACACTTCACTGAAAATGCCAAGGGTTACCGAAGTGATATGAGTGTCTCCGAGAATTGCTTGAGATCAGATTCCGTTTCTGAGATTGCACAAGCCGTGCTGCGGAGCTTGAAACAGGTTCTAATCAGCACCTGACATTTATCACAGATGCATCTCCCATGTGTTCCCAGGGCATTATAATGAAATGGGATTCAAGTTCATTTTACTTTTTATTTCTTTTACTCACAGTTTCTCATCTAGATTTTTGTTCATCTAAGTCATAGATTTTCATGAGCCCCTGCAGCGGCAGGGCCTTATTGAAAATCTGCACTTCTTTCCGGTCGATAGAACCAGATGTAAAACAAAGTCCTGCAACTGTGACTGTGTGTGAACATTTACAGTTCGGAAGCGATCGCAAGTAGGAACTGTAACTGGCCACAATCCACGATGTCACACGTTAAGACCCGAATAGGATATGAGTCAGCTTAGTTCGGTCAAAACAGGGATTTATAGAAAGACCCATATGCACTCCACCCCATCCATCAGAGTTCTTTTCGATAAGGTACCAATGCTGGTCTGGTTTACTGTGGATCTCTCACGTAATTTCAAACGCCCGCAGCACTGCCTTTCTCCCGTCCACACGGCCGCCGGGGTCAGTTGCTTGAGTGAGCTTAATCACTGATGGTTTAGTCTGATCTGCCTATCTGTTGCCCATGTGTAATTTCTGACTTGCCCATGAGGGTGTCCACTTGGTCATTGCTCTGGACTCCGGCATGTCATGGGCGTCCAGGCAAAACGACGGGCATGTCTGTTACTATAAGGTCCTGGTAAATCAAAGTGGCATTGTTGCAGTGCGGCCAAATTGAGAGAAACTGTACAGGCCAGTGGAGACGCTACAGAAGACCACAGATTTCATTTTGAGAGCCAAACTCCAAGTGTGACGGCATTCGAGAAGAAGAAGATCAGTGTTCAGTTCGTACTCCATAGATAATAGCTGTCCCTATATCATCCCATAATCCGCCCGCTAGGGCCGTCCATTATCACTCCGATGCCGTGGACGTTAAACCCCGAACTAACTGTCATGGGCAGTTGACGCATAGAAGCCTCCTGAGTTGCGTATTGCCTGGGCTTCCCGTTCCTGCGTCGATTTTTTGGCAGTAGGGTCTGAACAAAGTTTGACCTCAAACGGGGTGTCCGGTCTTTGAAATCACAGTCGTTGTGGCAATAAGAAAAAAAAAAAAGAAGAAAAAAACCTGGCCAAGATCCTAAAACGTGTCACGGTTTAGTCCATGCTTGTGTCTTGTGCTCCTTTCAACATTTATTGATCGGGGAAAATCCCTCCGGGGCATAATAGTAGTAGTCTGGCCGTGGAAGGATCGCGTGTGCGGACATTAGCGTATTTAGTACTTTCCATCGATCGCCGGCTGGGATTTTTTGGCGACTCCCTGAACGCTATCATTACCCTCGTGGATTGGGGTGTTTTCGTGACGCTTGACGGGATGATGAACTGTGATAGAGGAAACTGAAGGTCATTACGTACAGTTCCCCACCCAGTATTTCTGTCTGCCAGAGGCGTAGATTCTGATGAGCCCCTGCGAATGCAGGGGCTCATGAGAATCTACGCCTCTTGCAGATATAGACAGTCTAGGTCAAGGACTGACTTGTGCCTCTTTCCCTGCTTCTTTGTAGACGAGGTATCGACCTGCCGGTCAACTTAAAGGAAACGCCGGCAAAAGCAGTAAAAACACTTAAACCGTGTGACGGTCGATAAATCAATCATGAGCAGAAAAGTAAAAGAACGAGACGTAACGTGCCAAACATGTCAAACACGCGTACAGGCCAGTTCTGTTAATTAACAAGTTTCTAAACACACGATACGGTCATTTTCCGATCAGTTTCCGAGCACATTGATGCAATCCAGATCGCAAACTGACACTTTTTTAAACGAGGTGCATGTCTTACCCCATTACATCCTGAGGGTGATTTGTTCAGATTAGTGAGTTGTCCTGGCGAAGGCCGCTACATTTCAGTTCCGGAGATAGCCTCTGACCATGATAGTTCAAAGCTGTTCCGGCACCACCTTTGAACTATAATGGTCAGATTTATCGCATATGAGAGCATATCAGGATGCAAATGGTTAAACTCTGATCAATATCACTGGGAAGGGGGGGTGGGGGTGATTTGTCCAGATTAGTGAGTTGTCCTACGAAGGCCGCTACATTTCAGATCCGGCGATAGTCTGACCATGATAGTTCAAATGTGGTGCCGGAACAGCTTGGCGCCCCTGGGCGCCAAGCTGTTCCGGCACCACATTTGAACTATCATGGTCAGATTTATCGCATATGAGAGCATATCAGAATGTAAATGGTTAAAATCTGATCAATATCACTGGGAAGGGGGGGGGGGTGGTGGTGAGGGTGAGGGGGTGATCATCACGAACACAGTCCTTTTCAGGTATCAGCTATACCAATTAAACCGACCAACCAACAAAGGATGAAAGCCTTCTTGCAACGAGTCGTCAGCCTGTTGAAAAAGGCGTTGTAAGCAAAATGTTTACTGCTTGTAAACTTCAGACATTCCGCGAAATGGCTGAGATCGTCCATTGCCCGTAACATATAATATGGAACTCTTTGCGAGAACTACAGGCACAATACCGCATAAGACTTACCGTATTTTACATTCCGTGGAACTTGGCCGCGAGGGTTGTGTTCTCAGCAAAACGCTCAAATGGCGACCTCGAATTACCATTTAGCGTGCAAAGGCGAAGAAGTCAGAAAATGCAATAGGTGATTAATTTTTGAGGGAGGTCTTTGTAGAATTCAAACTCGCTTGGGTAATCTGTAATAGTGAAACGTCAAGTTGTAGATTCGCTCTCCTGTTGAACTGTTGTTGTAAGGTCATAAACTCGGAATACGTTATTTGTGTGCTGGTCTGTGATTTTGGACTTCACGGCTCTTGAGAGGCGTAAGGTCCAAAATCACAGCCCAGCACACATTGATATTTTGTGCTGGCAGACTCTAATAAAGGCAGGAACTGTGAAGAGGAGGCGTCCGCGATGCCTGCAGCTGTCTTTTGCCTGGGCTGCCAAATTAATGAACTGAGAAATGCTGGTGCACAATCTGACGTTGACGCCCACGGCACGCAGGTCGATCCCGAGCCAGGCTAGTCGGTGAAGATTTTCACCGAGTGAAGCTATGCAATGTCTGAGAATATGCAGGACCGAAGGGCTCTTAACCCCTTCATTGCCGAGAAAACTGAACTGAATGTCACGCAACTGCAAGATGTATCGAGCATCGTGACCGCCCGCAGTTGCGGGGACTCACGAGGATCTATGACTCTTGAGGACACCATTTTGTATTCCGGCATGTTCTGCGGCCGGCCGGCGATCTTTGGTGATGAATTCACCAAGATTTCATAACACAATCTGCGTTCACTGGCAATGAGGGGGTTCTGTTGGAATGGATTCTGTTTCATGAACACAAAGGACAAGCATGGTGGTAAATGTCACGCAGATTACGCAATATGTAACCCAGGTTCCCATCAACGCTCAGTAGTGTCTTGTGTTACACAGTGTTTAGGCACATAACGGAATGGAATAAATTCTGTTTCATGATCCCAAAGGACAAATTTGTTACCAGTGGCATTCCGTCACGTGTCTGGCCTTTCCTGCAGGTGATAGATGTCATAGCGGATGGCGCAATCGTAAGCTTCCAATCACATCCCGTGTCACTGAGGTATTAGAGTGTTTTAACATTGAAACCTACGATCAGCGTCCGCCATTAGAACGCAAAACACACATTCCGCAACAACAAGCTATGTCGGCATCGTGTCTGCTCGCAGTCCCAATCAGTCTCTCTCCCCACGACTCCAGAATCCCTGTAGTTCTGCAGATAATTAGTCCGAAACTACCACACGTTCTAGTTAGATCCGTAGCCACAAATCTTCACAAGGTATCGCCAAAGTCTAGCATTCCGAAACTCGTCTTATCTTCTGATCATAGTCATCAGCGCATGGACAAATGGCCTGGAGCCTTAGAGCTGCTGATCCCTCATTGTCCGTTAGAAACACTGGAAATGACTCGGGTTGTTGGAACATTAACAATGGAGCTTCTCTGCATGTCTTTACTCTGTTCGTCCCTCCCACTAAGCATTTGCGCGTGCCGGCGACGGTCTCCTGCAGGTCCGTGTGTCTCCGCCGCAGATCTGTGCAGTCGTAGATCCATACCCCGGCGAAAGTGAAAAATCATATGAGGAAAAGCAGGATCCTGTCTAGGTCAACAAGAGGCAAAGATTTTCATGAGCCCCTGCAACTGCAGGGGATCTTGAGAATTTATGCCTCTTGCAAATATAAATGGTGCAGATGAAGGACTCACTGGTCGTGGCGCAGTCCCTACTTCCTTGTCGATCTGCGAGTCTCACAAATATGGCGCCCAAATGTCGTCTGCTTCACGCGTTCCGAGGATGCCATAACTCTTGTCCAGCGTTTTCTCAGTCATTGGTAACGGTGAGGTTGATGACAAATAATATAGCGCCTTCCGACGGTGTTGAAAGAGGTGTTGTTGAGGGTGACACGGAGCTAGAATATTTTGCCTATTTTTATCACTGGCGAGGAAAAGACATGATAAAATAAGTTGCGCCCTCCGATGGTGTTGAGAAGTAGGGGTGTAAATGAGCAAGAATATTCTGACAGTTTTATCAGTTACTGCGAAGGAGCGACGGTGTCGGTGGGTGCGGCGGTGTCGGTGGGGGTGTTAGGGTAGCAAGAGACAGGTGAGGCAGACGGAGGCGGGGGGAGGGGAGGTGGGGGTGGGGGGAGTGGGGGTACGCGCGGGTGTGTCAAGACTCTCACCACTCGCCAAAATATCCAACAACCGAGGGAGGGGGGGGGGGGTAGGGAGGGGGTAGGCGTGTGCATGTGAAAACTCCCCCAAAATATCAAAAGGGAAGGGGGAGGTCCAAACTCTCCAAAAGGGGCATTGTCATAGCATTTTAAAGAATTTTGAGTCCATGGGTAGGTGGGGGTGGGTGTCCGGAACCCCTGGAACCCCCATGATACGTTAGGGATCGATCCTCACATTTAAGAATGGTGCCATGTTAGTTGAAAGGTGGTACCCGGAAAGCTTGGCACCTTTCGGTAGGTGCCAAGATTTTCTGGCACCACCTTTCAACTATCATGGTCCATCTAACCATAAAGTTCTCCTCGGCGGACGCTACGCCGTACCGATTTGTGAATTTCGAGGATTTAGTGTGTTAACGGGTAGCGCATATTAAGTGAGGAAGTAGGCCTAGTGCAGAAGTAGCTTGTTGTATATCCCGTCGATCTATCTCCCGTAAAGTGCGCGTATTGTTTGACCGGTAGAATTACGATTTCATTATGTGGAATTCGATTATCGACCCTGTGCCAGCGACTGAGGGTGGAACAACATTTTTGCCTGAAGCCCCTGGAAATCGCCATTGTTTCCTACATTCATCACTATGGTTACAGTCAATTGGCATTTTTACTAAAAGCGGATGCGTGCGTGTCGCTGAGTTGATTGGCGGCTCTTCAAATAATGATGATAAATAAAAGAATGGAACTGCATGACTGATGCATAGGGGCCTGACGAGTGGTGCTTTTACTAAATGCAAATCCGCTGCGCCATCCCGTGCGCGCGGCCACCGTGTAACTAGCTCAAGTCAGAATACAATGTACTCTGACTTGAGTTAGTTACGCGGTGGCCGCGCACACGCGGTGGCGCAGCGGATTTGCATTTAGTCAAAGCACCACTCGTCAGGCCCCTATGGACTGATGTTCGGAGAAATTACAGGTTGTAGAACTGATCGACAAGTGTGTGCTGGTCTGTGATTTTGGACCTTACGGCCTTTAGCCGTAAGGTCTAACACAGACTGACACATGATTGGATTGAAGCTGCAGCGTTCGCAAGACTGTTACGTTTTCGATTTTTGTGTCTCTGCAAAAATGACTGGTGCTTGTGATTTGGACCTTACTGCTCAAGGCTTACAAGGTCCAAACTCACAGACAATTGCAGATTAAAGGTTATAGGGTGTAACTGAGAGTGTCTAGAAACTGTGTATTAGTGTTTCACATTAGTCAGAGTTCAGGAATCAGATTCTGATAGATCGAAATTACATATCGGCGGCTCAGTTGCGTGTAACGATCCATCGATGTTCACAAACCATACAAGTGAGGCTAGCGCTGGTAGAAACAGTACATACCAATTACTCAGCGCTGGCCGGACTAACGGTGCCTATGAGGCACACAATCGCCAGCACTCAGACGAGTACACAGATTAACCATTTTAGCCCCAAGGTCCCATTTCTTAAATTTTGGAGGTGTTGCCTAACGACTAAGTACCAGTTGCAGGGGATGGATTGACCATGATCATTCAAGGGTAGTGCCAGATTAGCTTGGCGCCTGAAGGCGCCATGCTAATCTGGCACTATCCTTGAATTATCATGGTCAATCAGTCTCCTGCTGTAGGCGGGAATCGGGGCTAAATGGGTTAAGTACAAGACGGTCATACGCATCACTCAAATGGGGTGCATATGGCCGTCTTATACTTTATCTGTGTGTTTTTCTGTGAGCTGGCGATCAGGTGTATGAAAGGACGGGGCGGGAGACCTAATCGTTTGTCTGTTCACCGCTGCGTAATTCCTTAAGTGGTACGGAGAGAGAGAGAGAGAGGGGGGGGGGGGGGGGTGGGAGGGAGAGGGAGGGCGGAGAGAGAGAAAGAGAGAGAGAGAGACAGACAGAGAATTGAATTGAATTCGGAATTGAATTGAAACTTTATTTTCTAAGGATGAAGACAGTAGGCACGCAGGGCCTTTTTGCATGCCTGTCCTTAATAACATTTTAAATAAATATAACAGCAGAAACGGTAACATGACGAATAAATAAAATAAAAAGCAAGAGATAATAATAATAATAATAATAATAATAATAATAATAATAATAATAAACAGAAATATTTCACACACACACACACACACACACACACATTCAGTCAGATGTAAGGCAGCACAATAATGGCAAGAGAGAGAGAGAGAGAGAGAGAGAGAGAGAGAGAGAGAGAGAGAGAGAGAGAGAGAGAGAGAGAGAGAGAGAGAGACAGAGACAGAGAGAGAGACAGAGAGAACAATGAACAATGAACCTTTATTTTCCAACGGTAGAAGTTATTGGTAACAGGACCAGTTTTCAAACTTGCCGTTGCTGCATCTACTAGAGAGAGAGGGGAGGGGGGGAGGGAGGCTGGAGAGAGAGAGAGAGATATAGAGACTGTGAGAGAGATGATGATGATGATGTATCTTTATTTATTCAGGATAAAGCATTAGGCAACTCAATGCCTGCCTTTCAAGCTGTCCTGTAAACAAAACAGAACATAACAGGAAAAGAAACAGAGCATGTAAATAATAATAATAAGAAGAAGAAGCAAAATTACGGGAGAAACCCCACAGTAGGTGAATCACCGAAAGGAGAAAAAGAAAATGGCAATGGAGAATTTGTACAACTGCCACCGACGTAAAGAGCCAGAGAAAGAAACGAGTGCATAGCATTAATAATAGACAGTGTCATAGAATCAGCAGCATCAATAGCGTATAGTGACACCGACAAGACAATAGATGATCAGTTAGCAAATGGATGGATGGAGAAAGAGAAAATGTTTGACGTATACGTGTTAACAGCAGTATTAATCTATATGGCAAACTGTGAAGTCACACTGATTGGAAGTGAGTGTGCAAAGCACGTTTAAAATGGGTTTTACTTGAAAGTGATTTAATGTTTAATGGCAATGAGTTCCAGACAGAACTACCTGAAAATAGAAGGCTTGACTTGTAGATATCTTTCCGTGGGCGGGGTAAATGAAGTAAGTCATTCCTCGTGTGTAGCTGATGCCTAGGGCTGAAGATAAATATCATGCGCAGATATTCGGGGGCTTGATAATGTAATATTTTGTGCATGAGGACGCATTTGTTAAATTTGAGTTGTTCCTTCAGTGTAAGCAGGCCAAGGGATTTCAAGTTATTTTCTCGTCCGTGAAGTAGGGTTACGAATAATTAACTTAACTGAACGACGATACAGCAAGTTTAGTTTTTTTTAAATGATGTCAGTTCACTGCATGCGTCCCACAAAGAGGACGCATAGTCACAGTGGCTTTTAATGTGTGCGTGAAAGAACAATGTACAGCACTTTGTACTAAGAATATGTCTAAGTTTAGAGAGCAGAAATACATTCCTGGACAAGGTTTTGCACAAACTGTCGACTTGATGCAGCGACCAGTTCAGCTGGTCGTCAATTACAACTCATAGTAGGCGGTGCTTGGATACTTGTTGGATAGGTTTATTGCCACGTGACAGTTTCAGAGGGGCAGGATTACGCTGATGCTTTTGGCGGGTTGTTATCAACATGCTTTTGGTTTTAGAAGTACTGATTAGCATGCGATTTTGCGTACACCAATCTGACACTTCATCGAGACTTTGCTGGAGGATACAATTTAGCGTCGTGTCACGTAGGTCAGATGTATGCAGCGTTGAATCGTCAGCAAAGAGTTCGCATTTAACCTCAGGATTTGAGATGGAAAGAGGTAGGTCATTGATGAATAAAGAAAATAAAAGAGGCCCTAGGATAGATCCTTCAGGGACGCCGTGCCTCACTGTACCTTCCTCAGTTCGAATACCTCCCGTTTGAGTACACCTTCTGTCGTCGGTTACTGAGGTAGGAGGAGAAAAAAGCTATAAAGTTCGAATCAAGCTTATATACTGAACGTTTCTTTAAAAGAATGTTGTAAATCATGGGGGACAGGGAAATCTATTGCCTATGGAGTACGACCTGAACACTGATCAATTCAGGCGCACTCCAACTGTGCCACTTTGATTTACCAGGACCTTTCAACGGACATGCTATTGAACAAATCCGTTTTTTTTCCCCTGGATTGTGAGTCCAGCTACCGGGGCCGGGACGGGATTCGAACCCACGACCCGGCGATTCCCTTCGCTCTCCTGCTCCGACGTTTAACCGCCTGAGCTATTTCGGACTCAGTGTTTAGGTCTAAAACCGGACTGAAGAGATATGACTAGGTGTTGATTCTCCAAGAATTGGAGTAGGTGCTTGTGAAACGTGAGTGAGAGAGAGAGAGAGAGAGAGAGAGAGAGAGAGAGAGAGAGAGAGAGAGAGAGAGAGAGAGAGAGAGAGAGAGAGAGAGAGAGAGAGAGAGAGAGAGAGGGGTGAAATAAGGGAAATAATCGCTGTAAGTCTCCCGCGTTCCTTGAAACAGGATGGCCTCCCATGATTAGTGTCGAGTTTTGGAATGAAGCAAAAAGCCCTGGCTCCGCTGCAGCGGAGCACCTTGCTTAGTATCTGGCGCAGGACTAGGATCTGGCTCTTAGAATATGGCGCAGGACTAGGCTCTGGCTCTTAGTATCTGGCGTAGGACTAGGCGCACTCATGCAACTCGCCTATGGTGTCAGTAATTGTGATGTCAAGTCGTGCCTATTGCTGCCGTGATGGCCAATCAAATAACGTAAGTAATGCTGAGTTGGTATACCTCGCCCTGTACCTAGGTTAAACGCACCAGCGGCGCCATTGTTGCTATTTTCGAGCCAGACCGGTCGCTCGGACCGGTCATGTGCACCAGAACTGCGCGGGCAGCTAGGCTTCTGCTCTTGTAGTGTGGTCTCGTACGTTCACGCGGAAGATTGTGATCGCAGTCGAAAAATGGTTCGTTTCCGGTTTTACTTTTAGCGCCTTTTGCCTCCCCTAACACACCAGTTTTGTGTAGAGATGGCGGAGGCTTGTGTCACTGATACCCAGTATGCCCACGCCACTAAATCAAGTCGTACTTGTAGTGCGCTCATCTCTCGAACTTCAACTACGACGGTGCTTTCTGTCGCAAACGACGCAGATGTCGCAAAATCACCACCATTGAGGAAAAAAGCTATTTTTTCAAATCTGCGAAATCGCGTAATGTTTCGTGGTGCTAGCATAAAGATGCATTATTGCCAGATTGCATATGGGAAAGGGTTTATTCTTTATTCATCTTATCTTGCAGCAATCAAACGACGGTCACGTGATTCTTTCTCGAGATTGCTCATTACAGGTGCAAAAAGCACACGCTCTAAACCGATCTGGTGCACATGACCGGTCCTAGCGACCGGTCTGGTGCGAAAATAGCAACAATGGCGCCACTGGTGCGTTTAACCTAGGCACAGGGCGAGGTATACCAACTCAGCGTAAGTAATGCCCACTCGGTTCTGAAGGTACATGCAATGATGTCACCAGTCTGACTCAGCTCCTCCTACTTGATGTAGCGGACCAGCCAGCGCCGCCTTCAGCAGACGGCTTTAGATAACTGTCCGGATTAACCCATTCACTGCCGAGAAAAGCTGAACCCAATCCAACTGCAGGAGACATAGATCCTCATGAGCGCCCCACAACTGCGGGAGCTCATGAGGATCTGTGCCTCGTACTGACACCACATTTAATTGAATCCATCTTTGGCCTGGACGACTGAGGGGTCTTTTCCGTTGAACTTGATTATCACACCTTTTATCCCCAAGGTCCCATTTCTCAAATTTTGGAGGTGTTGCCTAACGACTATGTACCAGTTGCAGGAGATGGCTTGACCATGATAATTCAAGTGTAGTGCCAGATTAGCTTGGCGCCTGCAGGCGCCAAGCTAATCTGGCACTACCCTTGAATTATCATGGTCAAGCCAGCTCCATGCTGTAGGGATCCGGGGCTAAAAGGGTTAAGAAAAACACAGTATACGTCCACTGGCAGTGAAAGTGTTAATGGGCGTGATGTTAGTGCCTTTTCTAAGGCCGTTGCCCTACTTGTCCTTTTTTTCCGAGCAGTAGAGATGCCGGGATATTGCTGTAGGGATCCGGGGCTAAAAGGGTTAAAAAAAACAACACAGTATACGTCCACTGGCAGTGAAAGGGTTAATGGGCGTGATATTTCTGTGCCTTTTCTAAGGCCATTGCCCTACTGGTCCTTTTTTTCCGAACAGTAGAGATTACACGTATTTAGCGTGGGTACTTGATGATTTTGCGTGTTGTGCACACGCACAATAATAATATATATAATAATAATAATAATAATAATAATAATAATAATAATAATAATAATAATGTACATTTATATAGCGCTTAATCTCCAAATAAATGACGCTCTAAGCGCTTTACAAAAGCAAAAATCACAGAACAAAAAGTACAAGAAGGTAAAGGCTACAATAAATATTACAAAAACTGAAGAGCTTGTACTCACATATACACACACCGATACAAGAACAGGTACTGCCAACGATTGCTAACACACTGAAAATGTATCTAACTATACGCATAAGAAAAAAGATAGGTCTTGAGCAGTGATTTGAAAGCAGACAGAGTTGGATTATGTCTGAGATGGGCTGGAAGGTCGTTCCAGGTGACTGGACCGAAATAAGAAAAAGCGCGTTCGCCCTGGCTAGACTTCTTTCGCCTAGGAACCCTGAAATAACGCGTGTCTGATGCTAAACTGAGGGATCTTGAAGGCGTGTAAATATGAAGCAGGTCGGACAAACATGGGGGATCAGAACCGGTAATAGCATTGTAACAAATAACAGAAACCTTGTACTATGTACAATGGCACAATGGTTGTCTCCTTCGATTCACTACCACTGATCAGCGGAGGCCAATGAAAGGAAACGTCCGGAGTCCGTGGTTCATACGAAGGCGAAGGCAGACGAAGTGTGTACAATGCGAGAACTAGAAGAAAAAAATAACAGAGAACACGATACTGTAGTTATCGATATTGTAGCAGAGGAGCCCTCTGCTAACGCTATCGCTAGTTACTACCAGCGAGTCAGAGTTCAGTGGTTTAGTGCACGCTGGGCGCACTGTGAGCGAGAATTTTGCTGACTTAGCTAGTTAGTGTGTAGCAGACTACACGCGCGAAGCTGTGACGTAGTTTCCGGACCCAGAGGCTGGGAGCCTATATAAAGCGGCCGATTCTCAGTCTCGTCGGTGGTTGTGCATAATGATCACCCTCCCCTTTCCCCCTGTGAGCGGTTGTGAATAATGATCTCTCACATTCCAGTCCCTTTCCCCCTGTGAGCGGTTGTGAATAATGATCTCTCACATTCCAGTCCCCTTTCCCCCTGTGAGCGGTTGTGAATAATGATCTCTCACATTCCAGTCCCTTTCCCCCTGTGAGCGGTTGTGAATAATGATCTCTCACATTCCAGTCCCTTTCCCCCGTGAGCGGTTGTGAATAATGATCTCTCACACTTCCCGGCCCTACCCCACGAGGCGGTTGTGAATAATGATCACCTCGAGCCACCCCGACCCTACCCCACGAGGAGGTTGTGAATAATGATCACCTCGAGCCACCCCGACCCTACCCCACGAGACGGTTGTGAATAATGATCATCTCGAACCACCCCGGCCCTATCCTATAGGGACAGTAGTGTTTCGGTTTAGTTCACCCAAATAGGGTTTAGGATGCGTTAGGACAGCGCGTAGGTTTTATTGGTAAGTGCGTATAGGTGTTAGGCCTAGGAGCTAGGTTCGCTAGGAATCGTATTCATCGTTGTAGGTGTCAGGCATAGGAGATAGGTTTGCTAGGTATCGTGTCGGAAGGTATAGGTGTTAGGCCTAAGGTGTTAAGGTTATTGGCACTTGCACTGGTTCGACTAATTTTGATTATGTTGTTTGTTTTATTATGAATGCTTTCTGGTATAAATAAATCTTGGAACCTTACTTCCATCTTATGATGCTCAGCGGCTAGAGTGAGAGCGAGACTGAGACTGTGCGTGTGTACGTGCGAGAGGTTTGTGTGTGTGTACGTCCGTGCATGTATGACGGTGTGACTGATCGTGCGAGCGCACGTTACTAGCAGCTCAGTAGGAACGATAACAACAAGTCCAATCAAAATAGGGTTTTTCTGGATACTGTGGTCGGTCCATTGCGCAAGCAACTTTGGCTTTTTGAACACAACGCGAGGCAAGTAAACACGGATTTCAGTTGTGCGCATGCGAGACTAGAGTAGATTTATTTACTCTCCACTGCAATCTCCAGTCCTTCCATAGACCACAAAAGGAATTCGGACTTAAACTCTGTAGGCACTTGAGTACTGTATTAGATGGGCAGTTTTTGTCTATCTGATAAACTATTTAAGTCGCCTACACCCAGTCACTGAGAGTCCGGTTACAGCACCAATTTTTTGAATGTCCCATAGAGTACGTACAATGGGTTCAAAACACGCTGGAACGAGTATTTCGTTTTGTACAAGAGAATTCAGAGGCTAGTGTCCAGCGGCAGAAACACTATCATGACAGAACGTGTAAAGAGAGACCAGTAGAGCCAGGCCGAATGTGGGTCTGGAGATGGTACCCACCAAAAGCTAAACAGAAACTAGGTCTAGGATGGACAGGTCCTTACAGAGTCATGGAGAAAGTTGGCAACAGTGCAGTGAAGATCGCCAAGAGCAGAAATGACAAGCCTATTGTAGTACACATTAATGATGTCAAACCCTACGAGGGTAGAAACCAGCCACTCAGTGAGAATGAAAGTGAGTGTGCAACAGAAACTGGAAGCGAGAGTAGTGAGAGTCAGATGAGTGATCTGATAGTAGCTGAAGAAAGGGATGAAGAGGAAACTATTATCAGAACTAGAAGGGGAAGAGAAGTCAGGGCCCCTAGGAGGTATTCCCCATCCTCGTCATAATTCTGAATTTGAGACTACGTTTTGTCGAATGCTACGCGCTCAATATTATGATTTTTATGTATTGCGCGTTCAAATTAGTCCATATGTAACACATTTTGATATTCTGAATGTCCAGTGATTAATATTTTTGTGTGCATATTTTGTTGCAAGACTTTTGGTACCAATTTTGTATGGTGCTTAAACTTTGTTCTGTGGAGCCACCGTGGTGGTGCGCATTGGTTTTTGTGTTCGTTTGTTTGGAAATATTTTGAATTTGGTTTCAGCGACTCTTGACCCAATGCCAGGAGAGTATTGTGGTCAGTGAGACACGCGCGTGTCTCACATGTCCGAAATAACTGGGGAAGTTCGTGCTGGCTCTAGTCGGCTTCCCTAGAGACCCTTTGAAAGTGAGTTGGGCCCCCAGCTCACATTGTCCGCTAATATGCACTTGAGACAGGCGTCTGTCTCATACCTGTCTTGAAGTAAGCCAGTGGCTCTAACTGGAAACTCCAAGACGAGAGTGTTGCCCGGTCGGCTCTGACCAAGTAACCTCTCACGTCACGCGAGTCAGCGGAAAAGAACTCTAAACATCAAGAAAGACCAAGCACACTCTTCAAGGACGAACAATGCCATGACTGAGTATCCGTTAAGTTTGTTTCTTTTCAGATGTCTCCTTTGCATGCATACATTTTTTGTGTTGAATTAGAAATGTTTTTGATTTTCCATTTTATTGTCGTCGTATTGCTTTGTGCATGCCTAGACGTCTGAATCATATATCATTTTTTTATAATAATATGTAATCATCTGACTATGCTGTTTTGAAGGTTTTGTACCTCAGCAACAAACTGGTTGTTTGTTTTTGTACTGTATTTTGAACTTTTTGGCATAAGATTTTTGAATATTTTTGGTTAGGTTTTGTACTCGATTTTACCTCAGGAATTTTCACTTTGAAATCGTCGGATTTCACTGGTGCTAATGTTGGGTGTGTGTTACGTGAACCAGTTTGCTCACACGGGTTTCGAGAACTCAATGAGATGTGGACCAAATGTTACCCGAACAGTCTGATAGACTGATTTTTGCTTTTGTATGTTTTTTTTTTTTTTTTTTGCAGACTAAGTGAGTCTTGATTTTGCTATGGTCTTGGACTTCTGGTAACAAATGCTTTTGCAATGTTTGCATTGTTGTGTATCAGCCAGCAGGATGATACCAGTACTTTAATTTTGGTTTTGAAACTTCGTTTCTTTAGTTGTTGCTTTTTTGTGGATTATTTCATGCAGTGGCTATGCATTTTGAGTGGTGCTGAAGCTTGTTGATTTTCACGAGCGCATCACGGTTGCTGAAATGGTTGCTCATGCGTGTTCATGACAGGGATCATGTTTTGAAATGTGTTTTGAATGTTTTATTAATTTGGACTTTGATTTGATTTTGTTTGAATTTTCTTGTGCATGCATCACGATTTTATTTTGTTGAATTTGTTGAACTTCTTTTGAATTTGGATTTCAGTACTGTGCATGCCAGAAGTAATTTTCTTGAACTGACTTGGTGCATTTCATTTAGTTTGTGTGACTTTATTCCTTTTGTTGACTAATGTGTCGTGCACATAAGGTCTTAAGGAGGAGGGAGTGTAGCAGAGGAGCCCTCTGCTAACGCTATCGCTAGTTACTACCAGCGAGTCAGAGTTCAGTGGTTTAGTGCACGCTGGGCGCACTGTGAGCGAGAATTTTGCTGACTTAGCTAGTTAGTGTGTAGCAGACTACACGCGCGAAGCTGTGACGTAGTTTCCGGACCCAGAGGCTGGGAGCCTATATAAAGCGGCCGATTCTCAGTCTCGTCGGTGGTTGTGCATAATGATCACCCTCCCCTTTCCCCCTGTGAGCGGTTGTGAATAATGATCTCTCACATTCCAGTCCCTTTCCCCCTGTGAGCGGTTGTGAATAATGATCTCTCACATTCCAGTCCCCTTTCCCCCTGTGAGCGGTTGTGAATAATGATCTCTCACATTCCAGTCCCTTTCCCCCTGTGAGCGGTTGTGAATAATGATCTCTCACATTCCAGTCCCTTTCCCCCGTGAGCGGTTGTGAATAATGATCTCTCACACTTCCCGGCCCTACCCCACGAGGCGGTTGTGAATAATGATCACCTCGAGCCACCCCGACCCTACCCCACGAGGAGGTTGTGAATAATGATCACCTCGAGCCACCCCGACCCTACCCCACGAGACGGTTGTGAATAATGATCATCTCGAACCACCCCGGCCCTATCCTATAGGGACAGTAGTGTTTCGGTTTAGTTCACCCAAATAGGGTTTAGGATGCGTTAGGACAGCGCGTAGGTTTTATTGGTAAGTGCGTATAGGTGTTAGGCCTAGGAGCTAGGTTCGCTAGGAATCGTATTCATCGTTGTAGGTGTCAGGCATAGGAGATAGGTTTGCTAGGTATCGTGTCGGAAGGTATAGGTGTTAGGCCTAAGGTGTTAAGGTTATTGGCACTTGCACTGGTTCGACTAATTTTGATTATGTTGTTTGTTTTATTATGAATGCTTTCTGGTATAAATAAATCTTGGAACCTTACTTCCATCTTATGATGCTCAGCGGCTAGAGTGAGAGCGAGACTGAGACTGTGCGTGTGTACGTGCGAGAGGTTTGTGTGTGTGTACGTCCGTGCATGTATGACGGTGTGACTGATCGTGCGAGCGCACGTTACTAGCAGCTCAGTAGGAACGATAACAACAAGTCCAGTCAAAATAGGGTTTTTCTGGATACTGTGGTCGGTCCATTGCGCAAGCAACTTTGGCTTTTTGAACACAACGCGAGGCAAGTAAACACGGATTTCAGTTGTGCGCATGCGAGACTAGAGTAGATTTATTTACTCTCCACTGCAATCTCCAGTCCTTCCCTAGACCACAAAAGGAATTCGGACTTAAACTCTGTAGGCACTTGAGTACTGTATTAGATGGGCAGTTTTTGTCTATCTGATAAACTATTTAAGTCGCCTACACCCAGTCACTGAGAGTCCGGTTACAATATTTTCCCAACGTTTTGTTGAGGAAGAAGAAGAAAACAAAGGTCGAGGTCATACGTGGCGGAACTTTTCTTTTGTACCATGCCTGGCACCATGCTGAAGTTCCAAATAACCAAACTTTGCATCTGTCTTTAACCCCTTGACGACGCCGTTCGGCGGAGTCCGCCGACGGTATGCAGTTACACGTCTTTTGCGCCGAAAGGTATGTAGCAACACGTATTTTGCGCCAAACGGTATGTAGTTACACGTCTTTTGCGCCAAATGGTATGTAACTACACGTCTTTTGTGCCGAACGGTATGTAGCTACACGTCTTTTGCGCCAAATGGTATGTATTACACGTATTTTGCGCCAAACGGTATGTAGTTACACGTCTTTTGCGCCAAATGGTATGTAACTACACGTCTTGTGTGCCAAACGGTATTTAGCTACACGTGTTTTGCGCCAAACGGCATGTAGTTACACGTCTTTTGCGCCAAATGGTATGTAGCTACACGTCTTTTGTACCAAACGGTATGTAGTTACACGTCTTTTGCGCTGAACGGTATGTAGCAACACGTCTTTTGCTCTGAACAGTATGTAGTTACACGTCTTTTGTGCCGACCGGTATGTAGCTACACGTCTTTTGCGCCGAACGGAATGTAGTTACACTCTATTGCGCCAAACGGTATGTAACTACACGTCTTTTGTGCTCAACGGTATGTAATTACACGTCTTTTGCGCCAAACGGTACGTAACTACACGTCTTTTGCGCCAAACAACTGTTAAACTGTTGTGGGAAAAAGATTTTAACTGTAGGGGCCTAATTAGTCAAGGCGTCCAAATCCAACCACTGACTCAGTATTTTATACGGTAATTAGAAATTATACAGTAGGCCTATGCACGCAAGAAAACTGTAGTGTATTTTTTTTTATTTTTTAAATACAATGGATGGAAGGAGACAACGAACGAATGAGGGAGGGAGAGAGAGAGAAAGAGAGAGAGAGAGAGAGAGAGAGAGAGAGAGAGAGAGAGAGAGAGAGAGAGAGAGAGAGAGAGAGAGAGAGACTTCAGAGAGAGAGAGAGAGAGAGAGAGAGAGAGAGAGAGAGAGAGAGAGAGAGAGAGAGAGAGAGAGAGAGAGAGAGATGAAATGAAATGAAATGAAACTTTATTTTACAAGGATACAGACCTATTTTCAGTCTTGTCCTTGCTACACACTACAACAAATATAACAATAACACACACACACACACACACACACACACACACACACACACACACACACACACACACACACACACACACACACACACACCTCATTCTCTCACGTACACCCACAGGTCGATGGCCTAACAGTACAGAAAGATACACATATGGGCAGGATATAAGACTATAGTTACATATTCATATAAATGTACATACGTATCAAATCAATAGTACCAGAAACAAACAAACAAACAAACAAACAAAAATGATATGAGAAAAAAAGAAGAAAAAAGGTTACACATCTACTCATTCAACCCATAATATACGCGCACGCACGCACACACTCATGCGCTCGCGGGCGTATGCACAAACTGACACCGATGTTCTTACTGTAAAGGCAAATGAAGAGTCCAGATTTTGAAAAGAAAATAGGCAACGGTAGAGTGGGCTTATAGTCAGGGCGAGAGTTTACTGATAGTTTGTGACCGTAAAAACATGACGTTAGGTGCTCATAGCTTATTTAGGTGCTGCGCTAGACGGGTCCTGAATGTAAAAAGGGATGGGGCGGCAGCAGTATCTGCTGGTAATGAGTTCCACAGTATGGCTCCCGAATAAGATAGGCTCGTTTTAAATATGTCGAGGCGTGGCCTAGGTACGTACAGATTGTTCCACGTTGTCTTGTACGGTGTGCTAGCGGGACTAAAGAGGCCCGTTAGGTAGCGAGGAGTTTGGAGAGGCTGATTTTTAACATCAACACACCCTTAAGTAGCTTACGTAAAGGCAGCATGCCATGGGCTTTGAGTCGGTCGTCGGTGCTGTCTTTACTATTAGAAAGGATTAACTTAGCTGCCCGCCGGTGGAGAGCATTAAGTCTTTTTATGCAGCATCGCTACACCCATCCCAAACTGTAGATGCATAATCTATATGTGATTGAATGTGAGCGTTATAAAAAAAAAAAAAGTGTAGGCGTGTCTGTAATATGAGAAAGCTTAGAGAGGAGGAATAAATTTCTAGACACGGTTCGACATATACTATTGACATGAGCCGGCGTGCCAAGTAAGCTGATCGTCGATAGTGACGCTCAACAACCTGTGCTCTTTGGCTTTGAGCCGAGTGAAAGGCTGAGTGGAGGCGGGTGCAGCTGATGCTTCTGGGGAGTATCGATTAACATGCACTCTGTTTTTGATGGGTTAGGTATCATATAATTTTCATGGCACCATCTAGAAACATCGTTAATACTGCGTTGAAGTGAGGAATTAATTTTGGAGATGTCGGCTGGTGAAACGTCTAGGGTAGCGTCGTCAGCAAACATGCTGCACCTTACATTTGGCTGTGAAATATGTAGTGGTCGGTCGTATATATAATTAGAAAATAAAACTGAGAGGACCTAAAATAGAACCTTGAGGGACTCCATGCTTTATGACACCTTCCATAGAACGTTTGCCGTTAACAAACACATACTGACACCTATTGTCCAAGTCAGTATTGAAAGAAAGCTAAGGAATTTGTGTTTATATGATACGTCGCTAGCTTCTGCAGCAAAAGTCCATGATTGACTAGATCAAATGCTTTTGAAAAATCTAAAAATACAGCACCTGCCATCTGAGCCTTGTTAATAGACGTAAGCCAAGTATTTGTTAGGTGAGATAAGAATGGTGGGGTCTAAATCCTGACTGCAGGGGGCGAATTAAGTTGTGCTTCTCTAGAAAAATTGCTCAGGTGTCTGTGAACATGTTTTTCTATTGGTTTTGATAGGGCTGACAAAAGGGAGATCTGTCTAAATTTGTTAGGATCTGTGAGGTCCTTACTTTTAGGCAAGAGAATAACGTTTGTTATTTTCCACCAGGTCATAAATGCACCGTGTTGAAGGATAAGATTATAAATAAATGTCAGAGACTCGACAACGTATGGGGCAGCCATTTTTAGAAAGTATGTACTGATGCCGTCATGACCTAGTGAGCGCTAGATTTTTTTTAGCTGACATCGATTTTCCAACATCAAACACGCTCATAAACGGAATATAGAAAGAAACATTTGGTTTTAGCTTTTCCTCACAAAAGATTTTAAGTTTCTCCGAGACAGATGGTGTGTCTAGTTCAGCAATACTGGTATCTAACAATGAATCGGTGGCAGACGAGAGAGAGAGAGAGAGAGAGAGAGAGAGAGAGAGAGAGAGAGAGAGAGAGAGAGAGAGAGAGAGAGAGAGAGAGAGAGAGAGAGAGAGAGAGAGAGAGAGAGAGAGAGAGAGAGAGAGAGAGAGAGAGAGAGAGAGAGAGAGAGAGAGAGAGAGAGAACAATGAACAATGAACCTTTATTTTCCAACGGTAGAAGTTATTGGTAACAGGACCAGTTTTCAAACTTGCCGTTGCTACATCTACTACATAAATGACATAGACATGTAAACATACACATACCACACACTGACGCATGTATGCACTCGCTCACGCACGCACGCCCGCACATACACACGCACGCTCACACACACACAAACTTGCACACGCACGCACTTAGACACACACGCACACATATACACACACGCTCTCGGACACGCACTCCAGACATACGTACGCGCATAGCGCGTACGCACAAAAATATAAAATGAGTAAAAATGCAAAGTAAAGCAATACACAGAAAATCATTAAGTACATTAGAATTCATACAGCAAAGGCAAATATGTATATATGTGCTCTCTCTCTCTCTCTCTCTCTCTCTCTCTCTCTCTCTCTCTCTCTCTCTCTCTCTCTCTCTCTCTCTCTCTCTCTCGCTTATTGACCACATATATACTAATAAACCCAAAGCCGTCTCTGACGTTGATGTCTCAAATCTTAGTGTTAGTGATCATTATCCTGTGGCTTGCTCCTGGTCTTCTAAACTCCCTAAACCAAAAAAGAACGGCCATACAACTATAACGTATAGGACATTCAAACACTTCAGGAAAGACGAATTTCTATTTGATCTAGAAAATACTCCTTTTAATGACGTGCTCCTGTCCTATGATCCTAATACCGCCCTCAGTATTTGGTACTCTCTTTTCCTAAATGTACTTAATAAACATGCTCCTCTACGCGAGAGGAGGGTAAAATCTAACACTCTTCCTCCCTGGCTTACTCCGGAAATCATGCAGGCGATGGCGCTTAGAAACGATCTACGTAGCAATAAAATGTTCACTGAATATAAGCAACAGCGTAACCGTGTTAAATACATGATCAGAGAGGCAAGAAAAAAGTTAGTTCGTGACACGGTTAAAGACAGCAAAGATACCTCTACTATATGGCGCCTTCTAAACACACTTACTAGGGGGTCTCCAAGTACCGCAACTACCATTCCCACTAATCTTACTGCTGATACATTCAATGACCATTTTCTTTCGATTGCCAAATCTCTAATATCGCCAAGCCAGGATAACACTTATCACCGTTCAAATTTGCTGTCTGAGTTTTGTCAACAAAGAACAATGGGCACAGCCCCCTTCAACATCCCTATGTTAGCTGTTCATGAAGTGGGTTTACTTATAAGTAACCTTCCAAATAAAAAGTCCTCGGGGCCTGATGACATCAGCCCGAAAATACTTAAACTGTCTCTCCCATACATTGTAGAATCCTTAACTTATATTTATAATCTCTGTATCCAGCATAACACTTTTCCTAACGAACTTAAATATGCCAAAGTAATTCCACTTCCAAAAACAAAAGATCGTTCTGATCCTAATAATTATCGGCCTATTTCTTTATTATCTGTTTTGTCCAAACCACTGGAAAGGCACGTTCATAAACACCTGCTTGCTTACCTAGAAAACCGTAAGCTCTTCCACCCTTTCCAATCCGGATTTCGTCCGCAGCATTCATGCCACACAGCACTTACACGCCTTGTTGACACATGGCTCAAGGGTATGAATAAGTCACAGTTAACAGGAGTAGTCTATCTGGATTTTAAGAATGCTTTTGATCTGATTAACCATACTATTCTGACTGCTAAGCTTCACACATACCTCAATAACGGAGACGCAGTTGCTTTTTTCACATCTTACCTTACTAAAAGAAAACAAAAGGTTCTTGTTCATGGCTCATACTCCTCTCTCAAAGATGTAAGCTTCGGTGTGCCCCAAGGGTCTGTACTGGGCCCTCTACTGTTTTGCTTATTTATCAATGATTTGCCTCTACATATTACTTGCCAAGATGTACAATGCGACCTTTTTGCTGACGACACCTCAGTTCATACTACTAGTAAAGATATACAGGTAATTTCCGACAACCTACAACAAAGTCTTCATGAAGTATCAGCTTGGTGTATAAACAATTCTATGGTTGTTCATCCAGCCAAAACGAAATCGATGGTAGTCGCCACGCGCCAAAAAACAGCAGATAATGCCTCTATTACTTAACCTTTCACTTAAAGGTAGTCAGGTAGAACAGGTAAATGAACATCGAGTACTGGGGATTAAAATCGACAGTCAGCTAAAATGGCAAGCTCATACAGACGCCTTATGCAAAATAGTAGCCAAAAATCTCTTTATGTTATCAAAACTGAAATATTATACTGATTCAGATACCCGTAAACTATTTTATAACGCTCACATACGTTCTTATATCGATTACGCGTCATCGGTATGGGATGGGTGTAGTGAGGTCCATTTAAAGAGACTCAATTCCCTACACAGACGAGCGGCCAAAATAATCTGCCCTGATCAACACCTTAGCACTGAAGAAAAGCTCTCAAAAGCAGGTCTCCTGCCACTTCAAGATCATTTTAAATATAACAAAGCAATCTTTATGTTCAAAGTGTGGAAACGCAAAACACCTGAGTACATCTCCACTTTGTTCCGTAAGTCTGAGTCCAAGCTTGGAAACATCAGAAAGCTTTTCATAGTCCCAAAACCAAGGATCGATCTATATAAAACTAGCTTATCCTTCTCAGGGGCACTTATCTGGAATGCCCTTCCAGACCATGTAAAATCCGCCTCCTCGCTAGCCTGTTTTAAAAAGGGTCTCTTCAAATATTTTGTGGATCACTCGTAGGGATGACTCAACCACTTGTATTATATGTTTCTTTTTATGCTGGGTCCAATTTATTCCCAATTAAGTCTGTTATCCTTTTCAATTATCATTTGGACTACTTAGCTCTGTCTATGTGTGAAGGGGGGTGGGTGGGGTGGGGGGTGTCTGTGAGTCTATGAGTATGTCTGTCTATGTGAATAGTGTTGTCATCGCTTTGCAAGTATTATGTTTACTTATATGTATGTATATTTGTAGTTAGTCTTGTAGTTGTTAGCAACGGCAGGTTTGTAAAATGGCTGTGTCGATGACGATGTCAATGCCTAAAGCGTTGTAAAATAAAGTTTAATTGATTCATTGATTCATTGATTCATTGATTCTCTCTCTCTCTCTCTCTCTCTCTCTCTCTCTCTCTCTCTCTCTCTCTCTCTCTCTCTCTCTCTCTCTCTCTCTCTCTCTCTCTCTCTCTTCGCCCCTGCCTCCGAATCTAATGATGCCCTTAGGGAGGCCTGTGATCAGATGAAAATTCTGTTTATCGACAAAACCCCCACCTTCCTCACAGCCAACGGAGCCCCAAGGAAAAAGCTGTACCAGGATGGCATTCACCCCAGTCCTGTCGGTGCCATGAAACTAGCCATGAACATCCGCTTTGCGGGTGCTCCACGCCGCCCCCAAAACACACCTGAGGCAGGTGCTCCACGCCGCCCCCACAACACACCTGAGGCAGGTGAAAACCGACAAGTCAGTGGCAGTAGGCAGCCCAGAAACTATCCTCACCAGGACAGCCATCATGACGCTTCTCCCCGGGGCGTCGGTCATTTTCCCAAATATCAAGAACTGGCACACCGAAACCGATACAATCCCCACACCGGCCCCGGTTCTCTCCACGGACCTGAGCAGGGTCATGGCGGGCCCTTAATGACGTCACACCACGGCCCGGCCCCAGCGCGACCATACAACCACTCGTCTGGCCACGCCCCTTCACATTTCGCCGACCAAGGACACGCCAGGCCGCACATCGCGTCACAAGTGGACTTCCCCAGCATGCCGCAGGCTAGCGGGTACGTACCCGCCGGTCACCCGTTTGCTGCGCCCGCCACAAGCCACCGAGGGTGGGAACAATCAGGAATAACGGGCAACCCTAGCCACGATTCAGCCCAGGCCATGCAGATCATCACCCAACTACTGCTGCCTTTTCTACCGAAGTACTAATTGTCGTCTAATCACTTGTAATGCGTGTGAGCGTTGCTTGTGAGTATCCGATACACTATCCCTTAGCCTTGACTAATTGGAAATGGAGTACTAATTATCGGTTACTCATTTGCAGCGAGCATGAGCGCTGCACGTGACTCTCTGGTAATAATCCAATATCTATACCCCTCATTTGTCTTGATAAAATCCGAAATAGTAATTACTGGTTACTCATACGCGGCGCGCATGCGCGTTGCTTATGACTATCTGATAATTATGTAATGTTAGTTGTGTGCACACGAAGAGACGTTAACCGCGTTACATATGGAGGTTTGAACGGTGCCTTTATCTCAGATTACGACTGGACACTTGATTATAGTTTGTGACTATCATCAGACTTTTCCTATCGGAACATTTCATTTTGCCTTTTTATGTCGTTAGTGTGTGTGCACGGTCGTGCCTCTTGACAAGATTAGACTGTTGGCCAGTGGTGACTGTTGCAGGTTGTGTTGCTAATGACATTGTCCACAGGTTTTGGTGTACAAAGCACTATCCATATGATAAAGTCACAGGTCTTACAGCGTGTGGACTAACGTGATTGTGACTTAATTATTGAAAAGCGCAACGCGTGACTTAGTTTGTGCGCTGTGCCACATCTATACTAAGAATCAGAGGTCACTTAAAACCTCTGCACTCAAACAGCTGGGCGAGTGGAAAATAGTCTTTTCCGCTGGCTCTGTGGTATAGATTGTGCAGATTCGTTGACATTATCAGCGCAAAACTGGACATTATCTTGTTTGCAGTGAAAACGCGCTATTGCTTTAATTTGTTTTCTTGCACTGTCAGTTTATCAAATTATTTTGTGTACTTCTGTTTGACGGTTCACCTTTACCTATCCGGTTTGCACTGTGTGTATGATTGTTACTTTTGTGTGTGTGTGTTTCTTTTGTGTTGTGAGACAGTTTACATTCTTTTTGTGTTATAATCTTTAATGCCTGTGCTAGCCTCAATGGCGAAAGCGAGCATAAGGGAATGTACCTTACGTGTAGGCCATCTTAACGTGTTTCATCTTTACAATAAGATACCTGACTTAGCTTGTTTTCTTAACAATCCCACACCGTCACCGTTTCACTTGTTTGGCGTCACTGAGACACGCTTGAGCTCGAACATCAGTGATGAAGCCATTAGTATCCCTAACTTTTCTGTAATCAGAAGAGATCCTTCCTCCCCAGGCCAAACAGGCATTGCCGTCTACATCCACCGGTCTATTCAACACTTAGTCCGTAGACGTCAAGATCTAGAAGCCGCAGATGTTGAGTGCGTGTGGATTGAAGTAAAGCGTCCTTTTTTGGCTCCATCATACGTAGGCTTCTTGTACCGTAACCCGGCGGCTGACTTTAGTTGGTAAGACCATTTCACCTGTAAATTAGATAAAGTCTGTAAAATAAACGCCGACATCATTCTAATGGGTGATTTCAATATCAATTTACTAAAACCCCACACCGCGTGGGAAACAACATCTTCCTTATTTGGGCTGGTGCAGCTGGTGCAGTCACCCACTAGGATTACTGCTGCATTGTCCACTCTCATAGACCATATTTATACCAATGACCCTAAATCTGTGACTGACGTTTCTGTTGCCGACTTGAGCATTAGCGATCATTTCCCTGTAGTGTGTAACTGGGCTGCGCAAATTCCAAAGACTAAAAAGAAAGGTCATATCACCGTAACATATCGCTCTTTTAAACATTTTAACCAACACGCATTTTTACATGATCTTAGTAATGCGTGCTTTGACTCAGTAACCGAGTCCAACGACCCAGAGGTTGCTCTATCTGCATGGTACAGCATTTTCCTTGGGGTACTCAACAAACACGCACCCCTCAGGGAGAGGCGTGTCAAAAGCGCGGTACTACCCCCATGGATTACAAAAGAACTGATGCAGGCCATGGAGTTTAGGAACACCCTCAGGAGAGAAAAGAAGTTTGACGAGTTTAAAGAGCAGCGTAATCGCGCCGCGTCAAGTATATGTTACGCGAAGCGAAAAAAGCCTTTGTAAGAAATACTATTAAAAACAACAAAGACGGGTCTGCTATTTGGCGCGTCCTGAATTCCCTTACCCGAGGCTCTAGTGCATCCACGGTAATCCCTAGTGATCTATCCGCTGACATGTTTAATAATCACTTCCTGTCTGTTGCTGAAGTTTTCTCAACACAAGGAAGTGTCAATGATAAGTGTTTCGATATTTTAATTAACTACTGCAATCAGAAGACTGTGACTCCTTTTAGCATTCCATCGATTGCAATACATGAAGTAGGTAAATTCATAAGTAGTCTCGCGAACAAGAAGTCATCAGGCCCTGAAGACATAAATCCTAAAGTTCTGAAACTATCCCTACCTTACATTGTTGAATCGCTGACATACATTTACAACCTATGTCTCCATCAGTGTGTATTTCCTACACAGCTTAAACTTGCAAAAGTAATTCCACTACCGAAATCCAAGGACAGGGGAAATCTGAATAATTATAGACCGATTTCGTTACTGTCCGTGTTAAGCAAACCTCTCGAGCGACATGTACACAAACATTTGTCTCAGTATTTAGAGACAAATAATATGCTTCATCCCTTCCAGTCTGGGTTTCGTCCGAAGTATTCCTGTCATACAGCGCTAAGCAGACTTGCAGATAAGTGGTTATCTAACGTAAACAATTCGCAACTGACGGGTGTTATTTACCTTGACTTTAAGAAGGCGTTTGACCTGGTTAACCACGACACTCTGATAAGCAAACTTAGTCATTATTTAAAAAACGTCTCAGCAGTTTCCTTCTTTAGTTCATATCTAAAGGGAAGAAAGCAAAAGGTTGTAGTTAATGGATCACACTCTGAAATGAAGGAGGTTAAGTTTGGAGTGCCTCAAGGGTCAGTGTTAGGCCCTCTTCTATTTTGTTTATACATCAACGATCTGCCTCTTCACCTAACGTCAGAATCTGTCGAATGTGACTTGTTTGCTGACGATACGTCAATCCACACGGCAAATAAAAACCTTAATGTGGTTGCAGATGACTTACAACAGAGCCTTGATGAGGTGTCCGCCTGGTGTGAACGTAACTCAATGAGTATCCATCCAGCAAAAACCAAGTCAATGGTAATTGCGACACGCCAAAAACACCAATTAAGCCCCCTTTCACTTGATTTGTCCTTCGAAGGCAATTCTATTGAGCAAGTGTCTGAACACCGCCTCCTTGGAATTATCATAGATGATCAGCTCAAATGGCAGGCACACACACATAAAGTGTGTAAAACTGTTTAAAGAAACATTTTCATGCTGTCCAAACTGAAGCACTTCACTGACTTTGAAACCAGAAAATTATTTTATTATGCACATATTCAGTCCCACATTAATTATGCTTCGACGGTGTGGGATGGCTGCAGAGATGTACATTTAAAAAGACTGAACTCCTTACACAGAAGAGCAGCGAAATTAATTTTACCTGATCCTACTTTGACAACGGATGATAAGATTTACAAAGCGGGACTTCTTTCTCTCAAAAAGCAGTTTGCATTCAACAAAGGTGTTCTCCTTTTTAAGATTCGGAATGACAACACTCCGGAATATCTAACCCAGCTGCTAGTCCGGTCACAGTCCCGCTATGGCGACACAAAAAGCCTATATGTAGCACCCAAAACCAGAATAGACTTATTTAAAACCAGTCTAGCATTCTCGGGGGTGACTTTGTGGAATTCGCTTCCATCCCACACGAAGACCACTCCAACGGTATCATGTTTCAAGAAAAGTCTTTTTGAACATTTATCTTCGCAGCCATAACTATCTTCAAGCTTTGCTTTCTATACGTAGATATCATTGTTAGTAATGTACCCATTCTACTGCTGTGTATGTATAGTGCTGCTGTGTTGTTGCTTTTTTTTCTTCTTTCCCCCCCCTCCCCCCCCCCCCTTACCATTGCTCCAACTCCCCCAAAACACCGTAGGTGTTCGTCCTATACATGTATTAATGTAATGTAATTGTTGTGTTGTAGATGTAGCAACGGCAGATTTGAAAAATGGCATTGCCTCTGGCATTGTTAATATCTTTACCGTTGTAAAATAAAGATTCATTGATTCATTGATTCTCTCTCTCTCTCTCTCTCTCTCTCTCTCTCTCTCTCTCTCTCTCTCTCTCTCTCTCTCTCTCTCTCTGTCTCACACACACACACACACACACACACAGCACGCACGCACACACACACACACACACACACACACACACACACACACACGCACGCACACACACACACACACACACACACACACACACACACACACACACACACACACACACACACACACGCGTGAGCGCGCGCCCAAAAATATCGCGTACACACATATGAAGGCAAAAACATTATACATAGTACATGCAGTATTCAATGTACTCTTGACACTCAGATATTATGGTCCACTGTATATTATATATAAAAAACAAAATTTAAAAAAAAAAAACAGTCGCTCTCTCTCTCTCTCTGTCTCTCTCACTCGCACACACACACACACACACACACACAACACACAACACACAACACACACACACACACACACACAGACATTCTCACACACACAAACATTCACACACCTGAACACACGCGCAAGTTATCCCTGTACTGTAATGATTAGATTACGTCAGAGATTCTAGGTGTTTGAAGAGTCTGACCCTAAATGAGGTGAGCGTCTTTGCGTTTCTGATTTCTGCAGGAATAGAATTCCAGAATGAACTTCCCGAGAATGACAAACTGGTTTTGAATAAATCAATACGCGGCAGGGGTACTTTGAAATGGTGTCCATGTCTAGAAGCTACAGATATCCGTTCGGGCTGAGAAAAAAGAACTCAAGTACAGTGGACATGATTGCTTGTACAGCTTGTACATCAATACACCTTTATTGAACTGAAAGTGATGGGATAGAGGGAACATTTTTAAAGTTTTAAGCTTTTCGTCAGTTGAGAGTTCGGGATCGGGAAATATAAGCTTAGCAGCTCTCCTATGTAGGGAGTTCAGCCTCTTCAAATGTACATCACTAGAACCATCCCACACTGTTGATGCATAGTCTATGTGCGATTTGACATGAGCATTGTAGAAAAGAAGACGCGCATCTGTGTCAGTAATTGTTTTCAATTTTGACAACATATACAGGCCGCTGGAAATCCTTTTGCACACATTATTAATATGCAGTTGCCATTTAAGCTGATCATCTATAGTGACCCCCAAGAGGCGGTGGTGTGATACTTGCTCAATTGGGCTGTCGTTTATACACAGACTAAGAGAGAGCGGGCATAGCTGGTGCTTTTGACGTGTGGTTATAACCATACATTCTGTTTTTGACGGATTCAGGGACATGGAGTTGGAATGACACCAGTCCGTGACCTCATGCAGGCTTTCCTGCAGACGCGTGCTAATTGCAGCTACATCTTTGTGAGGAGTATGTAGTGTGCAGTCGTCAGCAAACATGTCACAAGAAATATCCCGGCAACTAATATGCAGTGGAAGGTCATTGATAAATATGCAGAACAGCAATGGCCCGAGGACAGAGCCCTGAGGCACTCCGCTTTTGACGAGACCATACGAGGAGTAGGATCCATTTAACAGTACTCTTTGCTTCCTTCCGCTTAAATATGAAGTAAACAATGAGACAGCACCTGCATTGCAGAGATATGCTTGAAGTTTTGAAAAAGAATGTTATGATTTACAAGATAAAAAACTTTCTTGAAATCAATAAAGATCGACCCAGTTATTTGGGAGTTATTCATGGATGCTAGCCACGCATCAATAAGTCTTGTCAGTGCCGTGTGGCAAGAATGCTTGGGGCGAAAGCCGGACTGAAATACGTGCAAAAGACTGCGACTCTCCAAATATTGATAAAGGTGTTTGTGCACGTGTCTTTCAAGAGGTTTGGAAAGGCTGGATAATATTGAAATGGGTATATAGTTATTAACATCAGACAGATCTTTTGATTTAGGCAAAGGGATAACCTTGGCTTGCTTCAGTTCTGATGGAAACATATTTTGTTGGATACATAAGTTATAAATATACGTTAACGATTCTACTGTATAGGGAAGGAACAGTTTCAGTATTTTAGGGCTGATCTCGTCAGGTCCCGATGACTTTTTGTTTTTCAGTGACCCGATCAGTTTTCCTACTTCATACACAGCTAGAGGCGGTATAGAGAATGGGGGTTTGTCCTTAGTCTTCTGCTTACAGAAGTTAAGTACGGCCTCCGGGCATGTGTAAGACGCGTTACCGCTTGAGGGTATGACTGACTCGGCAACAGACAGAAAATGTTTATTAAAAGTGTCTGCAGTAATACTAGAAGGAATGGCTGACGATTTCTTGCTGTTACCTCGGGTGACGAGATTAACCGCGCGCCAGAGTGCGGCAGTATCTCTGTCTTCTTTAATCATTCGTTCAAAGAGAGACTTTTGAGCCCCGCGTACCATAGACTTGACACGGTTACGTTGTTTTTTGTATTCGCTAAATAGCTTGTGTCTCTTTAAGTCATTTCTCAATCTCATAGCTTCGATTATTTCTTGGTTTAGCCAAGGCGGTAACGTGTGGTTTTTTACCCGCTTTTGCCGCAAAGGGGCGTGTTTGTTAAGTACTCTTGGAAAGAGTCCATACCAAACAGCCAGAGCCTTTTCAGGGTCAGTTTCGTTATTAACGACATTGAAATGGTGTTTGATCAAGGTCTGCTAGAAAAGCAGACTGATTAAACTGTTTAAATGAGCGATACGTTATAGTTGTGTGCCCGTTCTTACGATGCACTGGCAGTTTTGTTGACCATGAACACACAGTAGGAAAGTGATCACTGATGCTGAGGTCAGGAACACTAACATTGAATACACTAAGGGGACGGTTGGTGTAAATGTGATCAATGAGTGTTGCGGTTGTTTTTGTGATCCTAGTAGGGGCCGAAACTAACTGTTCTAAGCCTGTTTGTGTGGTGATGCAATCCCATGCGGTATGGGGCTTCAACATATCTATGTTAAAGTCGCCTAGTAGCAACGCGTCACAGTTAGGTAAGCCAACTTTTTCTACTGCATGCAAAAAATCATCGTACCATTCAAACTTGGCTGCTGGGTTACGATAACAAAAGCCGACGAAGACGGGTTTAGTTTTTGGAGCCCTAAATTCCAACCAAATGCACTCAACTTCCGGAGTTTCTAAGTCCTCACGCCTTTTTACTAAATGTTGGATTGAGTTATGGATGTAAACGGCAAGCCCAGTTTGACCAAGTACACGAGGGTCACGTCGAGTGATGCTAAAGTTAGATATGTGAACGGCTTCATCGCTTATGTCCGAGTTAAGTCGCGTCTCACTAAGACCAAACAGGTGGAATGGTTCAGAAGAGTTTAGAAAAAACATTCAAATCGGCCACCTTGTTAAAAAGATGGTAGATGTTCAAGTGACCAGTTTGAAGGCTTCCGTGTGTCTGAGCATTATGGATCATTTTGAATTCTAATTCTCACAACTGAAGTGCAACACAATACAAAAAAAAAATATAAACAGAGAGAATAAGAATAGTGTCAACGCAGTAAAACGCGGCTGAAGTTATAGCACCTCGTATCAAACGTCATAAACGGTGTCCAACACAGCGTTATCAAATGAAGATCGCTTTGATTAATAGTGTATCCACGTATGAATGCCACGCAAGCTGTCTAAATAGTGACTGTGGTATAGCACACGTATCAGATGTCACACGTGAAAAGAGTGTTCTGGTCAGCGGCACACTAGGCAGCGAAAAAAAACTATAGGCCCTGAAATGTGTTGATAAGACCAGGCACACCGTCAGTGGGTGTGGATCTGAATGCTATGCTGGCACAATGCGGTAATATTCGATCCACGAAGTAGCAAAGAATGCAGATAGACCAAACGAGATCACCTAGTGTACTCACAGGTGGGCACAGGAGATAAACGACGCACACTCACTCCAACACACTTTTTAGTGAGTAGGGAATAATGAACGACTGCACAGCCTAGTACGCACGCACACTGTTCACAAACTGCGCCCACTGGGCGCCACTGAGAATGGACGCTGGGTAGCTCGGGTAGTACGGGACATACGTTCCATTTCCTGGTTGCTGGTGAACGGAAGATGGTGGGTAATTAGTCCAATGAGCACCGCTAGGGAGAGGTTGGTACTGCCACGGTGTCACAGTTAGTTAGTTAGTTATTTGGGTTTAACGCCGAGCAGGCGACTAAGGCCATCTCACGGCGGGACGGTGTCACAGGCGGATACATCAGTTGCTGTTGCTGCAGCCAGTCGGGGGCAACAACTGATGTATCTTGATGCTCCTGAATAGGCTGTAGTTGTAGATGCTGCTCTTGTAGATCCTGTTGTTGCTGTTGCGGAGGTTGACGCTGTTCTTGTTGTCGTTGCCGCTGCTGTAGTTCATTTTGCTCCTGTTGAGGGCATCGCTGTTTTGGCTGCTGTTGCTGATGGTGCTTCTGAACAGGGGATGACAAGCCCACCGGTGCCCGCCCCGCAGCAATGTCTGAGTAAAGCTGCTTAGCGGTTGTTACATTAGGAGATGTAGCGTCCCGTTGAGAGGTTGTTCGGTGACCATCTTCCCCGCCGTATTTGATGTTACAGGCCAGCCTCCGCGTGCCCACGTGGGACGGGTGGATAGGGTCAAGCCGGCCTTTGTTGTCCACTCGGTACAGCGCCTTGCGAGGTAGACCATTTGACGTGTGAAAGATGCCGGTGTTGTCTATAAAGGAAGCGCCTAGCTTCTTCGCCACGTGGCACAGGTTGGCGTTGGACGGGAAGATACGCCGATTTAAACGCGAATTTCTTCCTTGCCCAGCAGGCAAGATAGAAGAGGCTTGGACTCGTGCTTTGGGGAACGCCGTTGTGCAGGCTGTAACCAGCTTCTCCCGGCCACTGCTGGCTGGTGATCTCCCGCTGCTTGCAGTCGTTCACTGACCCCCACGTGGAAGGTGACCAGTTGGACGCGGGGTGACGGCGCCTGCTTCATGCACCAGTCAGTCAGGTGGGAGATTTGCAGGCCCGACACAGAAATGATCTGCACCCTCTCACCCTGGCACATTGTCATTTTCTCTCCCTTCACGTTACGCAAGACAGAGCATCCTATAACGAGGGTTGTCGTATCCGCCATGACATGATGTGTGAGGATCTCTTCGCTTGGAGGAGGGCGGATGAGGGTTTGTGGATTTAGACCGTTAATCCGATTAGCGTTCCTCTCAGCTGCACCGCTCACCTGCACCGCTGATCTCCGCTTGCTTCTCAACCTCTTTCGGGGGCGCGTGGACCGTCAGCACACCGCACATCCTTCCGGGTACTTGACGAGCTGTCGGTTTTCGGAGGGGTAATCCTTACCGGGATCACTTCACCACCTGCGGCAGCAGGGTTTACACCGCCACCGTCGGTAATCCCCTTAGCGCCGTCAGCGAGAGGGGGAGGGGCGCTCGTTTCCTCAGGCCCTGACTCGTTGAGCTGATTGTCGAACTGAAGGAGTTTGTGGCTAGAGACAACTGCTTCCATTCTTTCCACGTGACTGCGCACGTCATGGATGAAGTAGGTGTCACTGTCACGCGCAGAGTTAAGGCCCTGCAGTGTGTCGTGTAGGTGGCAGTGAGAGTCAGACAGCTCGGTCAGCTGGTCCTGTATCAGGGAAAGTTTGTTGCGTACAAAAGACTCAGACATCTGCAGATCACTGGCTAACGTCACTGAGATTTCACGCACTCGGTTGTCTAACTGGTCCAGTCTTTCCTGCGTTTTGGTTTGGAGATAATACAACTCCTGTTGCAGGGACTCGACAGCAGCAAGTCGGGGCATTAGCTCGCTGATGGTCGGCTTTGCGTCGCTACAACCAGTAGCTAGTTCACAGCTAGCAGTGCCCTCAGTGCAGGCGACTGGAGCCCGGGCCGAGGACACACCCTCTTGGGTGAGGTCACTGACAGATGCTGTGTACAAGACGATAGGACTGGCTACGGTGGTAACGGATGACTGGCCCAGAGGAACATTAGCGAGGGTGGATGAGAGGCGATAATCCCGTTGAAGTGTCTCGCCAGGGGACGGGGGAGGGGGTGAAGTAAAGAGAAGGGAGGAGGTCTGACCACTGGTCGTAGCACTGTGAGCTGGGGAGATGTTGCCAATGGAAACAGTCAGTGCCTCGGGCATGGGATTAGTGGTGGGGGGCTCAATGTTAGAGCGCTGAAGGGCTGACGGGGACACAGGGTTACAGTCGTCCACTTGTGATGTACTTAAGGGATACAGCTGTATGAGGAGATCTGAAGCGGTTGCTGAGCTCTCAGGTTCTGGCTCGTTTGAGGTCGTGGGAGGGGTGTCTGGGAGCCCCGGATCCCAGGAGATGGATCGACCATGATAATTCAAGGGTAGAGCCTGATTAGCTTGGCGCCTTCAGGCGCCAAGCTAATCTGTCACTACCCTTGAGTTATCATGGCCAGTCAATCTATCCCCTGCAACTGGTACAGAGTCGTTAGGCAACACCTCCCAAATTGAGAAATGGGACCTTGGGACTAAAATGGTTAATACACCCTTCTGCAAACAGACCGAGTTCTGACGTGTTACCCATGCCTTGTCAAAGTTACGTTCAATCCAGACCAAAAAGGTGACTGCCAAGCGTGTAATATGCAAAGAAGTACCCAACGGAGAAAGAAACACGCTTAGAAAAGACGGGTACAACACAATTTATTTACGTTACGTTCATCACTGCACAATGTGTCCATCCGAGTAAAAACACCATCTGTTCTCTTACCCTCTAATTTCTTCCATTGAATTTGACACGACCTATCGGCCTTGCCCCCCGGATCCCGCGTCCCTTGGGGAGTTTTGAACCACCCCTCTGATTACGTTTTGAAAGAAACACGACAGTGCCGACAGCGCAAGCCTTGTGGGAGGCCCTGAAGAGAGAGAGAGAGAGAGAGAGAGAGAGAGAGAGAGAGAGAGAGAGAGAGAGAGAGAGAGAGAGAGAGAGAGAGAGAGAGAGAGAGAGAGAGAGAGAGAGAGAGAGAGAGAGAGAGTGCCGCAGAGAGAGGGAGTGGGGTGGGGGGGGGGGGCGGGTGTTGGCCGGAGGTGGGGGCTGGTACTGACAATCATGAACCCAATGCGCAAAAGATCATCGGGCCGATCATAGTGTCAGCCCGATGGCCTTTGCGCACTGGGAAGGTGTGCTGGTAAGTGATTTTAGACCTTTTGGTTCTAGAGCCGCAATGTCCAAAACCACAGGCCAGCCTGGTCTGCTCAAAGAACGGTTAAAGTGTGCGTGTGTGTGTGTGTGCCAGTGTGTGTGTGTGTGTGTGTGTGTGTGTGTGTGTGTGTGTGTGTGTGTGTGTGTGTGTGTGTGTGTGTGTGTGTGTGTGTGGTGCATTTACATACACTATGTATGTGTACTACCTGAAATGTGCGGCTTGGCTTTTTCTGCGTAGAGTCTCAAGTACGGTCCAAACCACCTGTGGTGCAGCCGCCTTATAGGCTCCTTTGTATTTTTGGAGGGAAGTAAGTTTTGGCGCGGCGTATGTTGCGCCATCTCCCGCCATGTCTCAAGGCCCCACCTGCTCATACAGTGCGTGCGTGTGTGTGTGTGTGTGTGTGTGTGTGTGTGTGTGTGTGTGTGTGTGTGCACTTCATTAGTCAATGACAAAAGGTAGTGGGAAAATTGTCTGCGCCTCGCCCCCTACGCCCCGCCACGCCCCCCCCCCCCCGCCACGCCCCCTCCCCCCCCCCCCCCGCCCCGCCCCGCCCCGTCATGGCGGAAAAACTCTAAAGTGTTCTTAGTCAGATCTTGTGTCCTGTCAAGTTTGGAAATTCTCGGTAGTTGAAGCCAATAACTTTCTCCCGCTCTCCTCGCACTCCCTTCTCAGTCTCTCTGTTTTGTTCGAATTTATGTCCTCTTCAGTCCTTCAAATTCATCGCATGTTGCACAAACACATTTTGCCGCTTACAAGTCTATTTGCAGAGTCCACCGACATGTCTCTAGATGCCTTGGGAAATACGGCCGTCGGGCTGAATGAGTTAAAGTGAAACGTAAACATTTTTTTTTCAAGTGTAGCACAAAGTCATCTAGAGATGTACTGACTGGAAAAATTGCTTCAGTTAAGTCTCGTGTGCTAATTGTCTAATTTGTTTTTAGTCATTAGGTCAATGTTTTCCTATAGGCTGATGAGATCAGGCCCCTAGCAACAGCGGCCACGGTTCAGTGCAGGCGGCGTGGCGGGAAAAGAACAAAACCTGACCACGGCGGTCCAGTTTACCACCGTTTGTGCAGGGTTGCCATAAATAATGCGATAGTCTACAGTCTGCTCTTTCTTCTTGCCCCATACTGACAAAGATGTCAGTAAACTGCAACAATCTGTCATCATGCCGGCTCGAGGCACTTAATGGTTGGCATGTTTAGCTGGAATCACATTATGAGGGTTAAATGAGGGTTCACGGGTCGCGACACTGACCCGCCCGCAAACCGGCGGCGTAACCAGTAGGTATTCATACAGCTGGGAATTTTATTATTATTATCATTAATATTATTTATTTATTTTATTTTATTTTTTATTTCTTTAAAGGGGGGGGGGGGGTATTTTCTTAAATTAATTATTAAATAATCTGTCCCCAGCAGCAAAACGTCACAGTCTTCGGGCCCACGACAGCTATTATTATTATATTATTATCATTATTACTATTATTATTTGGGGGTTGGGGTAGTTTATTAAAGTCTTCGGGCCGACTGCGGCCGTCGTGGGCCCCAGGATCATTTGCTTACTGGGATGGTATTTACTAATTTATGTGCTGGCCTGTACTTTTTACCGCCATTAACGCCTTCACTGAAGCAGTGTTTGTTGGTTAGTTCGGGGTTTAACCCTTATCTTTCGGAATACACCAGTGTGTGAAATAAGTATATATATAAAGACCCTCACCAAGACTCAACAGCGAACAGCCACAGTCATCGAAGACAGCAGCGGCCAACTCCTTACGGAAAACACTGCTGTACTAAACAGATGGACTGAGTACTGCCGAGACTTGTATAACTACAAGGCTGAGCCAGACACCAGCATCCTCCAAAACAACCAGGCTGGGGCCAGGAAGGCTGAAGACCTGCCAGTGTTAGCTGAAGAGGTGGAAGCAGCCGTACGCGGCCTGAAGGGAGGAAAGTCTCCAGGTGTAGACAACATACCTGCTGAACTGTTGAAACATGGAGGAGAAGTAACAACGAAGGTCCTCACTACACTCTGTCAAAAGATCTGGGAGCAAAAGAAATGGCCAGTAGAATGGACACAGTCTCTAGTGATCCCGCTCCCCAAGAAAGGAAACATGAAACAGTGCCAGAACTACAGAACTATCAGTCTGATAAGTCACCCTAGCAAAGTAATGCTTAGAATCATTCTCAACCGCCTCAAAACTTTCGCCGAGGAACTGCTGGCAGAAGAACAGGCTGGCTTCAGAGTTGGAAGAAGCACTGTAGAGCAGATTTTCAACTGCCGCGTCCTGATCGAGAAACATCTGCAGCATCAGCGCGAACTCTACCACAACTTCATTGATTTCAGGAAAGCATTTGATCGCGTCTGGCACGACGGACTCTGGCAAGTCATGAGATCGTTCAATATAGAGGAGGGACTGATCCAAATGATAGAAGCGCTTTACAAGAACGCCTGCAGCGCGGTTCTACTTAACAATCAGTCAGGCGAGTTCTTCAGGACGACGATCGGTGTCCGTCAAGGATGCCTGCTCTCTCCTGTCCTTTTCAACATATTCCTGGAGAAGATCATGCAGGAAACCCTCCACGACCACCATACTTCAATCTCTATTGGTGGCAGATCCCTGTGCAATCTTCGATTCGCAGACGATATTGACCTCATGGCAGGCAGCAATAGTGAGCTCCAAAACCTGACAGACAAACTTTCAAGTAGCGCAGGGTCTTATGGCATGGAGATCAGTACGGATAAAAGCAAAGTGATGATCAACATCACAAGCGACAGCAGCAGCAACATTCACATGAACGGCCAGAAGCCAGAAGAGGTCAATAGCTTCAAGTACTTGGGAGCCACCCTGTCCAAAGACGGTAGTTGCGTAGCAGAGATCCGTATCAGGATAGGTACAGCAACATCCGCAATGGCCAGGCTGGACAGGATATGGCGAAGTAACTCCATCAGCTTCACCATCAAGTACAGGCTTTACAAGTCCCTCGTAGTGTCTATTCTACTCTACGGCTGTGAGACTTGGACACTGCTTGCAGACTCAGAAAAGAAAATCCAGGCCTTTGAGAACAAGTGCCTGAGGAAGTTGCTCCGCATCTCGTACCGCGAGCACAAAACCAACGAATATGTACGGAGCATCGTCACTTCCCTGGTGGGCCCACATGAACCCCTTCTGGCAACCGTGAAACGGCGCAAGCTTGCTTGGTTTGGCCACGTGACCCGACACAACACCTTGTCCAAGACTATCCTCCAAGGCACTCTCGAAGGAAGTCGTCGGCGAGGTCGTCAGAGAAAGAGTTGGGTCGCAAACATAAAAGAATGGACCGAACTCGAGATGCCAGACTTGCTTGCAACCGCCCAAAATAGAACTCAGTGGAGAGCACTGTCTGTTGCTGCTGCCTTTCAGTCCCCCCAACGCCCAGTTCGGGCAAGGGACTGATGATGATGATGATGACGTATTTCCCAAATTTTGGAGGCGTCATCTAACGACTATGCACCTGTTGCAGGAGATGGGTCGGCCATGATAATTCAAGGGCAGTGCCAGATGAGCTTGGCGCCGACAAGCGCCAAGCTTATCGGGCACTACCCGTAAATTATCATGGTCGATCCATCTCCTGCTGTAGTGCGTCAGGGCTGAATGGGTTAATTATATTTCTTGGCATTATTTTCGTCCGTTCATTCGTTAAGTCCAGTTTAATGTCCCACTGGCACAAAAGTGATCGGGGACTAGCGTTTGGTCTTTTGTTAACATTACAAACCATAGTTTGCAGTCTCCCCTTTTCTTTTCATTACAAACCATATGTTTCTTCATTCTATTATTATTTTCGTCCGGTGAACTTATGACTTTTTGTCTTGAGTCTGCCAACCATATGTCTGTATCGCCCATGGCCTACGTATCGGGCAGGATACGGCGTGCATGGGCTAGCGGCGCGCGCACAGCTCGCGTGATGATCAAAGTCTGTTCTGCGGATGGACTCGGCTTATCCAATTTATTATGGCCCCTTGGGTCTTGATTGCGCCACGTTTTTGTTCCACAGATTAGTTTGACAAGGCCTCTCGGCACCGATCAAAAGGCAGCGCTACCCCCCCTCCCCTCCCCAGACGCCCCCCCCCCCCCTCACACACACACAAACACACCCTCCCTCTCAAATGTAGACCGTTTCAGGGGCCAATCAGTTGCATAAGTGGCGGCTTAGTCAAACTAGCCGATTATGCGTGGAAAGAAAATATTAGGGCAGATGTTGATCACACTGAGTACCCGCGTTGTTAACTCATTCTACCCCCAGACACACCACAGCAAGATATTGATTGACCATGATAGTTCAAGGGTGATGCCAGAATAGCTTGGCGCCTATGGGCGCCAAGCTATTCTGGCATCACCCTTGAACTATCATGGTCGATCTGTGTCCTGCGCTACAATGCAGTCTTCAGAGGACAACGGCAAAATTTGGGGATTTCGGTGTTGGGGTAGAATGAGTTAAGAGGATTTGCCGGGTGGTTTGCCTCTTTGGGTACCGGGTTTGAATCCAGTGAAGTGGGGTGGGTGTTAGTAAGTGATGGGGGTTAGTCGTCTTACGGTGCTTTGAACCATTAGTGTTTGGAGGTTGTACTGAGCGGCCGGCTGGCATCTTGCAAACAAGTGGTTTTAACCCCATGTAAACAAATAGGTCCTCGGGCGCGGACACCGACTTTAACTGGCGCGCCTGTATACCGGCCAGTTAACCCTTTTACTCCTGATAAATGACTGATAGTTCAAGGGTGGTGCGGCCAGTATAGCCGCTTGGCGGCAAGCTTCTTCTTCTTCTCCGAACGCCGTCGCACTTGGAGTTTGGCTCAGCGATCGAGGAAGAAGAAGAAGAAGGAGTTTGGCTCTCAAAATGAAATCTGTGGTCTTCTGTAGCGCCTCCACAGGCCCGTACAGTTTCTCAGAGTGGCGGGCTTCGGCCATATCTCCTCCCTCAGCAACTGGTGGTTCCCACAGTCCTGGAGGATGTGCTCTGTGGTCTGCTCTGCTTCTCCACAAGGGCACAGGGGAGATGGCACGAGGTGGAAGCGTCTGTGCAGGTGGAAATTGCGAGTCGGTTGTGCCCGGTCCTCTGACGGAAGATGGTCACCTGCTCTTGTCTGGACAGCTGATGGTACTAGTAACTGTCTATGGGCCGTTGTGGTAATCTGTACACAGACTTAATGATGGTCTTCATCTCTGTGAAGCTGACTCCATTTTCGTCTTGTTTTTTCTCTGTGCCCACTTTTGCCATTCTGTCAGCTTCTTCATTGCCGTAGATGTCACAGTGTAAAGGGACCCACTACAGCACAAGTCTGGTGCACTTGATGTTTTGCAGTGCCTCTTGTAGACGTGGCAGTTTGCTTGTTGTTGCTGCCTCAAGGACAGACTGGCATCAGTCAGGAAGACAATCTGGCATCAGGGTCTGCAGTGCCACTAAGGGTGTTTGCAGCGCGGACCAGGGCTTCCACCTCAGCTCTGTAATTTGTGCAGTGAAGGCCTGTTGGTACGGCTTCTGCTTGCCATTTTCCGTTTGGGTACTGAATGTACACCCCAGCCCCTCCATTCTAAACTGCATCTTTGGCTTATCCATCAATGTATGCCCGTATCCATGCTTCCTGGGGATACTTTTCTTCGAACATGACCAGTGTCAGGGCTTTCTTGCTGACAGTGCTGTGCTCATCTTTGGTGGTGATGTAGGGTACCGTGGAAGAGATGGTGATGTTTTCTGGCTTACTTTCCCAGGGTGGAAGGTCACTAGCAGGATTCAGAGCCTCTACCTGCGCAGGGAGCTTTGCCTGGTGTTTTCTCTGCAGTGCTCTCGTCTCCTTCACAAAGCTTGATCTTTTCAGTCTCCCTGAGGTTGGTTGTTTCATCCTGGCGTTCATAGGATGGTCTTTGGAAGACTTGACCTTTGTGGACGGTATCAAGGCTTTGCAATCTCTTCTCATGCGCTGGGGTGGGATGTCTGTTGTCTCTTTCATTCAATTGGTGTGGATATCATTGCGCCGGTGATGATACGCAGTGGCGGCAAGCTATTCTAGCACTACCCTTGAACTAAAATGGTTGATGTATTTTGTAATATGTAATGTAGCCTTCATATTACAAGCAATTACAAAATAAATCAGCCACAGGGTACAGTGTATAAAGGGTTAAGACCCAGTGCGTATAGCTTACATATTTAACCGTATTTTTCCCCCTCCTCAGATTTACATTATATTTCATGGGTGACATTGAAATTGGAACAAGATGATGATTTCATCCCAAAGTATACCGTATTGTTTGGAGCTCACATGCGTTTTTCTTTTAGGAACACGAGTTGTTCATATTTTTCAGCTTATCCGTCTGATCAATCCATTTCCCTCCTCACTAAGCCAACCTCTGATCAACACACACGCCGGCGCACACAAATAAGACGGACACACGGCGCTTCCCGCCATTAGTACGCTCTGTGGGCTCGTGTAGCGACAGGAATTCTGAAGAAGAATAGCACGAGCAGCAAAATGACGACACTATAAGTTTGACGTCATGGAATGTTTAGTTTCACGACGCCACGTACGCAGAGACGAATTTGATGTTTGATGTCACTCATGAGTCCAAAAGGCACGCGGCCGCTCTTCCAGGGCTCTTTTCTTCCACACAGGCTCTGCCAGGGCTGACTGATGGGCGTATATACTGGATCCAAAACTTGCAAAAATGAATTAATTACTATTCAAAAATTCGAAGAGGTACTGACAACGCTGGATTACGAACTCATCCAATGTCTATTTAAAAGCTAGCTATATCCAAAATTCCAAGAGAATACAACGAAAATTACGGACTCAAATGTGGGTCGACCGACTTTCTATAAGCGGTCTTCCTAAATCAAACTGTCAGAGAGAGAGAATGAATGAATGAATGAATGAATGAATGAATGAATGAATGATACTTTATTTATTTCTCAAGGATGGAAACAATAGGCGCACAGGCCTCTTTTCATGTTTGTCCTTGCTAAACTACAATATTAAAAGCAACATTAAAACAATATGTTAACAGCACAAAACAAGCGGCTACACCCACAGGTCACATGTGTTACATTCCGATACAAGTTCCAAAGTTGCTGAAGATTACACACACACACACACACAGCAAAATGACAGGGTCTTAGTTGGGGGGGGGGGGGGGGGGTTGCGATGTAAAGTGTGTTTATATAAAGCGACTGCACACTTATGATACAGCTACTCATGTGTAGGAATTTAGTGAGGAGGCAAAACACCACGAAAAAGAGAGATATTATGTAAAAGCTAACAAGTGCAAAACGGAGGACCACAGGAAATCATTGACATGACTCTTTTGGACATATTATCTACGTTTCATTCAAGTTTGCTCAGAGATGTATTTAAAAGCGTTCGTCCTAAACAATGGAAGATGTCTCGTTTGCTGTATATGTGGAGGAAGTGAGTTCCATAAATAGGCACCCGCGTAAGAAAGGCTGGATTTAAACAAGTCAATTCGGGGCCGTTCAATGACGAGACTGTTCCTCAAAGTGCTGTAAACCCTTTCGCTCTCAGTGAAAAGCTTAGCCAGGTAGAGGGGGGCTTTCCCGTTCAGTGCTTTGTGCATAAGTATGCACTTATTAAACGTAAGGTGTTGATGTAAAGGAAGGAGCCCTGTTGCCTGAAGCTTTTCCTTTAAAGTTAGAGAGGGGATTGGGAGGATCAGTTTAACTGCGCGATTGTATAGAGAATTAATCCGCTTAAGGTTAGCCTTACTACAGCCGTCCCAAATAGTAGATGCGTAGTCAATGTGAGGTTTAATGTAGGAGTTGAAAAATAGCTTTCGTGTCTTAGATTTTAAATCTTGACAGTAAAAATAGCTTCTTTGATAATGTTTTCCCTAGTTGTGTTAGATGGGGCAACCAGCATAGTTGGTCATCAACAATTACCCCGAGGAGGCGATATTCCTTGACTTGCTCAATGGGAAGAGAGAGAGAGAGAGAGAGAGAGAGAGAGAGAGAGAGAGAGAGAGAGAGAGAGAGAGAGAGAGAGAGAGAGAGAGAGAGAGAGAGAGAGAGAGAGAGAGAGAGAGAGAGAGAGAGAGAGAGAGAGAGAGAGAGAAATGAAATGAAACTTTATTTCTCAACGGATGAAGTAATTAGCACGTGTGCCATTTTTCATACTTGCCGTTGCTACTCTACACACAGGATAATAATTGTAATACTAATAGTACCAAATTACACAAAGAAAAATTAGGAGACATTAAACATGATAAGACATTAAACAAAATTCATTCATTCATTCGGTCATACAAAAACAAACGAAAAACATACAGTACATGAAACGCGCGCACACACATACACGCTCGCGCGCACACACAGACACGCGCTAATGATAACTTGACCTATATACGAAGCAAATCATTTGGATCATAGCGAAAATTCACTTCAGACAGCAAAAATTATTTGGATTATAATAGAAACTTGAATTATGTAATTAGGCGATTATTATTAGTATGGACAAACCATACGGCAGCATGCACTGATTATACGATAAGCACATGTTTGATACGGATACTTGTGGTAGATTATGTATCAGCAGACAAGTACTTGAGGAGGCATTCCTTGAAAGAGGAGAGGGAGCTAGCGTGTGTTATACATGTAGGCAGTTTGTTCCAGAAAGATGCGCCTGAGAAAGATACACTGGTTTTAAATAGATCTATCCTGGGGCGTGGTGTAATAAAGTTTCGTCTTGAAGTAGAATAACCTGAACTTGCCTTGGTAAAGAGCTTACAAAGATATTCTGGGTGAATCTCATTCCAGATTTTATACATAAACACACCCTTGTTTAAGAGGTGATGCTTGCTCAGAGGTAGCATTTTCATTTTTTTAAAGTCTTTCGTCAGTTGTCAGGGCTGAATCAGGCAGGATATGTTTCGCTGCTCTCCGATGCAGGGAGTTAAGCCTCTTCAAGTGTGTGTCACCGCTGCCATCCCATATCGTGGACGCATAATCAATGTGGGATTTGACATGTGCATTGTAAAATAACTTGCGGGCATCAACATCGATAAAGTACTTCAACTTTGAAAGCATAAAAACATTTCTAGCAACAGTTTTACATACAGCATTTATATGCGATTGCCACTTCATCTGGTCATCAACAACTACACCAAGTAATCGGTGTTCCGTGACCTGTGTAACGATGTCGTTATGGATAGTCAGGCTGAGTGTAAGTGGCTTGAGCTGGTGCTTCTGACGGGTTGCTATCGTCATGCATTCCGTTTTGGAAGGATTTAAAATCATTTCATTGTTTGCGCACCAAGTGGAAATTTCGCTCAAACCCTGCTGTAAACGGCCATTTAAAGAATCAATACTCTTGTCCGGGGTGTGAATTGTGGCGTCATCAGCGAATAAATCACATGAAATTTTGTCGCTAGTCAAATGTAGCGGCAGGTCATTTATAAACAGAAGAGGCCCTAGGACTGAACCCTGGGGAACTCCCCGTGTTACTAATCCGCTTGAGGAGTATGATCCATTGACCATGACGCGCTGCTGTCTGTCGCTAAGATATGAGGCGAAAAGTGGAGTTGTGCCATGGTGGTAAAGAGATTTCTGGCTGTAGTTATTTGAGGAAGAAATGCATTTATTGCCAAACGAACTACCGAAGTACACATTTAGCTTGGAAAGTAGAAGTTTATGGTCCACAAGATCAAAGGCTTTTCGTAAGTCAATAAATACAGCGCCAGTAATTTCGCCCTGATTTATTGAGCGTAGCCACACATCAGTTAGACGTGCTAGGGCCGTGTGACAGCTGTGCTTTGGTCTGAATCCCGACTGAAGGGGATGGATTAATGTATGATTTTCTAAATATTCCAAGAGATGTTTATGGATATGCCGTTCCAGTGGTTTACTAAGGATGGACAATAGTGAGATGGGGCGATAGTTATTAACATCAGTCATATCTCTTGTTTTCGGGAGGGGTATAACCTTGGCCTTTTTAAGTTCCTTTGGGAAAATATTCGTTTCAATGCACAAGTTATAAATATAGGTTATTGTTTCAATAACATAAGGAATAGCTAATTTAAGTATTTTGGGGCTGATTTCATCTGGCCCGGACGATTTCTTATTCTTCATTGAACTAATTGCCCTACCGACTTCTGCACTGCCAGTGGTGGAATCACGAAAGGATCAGATCCTGCAGTTCGCGTTCTACAAATATCAACTAGTCTGTCTGAGCAAGAGTAGGGCTGATAACTTGATTCTGAAGGGACAAGAGACTCGGCAACTGAGAGGAAATGGTCGTTAAACATGTCTGCAGTCAGATCAGAAGGGATTAAAGGAGATTTGTTACACTTGCCTCCAGTCACTACGGCCATAGCGCGCCAGAGCGTGGACATGTCTTTGTCTTGTTTAATCAAGCGATCAATGAAAGATTTTTTAGCCTGTCACACAAGAGATTTTACGCGATTACGCTCACGCTTAAATTCAGTGAAGCGCTTCTGCTGTCTCAGATCATCTCTCATCCTCATGGCTTGAATGATGTGTTGAGTAAGCCACGGCCGGAGTGATGCGTGTTTGACGCGTCTCCTCCGCAGGGGCGCATGTTTATTTAAGATCTTAAGAAAGATGGTATACCAAACAGACAGAGCGCTGTCAGGGTCAGGTTTACTAAATACTTCATCAAAAGGTGCGCTGTTAAGATCAAACAGAAACTCGCTATCATTAAAACTTTCAAAGGAGCGATAGGTGATATACGTATGGCATTCTTTCTTTGCTTTAGGGAGTTTAGTAGACCACGTACAGCGGATGGGAAAGTGGTCGCTGATACTAAGGTTACCGACAGACACATTATGAACAGACTCTGGCTTGGTTGTGTATATATGATCTATGAGTGTGGATGTTGTTTGTGTGATCCGTGTGGGTGAAGTGATTAACTGTTGCAGACCCAACAACATTAACGTAGAGTCCCACGCATGGTGAGGCTTTAGCATGTCTATGTTAAAATCTCCCATGAGGATGACATTGGAGTTGGGATTACAAGCTTTATCACACATACTAAGGAAATCATCATACCACTCAAAGTTCGCAGCAGGGTTGCGGTACAGAAAGCCGATAAGAAATTATGGAGATTGGGGGGCCTTCAGCTCAAGCCACATACACTCAACATCTTTGGTTTCTAAATCATGTCGTCTACATATAAAATATTGAATAGACAAGTGAACATAAGCTGCTAATCCTGTCTGTCCATGGGCCGTAGGATCACGTCTCATGACAGTAAATCCAGGAACTTGGATGGATATATCTGATACATTTGAATTGAGACGTGTTTCGGACAGTCCAAAAATATGAAACGGGTCTGCTCCATTTAGATAAACACATATGTCAGGCAACTTATTGCAAAGATGGTAAATATTGAGATGACCAATGCGAAGATCTTTCGTCTTGAGTTTACGCCACTCATTTCACGCAAAAGTCAATGTGTTTGTGGGAAAAGAAAAAAAAGAAGAAGAAAATCAACAGAATGTATTCGTAACACGTGCCAAAACAGAAAATAATAATAATGATACAAATAAAAAGTATAAAATCACTAACTAAACTATTCTAAGTGAAATAAACACAATAAACAAAGACTAGAGGCGTAATCATTGGACGCAGGGGAATAGGCCTTCGGAAGGCTTACACACGTCCGTTGGGACTAAAATACTCTTCAATGTCTCACACCCCAAATCAACAAAAGATTAAAATCAGGAGAAAATTAGTTTTCAGCAATTGTCACAAGTAACAGTGAGAGTCTGTGTGGCTGCGATTCGTGCAACTAATGAATATTAACACAGACATACATTAGCATTGAAAACTATAGTCCACACTTTTGACGGAAATGCCGTCAATGAGACTGCAGAGCTCGCTAGAGAAAGTACTTCAAGCGACTCCGTATACAGTGTAATTAATCTGTATCGTGAAGAACTACACTGGACGTCATAAGCACTCGCTCTAAACACACAATGCTAGGCCTGTAATGTTTGGTTGTTGTTTTTTCTCACAATGAAGGTCAAGTCACTGACGTCTTTGTGTCACGAAAGAAAATGACACATAATCTTATTATTTCCTGATAAAGAATACAAATGAGAAAAATAGCACACAACCTAAAAGAAAAGAAAATTTCAAATGACGCAGAAACTCTGTCCACCCGAACAGTCACGAACACTGTTTGAAACGACAGTTTTATATATTCATATATATGTGAACGGCACTTGGCACTGTATACACACGAGTGTCCACGTTCAGCTTGCAGTGTCCTACAACGCGAACCAACAAAATAATGCAGTCTGCGCTACAGCAAACAAACATCCCTAACTTCCCTAATTACACCGGGGGGAGGGGGAAGGGTCGGAAAGGGGGGAGGACGGAGGGGGGCGTGCGGCGAGGTGGAGGGTAATGGGGTGGGGTGCGGGTTACTGCTGTGAGTAGAATTGCAATATGGCTTGTGCAATGCTAACACTTAGCGCCTGAACTTGATGTGAATCAAGAGGGGAGGCAGTGGGGGCTAATCCCCTCTTCTCCCATCCTCTGGTATTAGGCGCTGAAATATGGCTCGCCGTCATAGTAGATGGTAAGGGAGGGTACTCCGTAGCAGCGGACAGTTGTAGCGGCCGACTATGCCTCTGTTCCTGACACAGAGGGGTGGTGGTGTGTGCCCGAGACCTGCGAGAAGCCTCCAGGCCACTGCTGTTGGTCGCAGAAGACTCACGCCTATCAGCGGCCTGACCAGGGGCTGCCTCAAGAGCGGCGGGGGCCGGCCCGGGCTGCTGGTGGTGTTGCGTAATACACTTGTCCTCACCAGTGTACTGTGACCCGGGGAGAGGACGTGAATCGGATGAGTGGCCACTGTTCGGCTGTGCGGCCCGTCTGTCCTCACCCGGGGACGTCGGCGGCAGGTCAGCGCGTCGTATGTTCCGGGCCAGTGCACTAACACCGTGGTCGCTGGGGTGCAGCTTATCATAATACATGACCTGCTTGGGTGCACCTCTGCTTGACAGGAAAGTTGATGTGTGGTCGATAAAAGTGACCTTTTCCTAGTGTTTGCACACAGTTTTGAGGGCTTTGTCGTGTGCAGGTCGGTGTAGGGGATGATGGCTGCCACGTGTCGGTAGGAGGGAAGACATTTGTAGTCTGGCTTTTGGGAACTTTGCTGACAGCAGGCCACAAAGTTTGAGCCAGGTCTGTTGGCTGACAGCCCCATCCCAGCAGCTGTTGATGCCGACGTGGATGGTGACAGTCCGTATATTAGGGTTTAGGGGTTGTGCACTCAGCCACTGACCCAGGTGATCCACCCTGAGGCCTGACACTGACAAATTCTGCACCACAGAGTCAGCAGTCGTCATCCTCTTCTCATCGATGAATTTGGTGACAGAATAGTGTTTACCTCAGGTCGGATTTTCAGAGAGAGAGAGAGAGAGAGAGAGAGAGAGAGAGAGAGAGAGAGAGAGAGAGAGAGAGAGAGAGAGAGAGAGAGAGAGAGAGAGAGAGAGAGAGAGAGAGAGAGAGAGAGAGATGATGATGATGACCTCAGGTCGGATTTTCAGAGAGAGAGAGAGAGAGAGAGAGAGAGATGATGATGATGAAACGTTTTATTGACAGGATAATGTTTTAGGCGAAACTCAAACTGTCCTGTTAGAAAAGAAACATTAATAGCAAAGAGTAAGAGAAACACAATAAATCGAAACATGAAAAAATAAACTGAAAAAAAAAAGCAATGCAAATAATGCGCACACATATCAATAACAGTGAATAATATATATAAAACGTTTCATAATCATCTCTCTCTCTCTCTCTCTCTCCTCTCTCTCTCTCTCTCTCTCTCTCTCTCTCTCTCTCTCTCTATTATATATATATATATATATATATATATATATATATATATATATATATATATATATATATAGAGAGAGAGAGAGAGAGAGAGAGAGAGAGAGAGATGATGATTATGAAACGTTTTATTGACAGGTTGAAGTTTTAGGCGAAACGCCTCTCTTACAAACTGTCCTGTTAGAAAAGAAATATTAACAGCAAAGTGTAAGAAACACAATAACATAATAAATCGAAACATGAAGAAATAAACTGGAAAAAAAAGCAATGCAAATAATGCGCACACATATCAATAATAGTGAATAATAATTATATATATATATATATATATATATATATATATATATATATATATATATATATATATATATATATATATATATATATATATATATATATATATATATATAATAAGTAGTCCGTTCAGGTAGTAAGTTACTGTAACAAGATGTTATATAAACGAGTTTTGAAGGTTCTAGAATTAGAAATGGATTTAATTTGGGGTGGTAGTTTGTTCCAGGCTTTGGCACCTGAGAACGAAAGGCTGGTTTTATATATATCCAGCCTGGCCCATGGTATCTGTAACAAACTGTTCCTCGTGTTTTGTCTTTGACTATCCAAAAATAACATACGAAGGTAAGATGGGGTTTTATGGTGAAGAATTTTATGCATAAGTATGCATCGATTAAATGTGAACTGTTTGTTTAGGTTTAGCAGTCGGATGGTTCTAAACTTTTCGTCGGTGGGAGAGGGACCAGGCACAGTTAACTTTACCCCTCGACGATACAATGAGTTAAGTTTCTTTAAATGTAAGTCACTGCATCCATCCCAGATAGTGGAGCAGTAATCACAGTGTGTCTTAATATGGGCATGGAGAAAGAGTCTTCTAGTCTCAGTGTTGACTATTTGACTTAGTTTTGATAGCAGAAATAGATTTTTAGATATTGTTTTGCGTGTGTTTTCGATATGTGGTTCCCAGCTGAGCTGGTTATCTACTGTGACTCCAAGCAAACGGTGTTTTTTTTTTAAACTTGATCAAGGGGCTCAGAGTTCAGGTATAATGTTAAGGGCAGGAGACCACGTTGTTGTTTTTGGCGTGATGTAATTAGCATACTCTTTGTCTTTTGGACACTAATTATCATATGATTATGTTGGCACCAGCTTGAAACCTCATCAAGACTTTGCTGGAGAACTTCGTTTATTTTTGGCAATTCGCTGTATGTATGGTAGTGTCATCAGCAAATAAGTCACATGTTGCGTCGGGATGTGAGATAGAGAATGGTAAATCATTGATAAATATGTTTAATAACAATGGGCCCAAAATTGACCCCTGAGAAACACCACACGTTACTAAACCTTCACTCGAGTAATTACCATTAAGCAAAACTTTCTGTCTTCTGTCACTTAGATAGGATGATATCAGATGTACGGTATTGGAATCGATGTGATACATCGGTAGTTTTTTTAATAAGATAGAGTGGTTGACTAAATCAAAAGCTTTTTTAAGGTCAAGAAAAACTGCAACTGAGAATTATTAATGGCTGTAAGCCATATATCAATGATATGTATAAGGGCAGTTTGGCAAGAGTGTTGCGGGCGAAACCCAGACTGCATTTTACTGAGTAGACAGTTCTGTTCTAGAAAATTTTGCAGATGTGTATGGATATGTTTTTCAATAGGTTTTGAGATAACTGGATAACTGGTAGAATGGAGATAGGTCTATAATCATTCAATGAGTTTAAGTTTTTGATTTTGGGAAGGGGAATGACCTTAGCTGTTTTAAACTCATCAGGGAAAATATTTCTTTGAATAGAAAGATTGTAAATGAACGTTAGAGACTCAACTATGTAGGGCAGAGCTATTTTAAGAATTTCGCAACTGATGCCATCTGAACCACATGACCTCTTTTTCATATTAGATATATATTTACCCACGTCAAAAACAGTCATTGGGGGGAGTGAGAAAACACAACCAGCAGTATTGTTACTGTGAAATCGTAGTTGCTCAGAACATTGGTATTTCGCAGGATCATTTGCATTAATGCGTGCTAAAGTCTGAGCTATGCTAAGAAAGTGGGTATTTAAGGTATCTGCAGTGAGCTCAGGTGCAATGTTCATGTCTCTGTGATTGTGACCTTTAGTAAAGGTGTTGATAACTTGCCAAACAGAGCGCAGGTCCTTGCCGTCTGCAATGATCTGTTCAGCATGTTGCTTTTCGGACTAAAGATTTGACAAAATTTCTTTGTTTTTTATAGTCAACAAATTTCTTTTCTTTCTTAAGTGTATCTCTGAGTTGCACGGCTGCTTTTATTTCTCCAGTTAGCCATTGTGGGATGTTTGACACGTTTTGTTTGCACTGGGGCATGTTTATCTAGAACACCGAGGAACAGTTCAGACCAGCGGGTGAAGGCTTCATTTGGTTCATTGTAATTTAACACATCATTAAATGGGGTATTGGATAAGTCATAGAGAAAGGCATTCTGGTTAAATTTTTTGATTGATTGATTGATTGTACATTGCTTAACGTCCCGACAGCAACAAGGCTTTCTCAGGACGTGCCTGCACTGCTTGTGAAAAAAACCCAAACTAAACAGAACATTGAATGTATGTCGCCAGCCGGTCAAATACATTAAATAAACCTAACACATGGGCCTAAATAAAGCTAAGACCATTTAGCAACACACATCCAATATCAAGAGCTACAGGCAGTGCAGACAGTAGGGAGAGTTTTAAAAAGGCAAATACAGGTGAAGGGACAAAGGGTAGACAGAAACACATGCCCCAGAATAGAGAGATAAACCCACCCTGTGGGGCTGACCAGGGTGACCCTGGGAACTAAAAAATACCTAACCCCACCCAAGTCCCCCAGGGAAGACCCGGGTGGGGCTTAATTTTTTTTTTTTGAAAGACCTGTAAATAATAGTAGTATGCCCTGTGCAAGATTTCTTAGCTAATTTGGCAGACAGCGAGAAAGATACTGGGAAGTGATCACTGATATATTAACAGCATTTACATTTGTAGTATAGATATGGTCTATCATTGTCGCAGAAGATGAAGTAACTCGTGTGGGCGACTGAATAACTTGTGTTAAACCAAGAAAAGAGATCATTGAATTCTATGAGAGAGAAATGAAATGAAATGAAATGAAACTTTATTTCTCAACGGATGAAGTAATTAGCACGTGTGCCATTTTTCATACTTGCCGTTGCTACTCTACAAACACAGGATAATAATTGTAATACTAATAGTACCAAATTACACAAAGAAAAATTAGGAGAAACATGAAGAGACATTAAACAAAATTCATTCATTCATTCGGTCATACAAAACAAACGAAAAACAGAAAGTACACGCAACGCGCGCACACTGACACATACACTCGCTCGCGCGCACACACAGCCACGCGCTAATGATAACTTGACCTATATACGAAGCAAATCATTTGGATCATAGTGAAAATTCACTTCAGACAGCAAAAATTATTTGGATTATAATAGAAACTTGAATTATGTAATTAGGCGATTATTATTAGTATGGACAAACCATACGGCAGAATGCACTGATTATACGATGAGCACATGTTTGATACGGATACTTGTGGTAGATTATGTATCAGCAGACAAGTACTTGAGGAGGCATTCCTTGAAAGAGGAGAGGGAGCTAGCGTGTGTTATACAAGTAGGCAGTGTGTTCCAGAAAGATGCGCCTGAGAAAGATACACTGGTTTTAAATAGATCTATCCTTGGGCGAGGTGTAATAAAGTTTCGCCTTGAAGTAGAATAACCTGAACTTGCCTTGGTAAAGAGCTTACAAAGATATTCTGGGTGAATCTCATTCCAGATTTTATACATAACCACACCCTTGTTTAAGAGGTGATGCTTGCTAAGAGGTAGCATTTTCAGTTTTTCAAGTCTTTCGTCAGTTGTTAGGGCTGAATCAGGCAGGATATGTTTCGCTGCTCTCCGATGCAGGGAGTTAAGCCTCTTCAAGTGTATGTCACCGCTGCCATCCCATATCGTGGACGCATAATCGATGTGGGATTTGACATGTGCATTGTAAAATAACTTGCGGGCATCAACATCGATAAAGTACTTCAACTTTGAAAGCATAAAAACATTTCTAGCAACAGTTTTACATACAGCATTTATGTGCGATTGCCACTTCATCTGGTCATCAACAATTACACCAAGTAATCGGTGTTCCGTGACCTGATTAACGATGTCATTATGGATAGTCAGGCTGAGTGTAAGTGGCTTGAGCTGGTGCTTCTGACGGGTTGCTATCGTCATGCATTCCGTTTTGGAAGGATTTAAAATCATTTCATTGTTTGCGCACCAAGTGGAAATTTCGTTCAAACCCTGCTGCAAACGGCCATTTAAAGAATCAATATTCTTGTCCGGGGTGTGAATTGTGGCGTCATCAGCGAATAAATCACATGAAATTTTGTCGCTAGTCAAATATAGCGGCAGGTCATTTATAAAGAGGCAAAACAGAAGAGGCCCTAGGACTGAACCCTGGGGAACTCCCCGTGTTACTAATCCGCTTGAAGAGTATGATCCATTGACCATGACGCGCTGCTGTCTGTCGCTAAGATATGAGGCGAAAAGAGGAGTTGTGCCATGGTGGTAAAGAGATTTCTGGCTGTAGTTATTTGAGGAAGAAATGCATTTATTGCCAAACGAACTACCAAAGTACACATTTAGTTTGGAAAGTAGAAGTTTATGGTCCACAAGATCAAAGGCTTTTCGTAAGTCAATAAATACAGCGCCGGTAGAGAGAGAGAGAGAGAGAGAGAGAGAGAGAGAGAGAGAGAGAGAGAGAGAGAGAGAGAGAGAGAGAGAGAGAGAGAGAGAGAGAGAGAGAGAGAGAGAAAAAAGTGCTATTTCTACGTGAGTGATGACAAATTTCGCAGGTCCCCGCCAAAGAACGTTAACCCTTTTAGTCCCCGATCCCTACAGCAGGAGATGACTTGACCATGGTCAATCTATCTCCTGCAACTGGTACATAGTCGTTAGGCAACACCTCCAAAATTGAGAAATGGGACCTTGGGGCTAAAATGGTTAATACAACTGCAAACAGACCGAGTTCTGACGTGTTACCCATGCCTCCCATGAGAGAGAGAGAGAGCTTTGTGTCAATATCAATGACGTGTCTGGTGCTTTTCGTTAGTTCAGCAACAATGTATAACCGTCAACAGCAACAATGTTTAGTGTGTCTAGCGCTTTTACGTCACCGTCTGAAGTCGCGAATTCTTCGTTTCGACATTTTTTTCTGCGACGAATTGTTTTTACGAAAATCTTGAATAGGTACAAAGCTGGTTAACGAACTCACCCAATAACTTCCTCGAATCTAGCTATATTGAAAATTTCAAATGAATATAACACAACTGAATTACGGACTCGAATGCGGGTCAACCGACTTTCTATAAACGGCAATTTTCCTCTTTAATGAGTAATCCAATTTAAAATGCTGAAAAGTACTCCGAAATAAATCTTCAAGGAAGTATTTCCTGAGTGTCAGACCTGTACGTACACAGACACAGGAGAAACTCGTGCCTACACACACAACGCTTCCCGCCAAATGTACGTTCAAAAGCGTGGTTGGCGTTATGGCGTAGCATGACGTAATTTTTTTTATCGTGTTTGACTTCACTGTCAGAGTCTGACGTTTGCCCGCCTATGTTCGTCATTTGCATGATACGGAACGTGCTCCGACCAGACCCATCTCAAAGTCTACCGTATTTTCAATACGATAGCCAAAAATGATGTGACTGAAGCGTCCCATACATAGACTATACCCACTGATCCAGAGCGAGCAAGAGGCATAACTTCTCATGAGCCGGGCTCATGAGAAGTTATGCCTCATGCCGGTGGAACCGACTGGCTAAACCACTGTTCTGAATGCTAAGAAAGCTTTCTGGGATTTTCAAAAAGCCGAATCAGCCTCCAGGACTGAAGACTGTCACGCATATATTTAAATATTTGGTTCTGGACTGTGAGAGGAAATTCTCTTTGTATACAAACTAGCACCGCAAGTCACCCTGTTTAGAACAGGGCCATCACTTCTTCGAGGGGTAGGCATATCTTAACATTGATTCGTGACTGGCGTTTGTACGGTTCTTGTGATTGTAATTTTTCATCCTCGTTATCCGCGACTGAAAATGGGTCATCGTGAAGGCCAAAATAAGACTTTCGTGATCTGTGAAAACGCCACGCTTGTTTTGTGATAGTCTTGTCAGACTGTAAATTTTAATTATTAATCTCATCTCCTAGGGTAGGGAGGGTCAGTGAAGGTTATGAAAGCGGTGCCTTCTCTCACCGTGAATGCCTTTTGGAGGGTTCGTGAATCGATCTAAAAAAATATCGTCGGTAATCCCCCTTTGACCAAGCGGAGATGTCCGCGTCTTCACGGAATGGCATCGCACGTTAGCCGTTTGTAATAGAGCAAACATCGGGGCTGCGGTAGAGACATTAAAATCCAGGGCAAGAAGTTCCACCCTGATAGTTTCGAACTTAAGGTGTAGTGCCATCTTTGCGCAATTTCATCACCAATCTATCTTCTGTTGTAGTTATGGCTGAATGGGTTACAAAGCTAACCAATGTGCAAAAGGCCATCGGTCCCACGTCGGCCCGTGCACGGCTCTGCGCAGCCCGACGACCTTTTGCGCATTGGGTTAGTACTGCTAAAGGGATTTTGTTGGTCTCTGATACAGACTGTTAACCCTAAGGCTGAGAGAGATGTGCAAATGTTCAGTAAAACAGGCACAAAAGCAAGAATTTCCATTCATTTTAATTCAACGCTGCAGACAACATTCACAATTGCAGATACATGCATCACTACATACCCCTTTACACAATTTCACCTACACTTGTAAACATTTTCATTCTTATCACCTTAACATCATTTGTCACAACAATCACTACATTCAGTAACAACAAAGATGAAAACATCAACTGATTTTAAAAACAACGAGCTTACTCTTGGAAATAAATCGCTCAAGTAATACTAAGAACACGCTGAATGTAGCTACAATACTTAGGTTGTGAGGAATGGCCTTTTGATAAAAGTGTCAAGTAATTTTGCTCTGCTGTGTTATCAGTTACCAACAGGAAGAATAAACTGGATTTCAGTTGCCCTCCATGTTATCAACTGTCCGATGTGGTGATTCCTGCAGGAATCCCGAGAAAAAGCACTAATGACAGTCCAAAAGTTGCACATTGGAATGCTTCTACAAATTAGCAGCGTAGTTCTGCGGAAAAATGTGGCAATATGATAAAATTGCACCCCACCCTCTAATATGTTAATCTGCAATTTTTGGACACCAGATAGAAACTAGATCCAAACCCACAGACAGCATTCTAGACACCAGTACAGGAGCATGCATGCACACAAAAGTTACAAGGGTTCAAATAAAATACTCTAGAATAAAACCGTACGGTACACCTTTATCAGCAAAGGGAATGAGGAATATTAGGTGAAGCGGTAAAAAAGTACATCCACACTAGTGGTAAGGGTACATGTGTACTTCAGTGAACTACTAGAACTGCGTAAACGTCAACAAGCTGTCAAAGTGTAGTCCAAGGTATTATACAACTTACAATTTTTAAATTACAAAAGAATTTACAATGGATCCAAAAAGTTAAAATAATGACGATAATAAGCAGCAAAATTTGACTAGAAGTGTTCAGCTTGGTCAAGTATGCCACTTTGTCACGTGCAAAGCTAAATAACAAAACTACAAACTTCATCTACGATCACTGAATCGGCAAAAAAAAGTTTATTTGTGTGCTGGTCAGTGATTTGTGACCCAGAGCTGTAAGGCCCTAAAATCGCTGACCAGCATATCTATTCATCTGAAACTACCTGTGAATGACTCATAATGAAAATATTAATTACATGTACTCCAATACATGCTTAACTCCAAATACTTTCTTTTCAAACTCTGTAGGAAGTGTTTTTGTTACAGCATTCAGTTTATCCAGACACAAAATATCAAATTATGTCGGCATAAACTCTGGAAATAACAAAAACATTACAGACAGCAATCAGCTATACTGAACCCAAAAACCCTTACTACACAGGCAGAGAAAGTGTTGCAGGATACATACATACATTAACTGAAAAATAAACTACCCATCAGAATTACTTGGCTGTCCATATAGTGTTGCCTGCCCTTGGATCATCACTGAACTCGATGAAAATGATCATGACAAACATTTTAACCCGTTCAGTGTCGCCTGCCCTTGGATCATCACTGGACTCAATGAAAATGATTATGACAAACATTTTAACCCGTTCAGTGCTAAATGTGAACCCCACCCAACTGCAAGAAATATAGCTCATGAAGATCTATGACTCTTGCTGACACTACTTCGAATCCACGTCCCGACAGCAACAAGACTTTCTCAGGACGTGCTGCACTGCTTGTGAAAAAAAACCCAACCACACCAGAATATTGAATGTATGTCACCAGCCGTTCAAATACGCTAAATAAACCTAAGACCATTTTGCAACACACATCCAATATCAAGAGCTACAGGCAGCGCAGACAGTAAGGATAGAATAAAAATGGAAAATACAGGTGAATGGACCAAGGGAAGACAGAAACACGTGCCCCAGAATAGAGGGGAAAACCCACCCTGTGAGGCTGACCAGGGTGACCCTGGGAACTAAAAAGTAGTTAACCCCACCCAAGTCCCCCAGGGCAGACCCGGGTAGGGGGTTGTTGGTCTTGAGTTTATAATGAAGATTGCAAAAACAGTCTGCGTCAGCTAGCACTGAACGGGTTAACCCTTTTAGCCCCAGGACCCTGCAGCAGGAGATGGATTGATCATGATAATTCAAGGGTAGTGCCAGATGAGCTTGGCGCCGTCACTACCCTTGAATTATCATGATCAATCCATCTTCTGCAACTTATACATAGTCGTCAACACTTCCAAAATTTGGGAAAAGCACCAGCTAAAAGGGCTAAGCCCCTTGCACACCCGCCACTGGCGATGTATTGTTAACAGTATGGGTGGCTGCATGCCACATGGGGCTTGTGGTCAGTATGTAGGTAATAATGGTTTCATGCCAGCACGGTACACCAAGCAGCTGCACAAGTTATCAAAGGAAAAAGGCAGCAGGAGGCAAAAGAGCATCACAAGTCTCCTGCATCTGCAGGGGCTTATACAAAATCTTTGCATCTTGAAACACACAAAATAAAAAGTTGTCCTATGCACCTGGTCATTATTGACAATCTTGGTTCATGCGCATACTGAGCAAATTACATTAGATCATTTTTCTTGGCATCAGCATTATGATTTGACACTATACAAATAATAAATAAGGCGACAGAATGTATGAAAACCTTTTAAGTGAATAACTTATCAGCTTATTATTATTATGGTCTGAGCAAAAATAACAAAAAAAGCAAGAAACAAAGCAAAGAACTAATAATTACACACTCCTCTTTTTTACATATTTTTTTTTTCATTTTCAGCCACACAATATATATATATATATATATATATATATACACACACACACATATATATATACACAAAAATCCCAGACCAGACAGCTCACTGTACAGTCTCCAATTTTCACATGTATACAAAGACCACACCCAATATCACACATACAACACACTACAGCTCCAAACACAAATCATGCAGGTCAGAGATATTGTGAAACATCCACGAACAGCCAGATTAATCTATTTAACCCGAAACATTACATCAGATCAAAGGTAGTGCCATATATAGCTTGGTGTCTGACCACACCAAGCTAATCTGGCACTACCCTTGAATTATCATGGTCGATTCATCTGGCCACTGGTACAGTGACTTTTGGGAACTGCGTCTGTAGGGCTAAATGGGCTACCTCCTCCTAGTAAGGAACTGCGTCTGTAGGGCTAAATGGGCTACCTCCTCCTAGTAAGGAACTGCGTCTGTAGGGCTAAATGGGCTACCTCCTAGTAAGGAACTGCGTCTGTAGGGCTAAATGGGCTACCTCCTCCTAGTAAGGAACTGCGTCTGTAGGGCTAAATGGGCTTCCTCCTCCTAGTAAGGAACTGCGTCTGTAGGGCTAAATGGGCTACCTCCTCCTAGTAAGGAACTGCGTCTGTAGGGCTAAATGGGCCACCTCCTCCTAGTAAGCAAAGGTCATCAGGCCCATGATGGCTGCAGTGGGCCTGCACAGGCCCACTGCAGCCGTCGTGGAACCAAAGATGTTTTGCTGGGGGGGGGGGGGGGGGGGGGGTCACTGCCAACAGCTACTGCTAGTGATCTTGCAAATTCATTGTTGGCTAACCCTTTCAGCCTAAGGCGCACATACGTGAATAAGACCAGCAAGGGGAACAGATCCTTGTGATCTCACATCTGTAGAGGTTCATGAAGATAAATGCCTCGTGCACTCGAGTGCTTTTTTGCCATCTTCCCTCAGTGAAAAGGGAAAGGTGAAAACTATGTTACATGTAGTACTCATGCACTAGCTAAGCGTGTATTTGCCAGTTACCAAACAAAATTTTTGTACAAAAGTTTACCCAACACCAAAAAGGAACTGCAGTCTAATGCTAGGCATGTCTGTACCTTGCTTTATGCTAAAAAAACCAATACAAATATTCCCCAAGCAGCATCTATTCAACAGACCAGTTCAGCGCCATTTTTAGTTGCTATAGTATCACTAGGCAGGCATTGTCATGGAACCCCCAGGGAAAGAGGAAAAGAGGCAGGCCGAGAAACACCTGGCGTCGAGACCTCCGAGCAGACATCAAGAGACTGGGAACCACCTGGAGTAAAATCGAAGGAGAAGCACAGGACAGGAGTTGCTGGAGGTCTCTCGTCGAAGGCCTCTATACCCTGGGAGGGGTGTCAGGCGTAAGTATGTACACAATACTGAACAGGAGCACACTTCTGCCATGTTGATGATACATTTATGCATTTTAATGCTTGTTCTGTGGGCTGGTCTATAATTTTGAATCTCACAGTCTTATGATCCAAAATCTGAAACCAACACCTCCTCACTCACTCACACTGCACAAAAAACAGTGGCTGTTCCTAAGTATGAATACAAATATCCCAAAACAATCCAGCTCAAATATGTGACTGCGAAGCATGTAAAATGCAGAGAAGAACCCAACGGAGAAAGAAACACGCTTAGAAATGACAGTTACAACTCAATGTTCAGACACATTTGACATTGTGCCAAGTAATTTGGATTGACAATTTACAAAGTAACATACTAAACATACTGACAGTGATAATTAGTGATAGAAAAACAAAAATTTCAGATATATCCAACATATGGACGGCCAGGGGAGTCAGTTTTTGTTGTTGCATTAAAAATCTGCTAACACTTTGGCTGTTGGGAGTAGTTTTTGACTTGATTCCTGCAGGAATCATCACAACAAAAACTGCTACCGACAGTCAAAGGGTTGGATAACCACAGCAAATTTGAGACTGAGATATCAGAAAAAGTACTGTTAATCCTAACTTTTGCTGCATCCAAAATGGGTTGGGTCCCGAAGGAGTACCTTGGTTTAGCCACAGAGCAGATGGTGCTATGCTTTCACGCTGACAGCTAGGAATAGGATTCAAATGACTAATCAGGACTGTGCGCGTGTTTATATAGGCCAACTGATCATTTATTTAAACAAAGTTTACTGCATTTTCCATTAAAACAAAATAAAACAAACAAAAAAAATAAATAAAAAAGTTTAAAAGTTTATGCCTCAATCACTGATGCTTGAGATCAACATTCTTAACATCAGTTATCACCACACAACATAACAGAAACTGTAATCTAAGGCCACGAAGAACTGATCACTGGCAAAACATCAACAAATTAATCACATGCTGAGCTTACGAAACACTGACAGAAACCGGGAATATGCATACAGTAATGATGTATATATCACACTATTTACACTAAACGAAATTTGATGCCATAAATGGCTCTATAACATGGATGTGTGCAGCAAATTTCCTTCATCCAGATTGGAATCTTTGTTAATAGAAGTTGAAAGAGCCCTCAGAGGAAGCTGTGTACAGAACATGACACAGCTAGCAAGAGGCACAGATCCTCAGATTCATCATGAGATATGCCCCTTGAGAGTTGGATCCTGTTCACATTTTCCTGGCTGTGATCGGGTTAATTCTAAACTTAACCCTTATCATTCGGAATACATCAGTGTGTGCAGTGCAATAAGTTTGACCAAAATAGTTCAAGGGTAGTTAGTGCCCGAATAGATTGGTGCCTGTAGGCGCCAAGCTATTCTGGCACTACCCTTGAACTAAAGCCATTGGTCTATCTTTATCTGTAAGTACTATAATGTAGCTTGCATATATGGCAGTGTACAAATTTGAAGCTTTTAGCCTCAGTATGATATGGGTTACGGAAACAAGTGGTACATGACATGACACTTTTTGTGAGCAAAAGAAAACAGAAATCTGACTGGGCAGTTTTTTTTCTGCTTGTTCTACCCATCACACGCCTTGCACTCTCAAATATATCAGATTCTAACATGAACTATGAAAGCAGCCTGCACTTCATCCACACAAACAGCTGAGTATTATTTCAAATGATCGCCTGAACCGGGTAACATTCTATTCTCATAAAATGTAACACAAGATTCATGCGAGTACTGGCAGTAGTACCAACTGTAACTGACGAGCACATTTTCTAATGAGCGTAAGATAGTTATTTTGCATGAGGGAATAAAAAGCCAAATAAACATGGCTAGCGCAAGTTTCACAAATTATAGTTGCAGTTTGTACCCTTGCATTGGATAGTAACAAACAAAAAACCCACAGTGAAACCATGTGGCACAGGTTGCGAAGCTATAACTGATAAGATAGCTATAAAGAAAAGAGGCAAAGTATGACAAACAGTATACTTGTAAGAAATGCCACAATGCCTGAGTGAATGTCACACCAACATACAGCCAGCAATTTCACTTTTAGAACACAGCTCAATTTGAGCAACTGTGGCTGGCAATAAAATAATTGTTTAAATATCATAGATAAACTTTATACAAATTTATCATTAACCTCATGTGAATGCAGCCACCAGTGCTGTTTACAGTACCGATATCACTGTATGCACACAGGGGTTAAACTGACATTCACAGAACTTATGCTGATGAGACCGTCATCTAACCCATTTAACCCCACTATGTACCAAAGATGGATTTACCATGATAATTCAAGGGTAGTGTCAGATTAGTGCCAAGCTAATCTGGCATTACTCTTGAATTAACATGGTTGACCCATCACCTCATACAAGACCGCAAGGTTAAATGGGTTGACCCCCATTGTATATACAGGCATAAGCACTTTGAACAGTACTGGTGGCTGCATGCACAAAGAGGTTACACAGATAGTTCAAACGTTGGCGGCCCTAGCTTGCACAATGGAGGAATTGGCACTTGAGATGAAGGGTGATGGGCCAGCTGAAGCCGCCAAAGTGGACGATGATTTGGATGGGGCCATGACGACTTGAATGTGACTGGGTGACACTGGTGAGGCCATGGTGGCCGGTATCACCTTATAGGTGGAGGAGGCAGCTTGTTGCACAACATGGAACGCCGTAGGTTGAGAAGGTAGGCCACTGGGGATCTGAGCCTGAGCCACAGCCATTCCAGAGAAACTGAACACGTTTGGGGAGGCAGGCTTCTCTTCAGATGGGGTGAGGGGTGGGCTGTAGTTAGCAGGAACTATGAGGCTCACAGACTGGCTGTTACTGGCTGAGCCACCCACAGGACTGCTGCGCATGATGTGTATGGACTGACCAGGCTGGGGTGGTACATGGCTCGCTAGCTTGCATACAGATAAATTGGGGTGGCTCTGCAAGACAGCTGGCTGCCCAATGCGCTGATCAGCCACAGCCACAAAACTGGAGGGCACAGCCTGCATGATTTGGTTCACAACCGATACAGTTTGCTGTGAGGAGGCCACCAGCCCTGCAGATGTCATGGGCACACCGCTGAGGACTATCTTGGCGGACTTACCCGCCTCAGTGTGTGGAACGTTCATGACTGGGATGTGGATGATGCTGCTGCTTCCACCTTCCCCATTGTGGCTGTTGCTCATCTGCACCGTTATGCGCTGTATTGTGGGTTGGGGACGTGTGGCAACTGGTTTTGTGGGGCCAATGCAGATAATCTGCTCTGACTTGTCTGCTGCCAAACCATCGGAAGCGAAAGTGAGGGCACGGGTTGAGGAGGACCTTCCCTTCAGCTTGCCAAAGACAGAATCAGAGTCCTGAGTGGTAGCATCTTTGCTGCGTAAAATGTTGACAGATCTGGGGCTGGTGGAAGGAGGGGTAGTCAGGTCCAGCTTGATCCGCTTGTCTTTGGTACTATTCCCTGAAACCTCCACCTCTACGTAGCATCGCTTGCGGCTGACAGTCTCCACACCAGCGGGCACGCCTCCATTGGCTAACACTCTGGCAGTGGGAGTGTGCTCGTTCACAGTTGCCATGTTCACACCGCTTGGGGGTGACAGCAAGTCTGTGGTCTTGGGAGCCTCGTTGCCATCTAACGATGACTGGGTGGCTGCATCTTGCTTGTTCTTTACCGGGCACTTGATGGATCGCAGGATGTCCTGAATCTGGTCAGAGGTCAGTGGCACGATGGTCTGCTGCTTGCTGTTGCCCAGCGCACCGGAGAAGCTGCGTGCCTTGATGATGAACGTGTCAGTTCTGGGCACCTTGGGGAGTGCCTGGCCATCAGCGGTTTTCGGTCCAGCCACAGTTGCTGGCAGGTTGTGGGTGGCATGAGTTGGGGTTAACTCAATCTGAATCTTGTCCATTTGAGTGTCAGTGCTGCAGTGCCTGGAGGTGGATGAACTGTCAGTACCTGTGACAAAAGTGAAAGTTCTTACATTTACAGCCTATTCTACCCTGTGAGACAGCAAGTCCACCTTGTGAAAACAACACAATCACAAACCCATCTACACTGGGCATGTTCTCTGCAAACCTGCCAACCCCTACACAGCTATGATAGTAGCATTTTGTACAAGTGTTAGTAGTTTTGGAGATGTCAAGAGTAGTTTAGCGCCTAAGTTACTGTTCGACGCCAAACGCTTGATGCATGGAAATTTCTCAGTATAGAATACAATACAACTTGATTATCTGTCAGAAGCAATGATTGATCATTGCTTAACGTCCCGACAGCATCAAGGCTTTCTCAGGACGTGCCTGCACCGATTGTGAAAAAAATAAATAAATAAAAATAAACAGAATATTGAATGTATGTCGCCAGCCAGTCCAAGACGTTAACTCTTCGACGCACGCAGTCAAAAAAACTTGCCACTATGAAACGCACAGCAGCGCACCCCCTAAACGCACGGCAAAATCTGTGGAGCAGGCGTGAGCTAAAACACTCAAACTTTCATTTCCCAATACTGCTTTCTGGACCCTTCCAGCTATAATGTACTTCTTCTACTATAGCTGAACAAGTTCCATTCACCCTCCTCCGAAAATACATGAAATTGAAAGACACAGAGCTACATAGGGGACATTTAGCATACTAAATACAAGAAACATTTAGTTTTGCATTCCCTAAGTATCACTCATTGCCACCGGAAGCCAGCTCTCTAACCAATTTCCCCCAGGATATCTCGCCCGACATGGTTGATAAACATCTCCCCACTTGACACTGGTTTCGTGGGAAAAATGCAAGAAATAGTATGAGAAAGGGGCTGGGCAAATTTATTTGCCTTTGTGCGCTCATTAGAGGGCTATAAAATTTGACGGCGTGCACTTGAAGATTGTGCGCTGTGCGCGGAAGAGTTAAATGAACCTACGCCATGGGGCCTAAATAAAGCCAAGACCATTTAGCAACACACATCCAATATCAAGAGCTACAGGCAGTGCAGACAGTTGGGAGAGTTTTAAAAAGACAAATACAGGTGAATGGACCAAGGATAGACAGAAACACATGCCCCAGAATAGAGGAAAAAACCCACCCTGTGGGGCTTACCAGGGTGACCCTAGGAACTAAAAAGTAGTTAACCCAACCCAAGTCCCCCAGGGCAGACCCGGGTGGGGGTGTTAGAGTCAAAGCACGACAGAAATTTGCCTTATATATAGCGATCGGAACTTTGGCTGGCTGGTACAAACTTTCTTTTTTTCAGGCGGTGTGCTTTTCGCGCCTTTCTCTTCGGCATGGTTCAGACTGTTGTTTATCCGACGCATTTTGTGAATGAAATGATGCACGCTGGGAAAACCGGAAGTTCGCTCCACTCATTCTCATTGGCCCCGATACCCATGCTCTTACCGACTACAAACCGAAAACAAAAAGATTTTTTGGTTTCTTTTTTTCTTCAGCGTAGAATTTCATTAATGATCTTAGTACTAGCGTAGTATTGGGAATGTAGGCTTATGAAAATACGGCAAAATCATAGTGGTTGGCAGGTCTGCCCCTGTTATGTGCGCACCAGGCCGTCCAAGCATACAGAGGGATTTAGATATGGTGATTTGACACCTGGGTCACCTGATTTTTTCAAACTGAAAATTAGTAACGGAATCTAAACACAGAATTTAACCCATATCATAAAGCTTCAAATTTGTACACTGCCATGTGCAAGCTACATTATAGTACTTACAGATAAAGATATAGACCAATGGCTTTAGTGTAAGGGTGGTGCCAGAATAGCTTGGCGCCTAGAGGCGCCAAGCTATTCTGGCACCACCCTTGAACTATTTTAGTCACACTTATTTCACACACTGGTGTATTCCGAATGATAAGGGTTAAGGAAGAAAATGAATGTTGAGAGGAATATAAAACATGGGCATAAAGCTTTTGTAAAAGACCCACCTTCAAATTTGAATTGCTTTCTGGCAGGGCTGGTTGGTTCTGATGCAAAGCCATAGAGCTTTGATCTCTCCTTCTCTGCCACTTGGATGATGGTCTCAAATGAGGAATGCCTGGAGAACGCCGGCATGCCGTTTTCTGATGGCTCACGCTTTAGTCCAGATGCAGGGTCTGCATGTGGAGGAAAACACATAAATCAGTATGGAGGAAAGGACAAAGTGAGTTCTGGTCTGTGTTTTTGAACCTCTGGCTCAAACTGTCCAAGCTGTAAGGTCCAATATCACAAATCAGCACACATTAGTAAAATTAGTATGCACATGCTTCTTCTTCTTCTCGAATGCCGTCACACTTGGAGTTTGGCTCTCAAAATGAAATCTGTGGTCTTCTGTAGCACCTCAACAGGCCCATACAGTTTCTCTTGCAGAGTGGCGAGCTTCTGCCATATCTCCTCCCTCAGCAGCTGGTGGTTCCCACAGTCCTGAGGACGTGCTCTGTGGTCTGCTCTGCTTCTCCACAAGGGAGATGGTACGAGGTGAAAGCGTCTGTGCAGGTGGAAATTGAGTCAGTTGTGCCTGGTCCTCAGACGGAAGATGGTCACCTGCTCTTGTCTGGACAGCTGATGGTAACTGTCTAGGGGCCGTTGTGGTGGTCTGTACACAGACTTGATAATGGTCTTCATCTCTGTGAAGCCGACTCCATTTTCGTCTTGTTCTTTCTTTGCGCCCACTTTTGCCATTCTGTCAGCTTCTTCATTGCCGTAGAGGCCACAGTGTGAAGGGATCCACTGCAGCACCAGTCTGGTGCACTTGATGTCTTGCAGTGTTTCTTGTAGACGTGGCAGTTTGCTTGCTGTTGCTGCCTCAAGGACAGACGTATCATCAGTCAGGAAGACAATCTGGGCATCAGGGTCTGCAGTGCCACTAAGGGTGTTTGCAGCACGGACCAGGGCTTCCTCCTCAGTTATGTAATTTGTGCAGTGAAGGCCTGTTGATACTACCTCTGCCTGCCATTTTCAGTTTGGGTACTGAATGTACACCCCAGCCCCTCCATTCTGAACTGCATCTGTGGCTGATCCATCGGTGTATGCCTGTATCCATGCTTCCTGGGGATACTTTTCTTCGAGCATGGCCAGTGTCAGGGCTTTCTTGCCGACAGTGCTGTGCTTTGGTGGTGATGTAGGGTACCGTGGAAGAGATGGTGATGTTTTCTGGCTTACCTTCCCAGGGTGGAAGGTCACTAGCAGGATTCAGAGCCTCTACCTGCGCAGGGAGCTTTGCCTGGTGTTTTCTCTGCAGAGCTCTCGTCTCCTTCACAAAGCTTGATCTTTTCAGTCTCCCTGAGGTTGGTCGTTTCATCCTGGCATTCATAGGATGGTCTTTGGAAGACTTAATCTTTGTGGACTGTATCAAGGCTTTGCAATCTCTTCTCATGCGGAGGAGTGGGATGCCTGTTGTCTCTTCCATCTTTTCGATTGGAGTGGATTGGTGTGATGTGCGCCGGTGATGATACACAGTGCCTGGTTCTGAACTCTGTCAATGGTCTGCTGGTGTGACTGGGCTGCCATCAACCATGCATTGGATCCGTACTCAAGGTGTGGTCTCACTGTGCCTTGATATACATTTTTGAGGATCTTTTCATTGGCTCCGCATTGTGTTCCAGCCAGCTTCCTCAGGATGTTCAGCTTTCTTGTAGCTTTCGCTTCTGCATTCCAAATGTGCGGCTTCAACTTCAGCCTCTTGTCAAGGGCGACTCCCAGGTATGTCTGTTGGTCTTCATACCGCAGTAGGTGTTGCCCAGTGTTAGGTTGCCAGCCTTTGCTTTGTTGGAGAGAGAGAAGAGTGTGGCTGATGATTTTTCTGTGTTGATGGTCACACACCAGTTGTTGGTCCAGTCTGTCAGCCTGTCCGGGGTTAGCTGCATCCTTCCTGTATGTAGCAGTTGTTGCATACTCTTCTGTGCACCAGAGTACCAGGTCATCTGCGTACAGGGCTGCGTGGACTCCTTTTGGTAGCTCTGGCCCAAGGTCGTTGATGAAGAGTATGAACAGGGTCGGTGACAGGACTCCCCCCCCCCCCCCCCCCCCCCCCCCCCCCCTGTGGCACCCCTTGACGCAGCAGCACTGTTTGGCCACAGTACCCATCCACTGTCACACGGGCTCTGCGATTGTGCAGGTATGACTTGGTCCACCGATACATGTTCCCTTGGATGCCACTGCAAAAGAGTTACACAAGGAGACCATCCTTCCACACCTTGTCGAAAGCCTTCTGTAGGTCAATGAAGGTAGCTAATGTCACCTTCCGATCTTGAAAGGCATCTTCTATAACCAGTGCAAGGTGTGTTGTCTGGTCTTCTGTACTCTTGTGGCTTCTGAAACCAGCTTGCTCTGGCACGATAATGCTCTCGGAGTCCAGGTACCACTGCAGGCGCTTATTGATGATGCGCTCCATGGTCGTGAGTAGAAATGGCAAAGGGAACAACTTATGGATGACGAGCCAATGCCAGTAAATAAGGAGCCATTGATTGCCAGTAAATAATCTGCTTGTTACTGATGCAGACATACGCTGATATAACTATAAATAGCCATGTGCAGGCATGGGAATTGCCATGGCAAAAATCAGCTGAAACTAGGGGGTTCCGGGGGCATGCCCCCCCCCCCCCCCCCTTTGAAAAAAAAAAAACAAGCAATGAAAATCTGTGCAATCTGAGCATATTTTTTGAGAATGTGAAATTATTTTCCGCAGAAAACCGCGGATCTGAGGACAATTCCCATGCCTGATGTGGTAAAAGTAACGAGTGTAGCAGGCAGATTGAACCAAGCACCAACAAAAATGTCACTTGGTTACGTACTGGTGCCTCAGTTTTCTGTTGCTGCAAAGGTAAACTTAGACACCCATATAGAGGATGCCCAGCTTGCTCAATGCAGCGTCAACTCTGTATTCAAATATAAGAGCAGTAGTGACATTGAAATGTTGGACAGATGCCTACCTGTAGGAAGAGCTGGTCGGATCGGCCTAAATGTGTTATTTAGCATCAGTGCTGCAAAAGAACGAACAATAATCAGCTGCTGAACACACCTCTATCAAGTTCGAAATGCACAGAACATGACTGCTACTAGTCACCGACTAAACACAGAGGTCTTGTACATTCCTATTGCACCGTGGCGCAGTGGTTAAGGCGCCTGCCACCAATGCCGAAGGTGCGAGGTTCGAAAACGGGTTCCGGCGTCGGACTTTTCTCCTCTGGTAAGTGTCACCGTTAATTCGGGTGGACCGTCGGGGGTTCTTTCTCCGGGTACTCCGGTTCTTCCACCCCCCACACTTTGGTACCGGTTTCAGGCCACTTTACAAATTTCAAATACAAGCGATAAAAAATCTCTGTAACTTCAGTAGCTGAACTGGCCCTTTGTCTGTCTTGTACTGTGTTTGTCTTAAATGGCGTAAATCTGTGTCTGTTACGTGAGTGTGTGTGTTGGGTTTCAGCCCGCGGCGCTTTGTATCAATTTGCCCAAAAATTGAGAAAAAGCGCCTATATAATAACGGTATTATTATTATTCAGGCATCAGAACTGTTCACCCCAAAAAAATCGGAAAACGGCGATTTTGAAGAATTGTAGAGTTATTTAAAGCCATTTCCAAGTCAAAAGTGTTATTAAACAGGGGCCAGGAAAATCGGACAGTTCTGATGCCTGATTATTATTAAAAAGCAACAGGTTAAATGCATACAAAACTAAACACAGGTTAACTCAAACTCCCAGAACTAAATGACTGCCGTTCTATAGAATGCAAGTCATTTAGTTCTGGGAGTTTAAGAGTAAACCCCTTCAGCCCTGAGTCCCTACAACAGGAGATTGATTGACCATAATAATTCAAGGGTAGTGCCAAGCTAATCTGGAAGGCGCTAGACCATGGCCGGAAATTCAAACAACAGGGGAAGGGGGGGGGGGGGGGGGGGGGTAATGGTGCTAAACCTTAGCCGTAAAATCGATCGATGGGAGAGGGGGGGGGGGTACACACCTTGCTCCGGCCGAATAATCAAACACAGTGTGCGACAGCCCACCTAGGTTTACTGTGCAGCGATGTTTATGTCTGCCCAGCACATTTTACAAAAGGCAAAGTGTTCGCCCTTTCTCAATTCGTCGATGCAAGGAAAGGAACACTTGTAGTCTGGATGGAACTTCACCAACCACTTCTGCTTCTTTGGACGTATGATTTTTGGAAAATCAAAAATACCAGTTGTGATAATCGCTAAGCATGTGCAGGGCAATTTCAAAACAACCGGAACAAACACAGAATGGATGGAAATTTGCTGCGCATGCGTAATCAAGACTGGCTGTGGGTCGAAAGCCTAGCGGTACAGTATAGCTGTAGGCTCTCAAGTACAGGCGCTTGACCCCACGCCAAAATGCCTCGAATTTTAAAACAAAGCTTGAAAATCTGAAAATCGGGAGAAATGTAGAAAAAAAAAACCGGAAAATTGGGACTTAAAAAAAATGGGAAATTCCCGATAAAATCTGGAGGGTTGGCAGCTATGCACTACCCTTTATCATGGTCAATCCATCTCTTGCAACTGGCACACAGTAATTAGGCAACACCTCCAAAATTTGAGAAATGGGACCTTGGGGCTAAAAGGGTTAAACTGACAGATCTCAAAAATGCCACAACTGAATTACAAAGAATGCCAGATTAATGTAAGGAGAATGAAGACTTACAAGTTTCATTGCGAACACAGTCAAGCATGGAATGTCTGGAACTAGGCCTATGCCATCCATCACTATAGCAAACTGAAAAAAAAAAAACCAAAAAAAAACAAGCACTTAGAGATGTAACAGTTAACCGTTATCATTTCAGAATACACCAGTGTGTGAAATAAGTTTGACTAAAATAGTTCAAGGGTGGTGCTAGGCGCCAAGCTATTCTGGCACCACCCTTGAACTAAAGCCATTGGTCTATATCCTGACTGTAAGTACTATAATGTAGCCTGCATATGGCAGTGTACAAATTTGAAGCTTTTAGCCTCAGTATGATATGGGTTAACAGACTATAGCTTTTCAAATGTTTAGTCCACACATACTGTGAGCAGTGATATGTGTATTATTTCATGGTTTTTTACTCCAAACCATTCAAAATCGCAGACCAGCTCACATTAAAAAAAAAACCCTTTAAGAAAGCTAAATGTTTTCCTAAAACACACAAACGTTTAAACACAATGTGCTCAATATCTATTTGAGACAGTGCCAAAAGGTCGTGTGTGCCAAAAGTGACCCCCCCCCCCCAACACACACACAAAAAGGCCTAAATCTCAACCAACACATGTCTTATAAGTAGAACACGCTGAATTTAGGAACCGTTTAGTTTTCAGGTATCTAGCAATAAGCATGTGAAATTAAAGACTTTTCAATGCAGAAACCAATAATTTCCAGCACAGAATAATACAATATACTTAAATATGACCATTCTGAAAATGTTGGTTGCCAAAGTGGACACACAGTGAAAAAGGTATTTTTTCGAAAAATACTTACCGATGACATGACTAACTGGAAGTGTCTACTTAGTCACACAATTTTAGCCTAAGAACCTGTTGTGCCCCTGCACAACCCGGGAGGCACTCGGGGAACCCCCAGAGGGGCCGAGAGTTGTCTCCCGTGCCTGCCCATCCGGTTCCGAGTCATACGATGATTCCTCAGTCAGGATACTTAGCTCACCAGCGGCAAGCGGGGCAGGTGGGAGGGTCCTCCGAGTCATGTCATCGGTAAGTATTTTACGAAAAAATACCTTTTACAGAAAAATGAATTTATTTCTTCAAAAACATTACCAATGACATGACTAACTGGAAGAATAGCGAGAAGGGGGAGGGTGTCGCCACCCCAAACACCTCCACTGGGCCACTGCAGGGCCGTCCTCCCTGTCGCACACTCCCGACAATTTTATCTAAGTGCATACCTACGGAGGGAGTGTTGTGCCGCTGTGATGTCCCCCACCAGAACAAGGTTGTCCAGATCCCGGAGGTAGAAGCGGGCGAAGGTCGATTCAGCTCATCAGCCCACGGCTGCCACTATGTCCTTGACCGCACAGTTCCGGTCAAATGCGAGGCTTGTGGCCATGGCTCGTACCTCGTGTGCACGTATCTTGAGCCTCTTTGCTCCAAGTGGGGAGAGGTCCTGGTAGGTGAACCCAAATGACCCAGTGTAGCCAGGAGGATATCGTCTGGGCTGTTATGTCAGTTCTGCCGGGTTTTAGAGGTGAACGTCCTCTCCGGACGGATTTGGTATGGCGTAGGTAAACGCGTAGGGTGCGCACGGGATCTTGTTGCCTGGTCTCCTCGGGAAAGTTCGTCCCACGCAGCGGCCGTAGGGTGATCACCTGTGGTGCGGTCTGTGGAGACCTGGTTTTGGCAAGGAAAGCAGGGTCCGTGAGAAGCTGCACGGAGCCATCCGCACGAACTGTAGGCAGGCGGGGCGCGCCAATTGCGCGCGTACCTCGCTGACTCGGGCCGCAGTGGCAAGGGCCAACAGGAAGCACGTCTTACGAGTCACAACCGCGAAGCGGACCAACGCTGGCGGTTCAAATCTGGTGGAGTTTAGCCACGTCAGTACCCAGGGGAGGTCCCAGCAAGGAATGAGTGAGCAGGGCATTGGACGCTGCAGGCCAAAGTGAGTCATAAGGTTGGCGATGTCTATACAGGCACCGGGGTCCGGGCGGCCGAGGTGCCGGCAATCATGGACAGGTACCCCCGGATGGTGATGGGGGCCAAACCTTGGTCTCCGAAGAGCCAGAGGAAAATGTCTGCGAGCTGGGGGTTTGTCAGTTCGGTGGGGGAGAGGCGTTGGTCATCTCACCAGGAGCACAGTACTCGCCACTTTCCCTCATAGACGCGCCGCGTCGAGGGGCTGCGGGCGGAAGAGATCGCTTCCACTGCTGCACTCGAGAAGCCTCTAGCAGTGAGAGCGTGCCGCACAATCTCCAGGCGTGAAGGAAGAGACACTCCGGGCATGGGTGGAAGAGCGATTGGCGAGGCTGCTTGAGCATGGCCCCCGGCGTGGGTAGCCACGGGGGGGGGGGGGGGGGGGGGGGTTGTCGGTGGCAAGGCTGAGGAGGTTGGTGGTCCAAGACCGGTTCCAGGAGAATGGGGCGACCAGCAAGATGACCGCATTGCATCCCCGAAGCTTGAGGAGGACTTTGGGAACAAGGACTGTCGGGGGGTAAGCATAAGCTATGAGTCCGTCCCAGGGGATGGAGAGTGCGTCGACTGCCCAGGCCAGAGGGTCCCGGATCGGGGAGACGAAGAGGGGAATCTGGTGGTTCCACCTCGAGGTGAACAAGTCGATCATAGGGGTCTCCCAGCACGTACAGATCATCTGGAAGATGACTCGGCGAAGAGTCCACCCTGTGTGTAGCAGCTGGCCGCGACGAGAAAGAGAAAGAGATTTGGCCAAGACGTTCAGGTGACCGGGAATGTGTCACGAGCAAAGTCCAGTACGGCAGTGATGTCGTTTTCGTCGGCAAATCGGCCATTCACCGATAAAATTCCAAAATGTCCGCAAGAGTGATGTTCTGATCGGCCCGCTGTCCTAAGGTTTTACGCCTCATTCGGCCACCCTTTGTCCGTTTTTTGTTTGCTTGTCTCATGTCTGTTTCGTTATTATAGCTTCTGGCCATATTAATTTCCTATCGGATAAATAAAGGTGTTATGAGTTACGAGTTATTGTCGAGCATCGCGTATCGGAAGCACCAAGCAGACGACAAATGCATCAGCAGAGAGAGAGAGAGAGAGTAACTCCCCTTGTTGCTAACGGCGTGCTTCCGGCATTACCATTTTCGTTTTAAGTTATTTTGTTGTTAATAATGTAAATAAATTTTTTTCTTCAGTGTTCTGTGTGTGGTATTAGTTGCAACATTTTTGTAAGTCCAAATGGTGGCCGAAAGATTTTCAAAATGTCCTAAAGGTTTGTGACTGAATCGGCCAATTGGCCTATGCTGAAAATTTCTAGCAACATCACTGGTACGGGTTCCAAACTGGTCGCACGCAGGCAAGACCAGAGGCTAAGTACACACATCTGAACGACGCGAGCTAAGTATCCTGACTGAGGAATCATTGTATGACTCGGAACCGGATGGGCAGGCACGGGAGACAACTCTCGGCCCCTCTGGGGGTTCCCCGAGTGCCTCCCAGGTTGTGCATGGGCACAACGGGTTCTTAGGCTATTGTGTGAGTAAGTAGACACTTCCAGTTAGTCATGTCATCGGTAATGTTTTTGAGGAAATAAACTCCTTCGTTTGATTACCACTTTTGACATGTATGCATATAAAATTGTTTTCAAACGGTCATTGTCCCGATATGATAGAACAGAAATGTTTGTTGTCATGCTTGACATACTGTTGCACATGCACATGAAAATCATGTATGGATTATTCTATTTTGATAAAGAGAAAAATCTGTGAGAAATGCAAGTTAGTGTGCAACAACAACGTTTTTAAAGCAGTTTCACAAAAAGAAATAATGTCCTGTTGAAATGCAGTTTTCTTGACTAAAAATAGATTGGTCACACAAAGGACGTTTGAGTAAAAGCATGTCACAAAATCTCTCTGTAAACACTTACTGTTGACATCATCTAAAGTATCAATGTCAGGTCCAACGTATTTGAAAGCTGGCTTGCGGCCTCTGATCTCTGTGACATGCACCTTGCGAATCAGATCCAGGCTGGTCAGAATGTTGGCGATGTCATAGAGACGACGAATCTTGGCTGTTAGACAAATAACACACTTCATTGCAAAGAGTTACTCAAATGGTCTATTATTACAGGCACAAAATTGTTCATAAGGAGAGAGAGGACCATTAATGTTGATTCATCTAAGCACGAACATTAAACTCTTTGCCTGCCAAGTAATGTTTCTGTATTATGTACTCCTTCAAGCATGTTTGTTGAGTTTATTTTGATGCCAAGTAATGGTTTTTAACAACACATTTATCGCTAAAAAGAGACAAGCAAACCTTGGCTCAGCAAATCTCCTTGCAGATCGCGCTCTAGCGGAGTTAATCTTGCAGCGGATGAAGTCACCATCAGTAGGAAAAGAGCTACAAACGCTTTAACTGCTGTGAACTTATTTGGTTTTGGTCTAGACATATTTTCCTATGCTGGCAGAAATCTCTGGCAATTAATATGAAAATCCAAGATTGTGTATTTAAAAGGCAGGTCTGAGTTAATTATATACGAAGATGATGATGAAACGTTTTTTATTCAGGATAAAAAGTTTTAGGCATCTATCTTCCAAACTGTCCTGCTACTCTACACATATAAAAAATACATAAGACGATACAGCAAAAGATAAAATATATATAAGTACCCCCCCCCCCCCCCCCACCATCAGAAAGAAAAAAATAAAATACAAAGAATTAAAACAATATATTTACGTGTATTTACGAAGACAAACTAAGACATACACTGAAGACGTGTCCAGGCTACAAGACTTGTTAACCCTTTTAGCCCCATGGGTGCATTTCACAAATTTTGAAAGTGTCACTATGCACCCGTTGCAGGAGGTGGATTGACCATAATTCAAGGGTAGTGCCCAAGGGAAGGCGCCAAGCTAATCTGACACTACCTTTGTATTATTATGGTCAAACTCCTGCTGTAGGGACTCTAGGCTAAATGGGTTAAACATACAGAGTACATGTTACTTACTTTTGAATTTTGCAGTCTCCGACCGATCCAAGTTGGCATCACCAATGAGGATCTTTGCTGACAGATCTAGGTTGACAGTCCTTGGCTGTGACAGAAAAAGCACTACATTCATCAACGTTAGTCAAAGGTATCTGAAAAAGACAACAGGCTGTCTCAAACATTCACTGTGGAATCAGCACTGCATTGTGCTTAACCCTTTTAGCCCCAGGAGATGGATTGACCACGGTAATTCATGGGTAGTGCCAGATGAGCTCCTCTGGCACTACCCTTGAATTATAATCAATCCATCCCCTGATACTGGTACATAGTCGTTAGGCAACACCTCCAAAATTTGAGAAATGGGATCTTGGGGTTAAAAGGGTTAAAGGCCCTAAGGGCTCGTGGAGCAGTCACAACATTGCATAAAACTGCTTGACGCATATCAACACCTAATATATATGTATGTGTTATAATGCCTCCTGTTTGACGCATATCAACACCTGAATAAATATATGTAAAATGTATTATAATGCCTCCTAACGAGTGGCTACGGTTGTTAATTTGTTCATAACCGTGTGCTTATATCACTTTGTGTCCTCTCTACTGCTGATGTGTATAGGCCACTCAACTCCACCAAGCATCTGGGCCAAGGTAAAAGCTATTTATAGAACAACTCCAAGCCCATGAGCAAAAACAGAAAGTAGTTGGCGATCTAACATAACGGCATTTGTCATTTGCGGTGTTATATCAGTCAGGTGTCTTAATTAATCTGCGAGTCAAATATGCAGTTATGCCCAGAAATCAACGTAACAGGTTTGTATGGTCACCGCCGACGAATAGTTAGTTTAACAAATGTAACTGAAAACAGGATGTTACTAAAAATGAAGAATTCTGAAGAATACATATTAGCTGTTATTTTTCATCTCATCTTCGACTGTTTACGTACCTTAGACACCAGAAACAGCATCAAGAACTTCTGGCTCATGATACCAAGGGACTTGTCCTTGCGCATCTCCGCTGAAAAAACAAAAAAATTCAGAATATATAGATACAGGCTCATAGACTGGTTCAGAAATATGTCCTGGTCCATGGTCTTAGGCCATATGACCAGAATACTCACAAACCAGATAGGTGAGGCTAGCGCTGGCAGAATTGTACAACAAACCAAGGGGAATTACTCGGCGCTGTACAACAGTTATTGGGTGCCTGATAGGCGGGGGCAGGGGATCTAACTGTTGTCCAGCGCTGAGTAATTCCCCTTGGTTTGTTGTACATATGACCAGAACCAGACGTGCCGCATCTGGATACGCGGCTATAGCCGCGTATCCAGATGCGGCACGTCTCAAATGAGTTAAAGCAAACCAAATATGCAATGAAATGTATCTGGGAAATCTGAAACTTCAATGAACCCAGGTCTCCCTTTCCCTGCTGCATATGAACAAGAACCATCGAGGCAACTAAATAATATGGATATTCCCGAGTTTGGTCTCAATGGAAAAAGGGTGTCTTGGGGTCAATTAATTTTTTCCTTTAATTAACTCATTCAAGATGAATGGCATCAGGACATGTGGCTTCAGCCTCGTTCTTGTTGAATGTGTTAACCCTTTTCATCCTGATACACCCACTGCTTGAATAAGTTTGACTGATAGTTCAAGGATGGTGCCAGAATCGCTTGGCACCTGAGGTGCCAAGCTATTCTGGCACCACCCTTGAACTAAAACACTTGATCAGTCTCCTAATGTAGCAATTCATAGTGCGATAAGCCAATTTTACAAAATTAGCCTCAGGATGCAATGTGCAGGCATGGGAATTGCCCAAGCAAAAATCATCTGAAATGGGACCTTCAACCTGATACAAAACAAGGCCGATCACTTGGCTCCAGAGGGGGGGGGGGGGGGGGGGGGGGGGGGCGGTGGGGGCAACTTTTTCTTTGGGACCTTGAACCTGATACAAAAGGCCTCCACCACGCTAGATCTTGTTTCCGCGAGGGCCGAAAAATCAAACAGTCGGGGGGGGGGGTTTGGGTGGGTGGGTTGACGGGGCACCTTGGGTCTGCCCGCCTAAGTTATGAGTTTACTGCGCACCCAGGCAGGCCATGGATACAGCCTGCCACGTCGTATTCTGCCGCAGAATAAAACCGGTGCTTTGCTCGTTTTGCTACCCACAATGGTTTTTCGCGGAAACACCTTTTTATTTTCGCGGACGATTTCTTTTTCCCCGCGGAATTTCGCGGACAATTCCCATGCCTGAATGTGTTAAGATAGTAGAATGAGATAAAATGCAAGTTGTATAAAAGAAAGTGCTCACCTCTTTGCCTAAGTTCTGCGAGTGGATCGTCATCAGAAGAGCTTGGTGTCTTTTCCTCTACATCAACATCCATGGAGTTGGAATCCTGGTTCAGTTCCCGGCTCAGCTCTTTCTCTTTCAATTTCACCATCTGCTCTGCAAACCCCTCTTTCATGGCCAGCATCTGCAGATGAACATACATTTGTGTGAAAATTCTTGAAACGGCTGAAATAAGCAAGTGTTTAAAGGCTTAAATCAATTGTCCTCAAAATCGATGCATTTAACACATTTGTCAACCACCTGTGATCCTTGTGAGAGGTGAACTAAATTAGTAATACTAATAGCATGGACACAAAGGTCTGATCAGCTACCTTTGTAAATATCTGAGTTTAAAAAATGCTGATAAAAAAGAAAATTCTACCAAATATATATATATATTTTTTACAACACATGCCTAATTCGTGACCAGTAACCTTTTTGAGGTGTGATCCAAGTTAGCATGCATAGAAAAGTCTTACAATCAGGTATCTCTACACCAAGTTTAAGACTGGAAGTGGAAATAGTACTTAGAAAATCTATTTTTGTTTAAATTGGCTATTTTATAAAAAACATTTGTATAGATCCCAAAGGATAAAAACATTTGTATAGATCCCAAAGTGACTGTGGCCATAGTGAGGTCACTAAAATTTTAGAAAGGTTTTGGCCCAAAGTATCTGAGGGCCAAGCTTGAGGACTGAGGCTTGAATAGTTTCCAAGAAAATGCCAACGTTTAGATTTACTTCAAATGATGTCAGCGATCACTGGGCCAGTCCACAGGCTCACTTTTGCTCTTGCACGAGGACCAAAAAGTGGAATAACAAGACATACCCCATATATATATAACTGGCATGGTTATACTTAACGATCAACAGTCCTCGCAGCCTAGTAGTGTCTAGTACAGTATTAGTGGCCAAGTCACAGCAGACACTTGTAAAATTACTCATGACAAAGAAGTGCTTTTGTGTGAAAATGATAAAAAAACTGAAAAGTGCTCTTTGTCACGAGTAGTTTTACAAGCAGCTTGACTAAAAAGCACTTGGAAGGGGGAATCTACCTTTAGTCTGGCGAGGGTGTTCATGAGGTTGGTTTTGCCATGCCACGCATACTTGTTTTTTGCCAAACGACTTACTACCTCCACGCTTTCCAGCACGTTGACAATATCGTAGATCCTCCTACGCTCCACGTCTGCACCAAAAATACACATATATAATTATAATAAAAAAGATGTTTATACACACTTAACCCATTAAATCCTGAGGTACAAAATTTTCAAAATTGTGAATTGTCCTGTGAAGGCTACTTTACAGATTAAGAGATAGATCAACCATATTAGTTAAAGGGAGGTGCTAGAACAGCGTGGCACCTCTGTGCGCCAAGCTGTTCTGGCACCTTCCTTGAATAATCAAATTTATTTCATAGAAAAGTGTACATGGATGGGAAAGGGCTAACCCACAGCCCTGAGCAGTAGCTTATTTAGGATTCTGGTTTAACTTTAAGAATGGTGTTAAATGAGTTTGTCACCTTTCTGATCTATCATCAAGATCACACCGTCTCCAGAACATTTGAGTCTTCAGGGCAATAATCAAATTTATGAATTTCAACCTTTGGAATCAATGTCTAATGTTCCACAAAAAGCAGTGGCACTTTCCATCTAAGTCCAGTTGCAATACGTGTGCCACCATCTGCACACTGTGACAAAGTTCCAAAAAGTGAAAAATTACTTGTATGCAACATTCACATAGTCTATTTTTTAATTTTTAGAAAGGATCCCCCCATGTATTCCCATAATTTCAAGTCTTGAAATTTCCATATTTGGCATTGTTTTTTTTCCACCAAATTATGACTTGTACATTGCTGATAAGTTAGTCAAACTAATCAGAGTATGTTAACAGCATAATCAGACACTGCACATTACAGTGACAGATGTACTTCCAAACAGACACTGGAAAACGATTTATTAATTATTACTATTTACTTACTCAAATCTTTGGCAACTTCATCCAGGCAGATTTCTGTTTGTTGGCTAGGGTCAGGGTAGAGAGGGTACTTCTGTAAAAATCTGCAAAAACACATTTGATCAATATTATTTATTAATCATATACAGAAACTGTTTTCTGTTCAGATCTAGGAGCATTAATGATGTTAACCCATTACATCTGGAGGCTGATTTTTTTTTTGTAAATTTCGCTTATTGTCCTCTGAAGGCTACATTACAGATTTGGAGATAGATCAACTGTTTTAGTTTAAGGGTGGTAACAGAATAGATTGGCGCCAAGCTATTCTGGAACCACCCTTGAACTATTGGTCAAATTTATTTCAAACAATGAGTGTATCAGGATGAAAAACTGATACCAGTGACAGTTATGTCAGATGTGGCACTATAGTCTCAAAAATAACCTTTAAAGTCACCATCACCTCAAAGTGGTCCGTAATTGAAAACAGAATCTGGGAACCCTTCATTTGACAACAAACACAACAGTAACTGAAGTGAAATTGACAGGCTGGTTCAGCTTGGATGAATGTACGATAAATTTTCATATTTGTACACACTTGGATAGTTTTGACTTTCTTCTGGCAATATAACTTTGTAAATCACTTACTTTTGGCACAGTAGACCTAGAGACTTTTCTTTCCTTGAGCCAGGACAGTGTTTGCCAAAGTCACTTTCTTGAGAAGACATCATATCTCCATCACCATCTTCTGCAGTTATGTCAACATCTTCCCGCTTTTCTTGCAGTCTTTGTTCACTTTGCATTTTGCGAATTTCGGGACTAACAGCACTAAATAACATTTTGAGATTGGCAGTTGGGGACGGAGGATTTTCCATGGCCTCCCGCAGTTCTTTGGACGGGCTCCCTGCATCTTCCCGTTCGTTACTACCATTACTGCTGCTGCTCGAGTCAACTGTCGTCTCAGCGTTTCTCTTGTCATCTGCTTCAGAAAAGCAGCGCCGCATTGATCCGCGAACACTGGAGCCTTCGTGGTCGCCAAAACCCACCTTGGGGAAACGTTTCCTACCCCTAGAGGAGATCGACACAGAGGTGGATCGCCGCATTGTGTTTTCTTTACCACTCCCTATCACTGGTGCACAGTCTTTGTTTTCTATGTTGTGAGTCAGATCGTAGCCATTGTTTGTATTGTGTTTTGGGGTATTATGGTCGATTATTTTCAAGCCTTTATGTTTGTCGGCATCGTCTTCAGTTTCTAGCTTGGCGTTCTGTTTCGTCGATTTCAATAGTAATGCAACATCGGCCATATCTGAAGAAGAAAAAATCCCAGAAAAGGCCATCATACATTGATCATTGCTACACAAAACGCCAGTAATCGTTTGACAAAACAGAAAAATAGATTAAATTATAAATTCTTTTCAAGGCAATGATGTTATGGTGAAAGCAGGCCTTCAGGCCTTCTACGCGCGGAAACGGAAATATTTTACAAGATTGTACCTGTTGCACAGATCTGCAGTGACAGACCAAAAACACGAAGAAATAATAAAGTCAAACTATCCGGTTGTAAAATGCAGGTATTTTATCTTTTTTTCAGTCTGTACTTTCAACAGTAGGAGTTTTTCAACCAAAATCATCGAAATGCTGCGTTTTGTTCCACAGGGAAAATGCACCACTTGATCAAGCGCGAAAATAACTCGCGCCGTTACTAAGTCGCGAACAAGGACTTCTGTCCTCAAAAAAAAAAAGATAGTGGATGAGATCTTTTGAAAATAAACATTTGTAAAATATGTGTAAAAATGTTTCATTTCTTACGAGAGAATGTAAAATTACACCTACATAACTTTGTTGGGGAGTTTTTCAGGTTCGCGGAAAAAATTCTCCAAACCGCCGAATGTGCCGCTTTCCAATGGCAACACACGCCGTGAACTACCGCCAAAACATACTATTTTGTTATGACAAATCGGCAATTTCCCCCCGATAATATACCGATGAGTTTATTAAAACAGATTTATTGATCACATAATTGCCTATAATGCAACAGGCTTTCTGGCGAAACGTTCGTATCAAGTGGCAGCAACAGATGAAGAGGACGGTGTGACCTATCCGTCTGTGGCGCTTGGTTACGACGGCACTGGTTGCGCCGATTTTGCTCGTAAACTGTGTTGCCATTTCAAAGACCGAACCAAATTCTCGGCAAGAATGCTAAACTTACCTGAGCTCCAAAAGCAACTTTGATTGCGGGTAGTGGCTATTTACCATCCACGAGTAGTTACAATATCACTTTCTGACCAACTTTCACAAAGACCTGGGAAAAACGTGCGCACAGTCTCGCGACTCTCGTCTCGACTGATGCCCAACCCCGTTCGAAATTGGCGCGTGATAGCGACGCACGGTGCAGGGGCCCCTAAACGTGGATAGCCTATGGCGCGGCTTCGACCTAACGGTTCACCCCCAACCGCTTTCAACGATGCGTGTGACCTCATTTTACCAAACCACATCAATTCAATTATACAGCATGCTCCAATGGTGCATCAATTCTCCTTTTTCATTATTCTAAAATCGAATATGCTTTTTGAATTGTCCACGTGTAACATGTTAGCACAGGTTGGTCAGGTGAGAAGAATCGGTGTACTGAGGGTTGGCAGTTGCACGATAGGCATACCGCCCATTTCAACGGCTCGATCTTACCTACACAGACAAACATACACGCCCGAGGCGCTCATATTGTAAAATTTGTTTATATTTTGTATTTGGGAATGCATAATTGTGTATCATATACGCCCAGAATCCAAACAAGAACCACATATGATTACGGATGTTCGCCGAACGAGTAAACATGGTGCGAGTCTCGCCTCGAACGAAGCCCGAGACATTATGGCCAAAACAAGCGGAAATACCAAAATATACTCCACTTGGTGGGCTTAACATAAAAACACGAATCATAAATAAAGGCAAATTACACACAATTTTCTTTCAAAAGATCGTATGAATGCCAAAATGTCGATCTACTTCCAGCCGACTTCGCTATGACCCCGTTGCTGTCATTTAGGCGCATCGAAAAAAATTTCAGAAATGGTATAAAGGAGGCTCTCACGACCAAAATCTCACCGTAGGCGGCTTCTACAACATCCAATCTACCAACATCCATGCCACGATTACCACAAAACGCCTAATATATCGTAAAATAGGTGTAAAATATAGTCAGTACTTACGAAGGAGGAATGAAAATGAGTGTTGATCTATTTGGCGCGAGATGACGCGTTTTTGGTTACCAGTTACACGCCCACTGGCGGGTCCACCAATCGGAGAGGAGGTTGACCCTTTATTGGCATGAATGACCTACAATCATCCAATGGTTGCGCGCAAACGCAAAGGTCAAAGGTTGAGCCAGTGACATGTCCATACTGCGCACATCACAAGACGTGCACATGAACCGAAACATGTCTGTGCGAGATTACTTGCCCAAAAGCGGATTGGAACACTGCGTGCACAGAGGAAAGTATCGAAAGCTCTCACGGAGTGAGCCGGCTGCGTATGGGCTCTGGCACGTGTAGAACTTTGCATGAATTGCGCGAAAAATCTCGCGGGGTTTTCTGTATCCGCGCGAAACTAGTTCAGGCGAGGGTTGCCAAAGCCGGCCGAACGCGGCTAATCGTAAGCCGATAGACTTATGTTATGGATAGTCACACAGCGGCACAGTGCGACTTAGACGTATAAGTAGTACGCTCAATTACTACTACAATTGTGGCAAGGGGTATGGTGGTATCAGTAATAAGAATTTTCTGTAAAAACGCATATCAGTCGGTCTTGTTTGATCAGTTCAGTATAAGGCTTGGCATGTGTTCATGTCAGTTTCCGAGCCATTAACGGATATCATTCGCGAGTAGGCCTTACATTTACTGAGTTCAGTACGTATTACTATGTTCAGCAGTGCTGAAAGTACACCTATCATTCCAGCTACTCTATACAGCTGAAAAGCAGAGCGGCAGCCATTGAAGGATACTGACTGAGATGATGGTAAAGGCCGGCCCAACTAAACTGCTCAAGTTTCTGTTTCAAGTCGAACTCGAGGGACGCTCATTATCATGATTAACCCTTCTAGCCCCAAGGTCCCATTTCTCAAATTTTGGAGGTGTTGCCTAATGCCTATGTGCCAGTTGCAGGAGACTGCCGATTGACCATGATAATTCAAGGGTAGTGCCAGATTAGCTTGGCGCCTTCAGGCACTACCAATTATCATGGTCAATCAGTCCATTTCCTGCTGTGGACTCGGGGCTCAATGGGTTAAAGCGATCAGCTCCATGGCGGGCCGGCTTTGATCAGTTGCTAAAACTGATTCGCCGATACTGACTCAATCTGGGCCGGTACGTGAGCCCGACCCGGGTCAGTTTTGCGGCGGACCGGCTTACATGACAAGACAGGCTGAGACCTGCTTGCTTGTTCCAGTTTACTGCCGGCCCACTGGCACTAAAAGTGATCGAGGACTAGCAGTTTTGGCGTAGCCTGTTTTCAGCAGTTTTGGCGTTGTTTTCCTTGTAGTTTTGGGGGTACTAGGTCAGTTTCTCTCATCCGGGCTTGGGACTGGCAACGGCGGAGTTACTAGACAGGCTGAGAACACCGACTGACACTGGTTGTCTCAGCCGGCCGGTCCCGGGGGGGAGGGGGGGGGGGGCGGGGGTGTACCGAGAAAACCCGTAGAAATTACACTAAAGTCTGCGAGAAAAAGTAAGTTTTTTTAACTTTGCTTTGAACTTTCTGTGGGTTTGGGTGTTCCCCAGGCTCTGCGAAGCGGCAACAGTTGGGCCGCCCCAACTTCGGCGTCGAGAACTGACCAACCTCGGCCAGAATGACATTAATGATGTTCCAAGATAGTAGCTGAAAAGTTAATATACATTACTATTTGTGAGCAGTATATGTCATTTTGGCCGAGGTCGGTTGGGTCGACGACGAAGTTGGGACCCAACACAGCCAACTGCTTCTTGCCGCATTTTCAGTTTATCACCGACGGTGTCAAGTTGTTCCTAATGTCAGTAACGGATGCACTGAAAATGACTGACATCTGGTAGTGAAGATGTCACACGTACCACAACTGATGCAGCGCAATATGCGTATGCCGGGTGCATAAATTACATGATGGCGACCACTAAAGACTGAATATCCAAGTATTTTTGTTTAATCCACGACCGCATTTCCTACTGAAATTGTGGAGGTGTCACTGAGTCACCAGACGACTATGTGCCAGTTTCAGGAGATGGCTCTACCATGATAATTCAAGGGTGGTGCAAGATTAGCTTGGCGCCTGACGGGGATAGTCCACTCTATCTTCTGCCGTACGGTAGTGTGTCGGGGCTAAATGGGAAAGAAAAAAATTTAAGGAAAGTGTATAACGAGTAGATGGAATCAGTTTTGTACATGAGGGTGACTGAAAGATTTAAATTTACATTATACAGAATAACTTAGTTTAACTCATTCTGCCCGCGACACTACACCACAGCAAGACTATGGCTCGACCATGATAGTTCAAGGGTAGTGGCAGAACAGCTTGGCGCTTATAAGGCACCAAGCTATTCTGCCACCACCCTTGAACTATCATGGTCGATCTTTCTCCTGAATATTATTGTAATGTAGTCCAGTCCTTGAGGTGACAACTTCAAAATGTGGGTACTTCGTACGTCGGGCACAATGAGCTGAAGTCCGTTTTTAACGTGAGAGAAAGTTGCATCATCAACGCGTGCTAATCCCTCAGTTCATAGTAACGCGGCCAGTCATCTTTTCGCTTGATCGATTTGACCGCGTCGCCGGTTCCGGCGTGCAAACCCGTCCGGTTGAACCAGTAATAGACTCAGTCGCCGTGCACGCGAGCACTGACGAGCGCTCGACTAAACCTGAGGGATGCGCGATGACGTTTATCATAATTTATGAACTTTTGTACCGAGTGACTCACTGACGCTGATGGGCATCGAAACAGAGTCACAAGTGTGTCAGTGCCGGTCTGTGAGTTCAGTTGGACCTCAGTGACGGCCCGGTCCGTCAGGTCCAAAATCACAGACCAGCACACATCAGTGACGCAAGGCCGCCTCACCAAGGCGTAACCGCCGTGTGTAAAATGCTGAGGCACGCTCGCAGTGTGTTTACAGAAGGCTAAAATAAAACCAGTTCCCCCCCCCCCCCCCCCCCTCCCCCCAAGTGGTACTTTTTCTGTTGAGCCCTTACGATTTTAAGATCGGTCGGATCTTAAAAATGAAAAAAAAAAAAAAAAAAAAAAAAAAAGAAAGAAAGAAAAAAGACCCGATACTCTCTCACTCTACTAACAAAAAGGTATTTCGTGATGTCAGACATTTTAACCCTTTTATCGACAGCCTGGCAGGGCAAGAAACTAGTCTGTTGCATGTGCTTCGGGCCCGGCCTGGCTACCGTGGAATATTTAAGGCCAACACTAAGTATGATGACACACGTTGCCGGGTGTGTTGGTTGGTTAGTTCGGGGTTTAACGTCCACGGCACCGAAGTGATAATGGACGACCCTAACGGGCGGGTTATGGGGTGGGAAGGGGGGGGGGGACAGGGAAATCTATTGCCTATGGAGTACGATCTGAACACTGAGTCAACTCAGGCGCACTCCAACTGCCGGTGCCATTTTGATTTACCAGGACCTTTCAACGGACATACTATTGAACAAGCCCGTCTTTCCCCCCTGGATTGCGAGTCCAGCTACACGTTGGGTGTGTTCTCTCGTTTCTACAGTATATAAATTTCTCTGCTCACCCCGACTAATTTTACTCGTCGATTCGATCAGCCCACAGTAAAATGAAAACGTCTTTTTTACGTGGCTCATGGTCGGCGAGGCAGGTGGGATCAGGCAGGAAAAAAACACTCAAAGCCTTTCATCTGCAAGAGATGCAGATCACAAATGATGGCAGTTATAATGCTTGATGAATTTACCACTTGCAAGAGGCATACGTTTCAAGAGGCATACAGGAGAACATGATATGTGTACTCACTCCAATTATATTTAAAACCGGGCATACATTGCAAGAGGCATATATTTACGTCATGAGCAGGGGCTTATGAAAATGTATGCCTCTTGGAGTCGCAGGAGGACCCTTGAAACACTGTGCCTGTCGCAGAAAAGACCAGTTTCTTCTTCTCGCTTCCTCTGAAAGAGGAGACCCGAATGTGGAATGAGCAGACACGAGACTGTCGGCATCCGCTGTGATGATCGTGCGTGCGGCTGATTGTTGACGAGATCAGACGGAGTGGTCGCCCGTGGTAGTGACGATGACTCGCATCACACGCGGCGGGAAGCCGGCAGACGACAACAAAAGGCAGCCATGCGGTCAGCGGTGACCTGACGCCCCGTAAACACCAGGCCAGTTCCTGTGACTTGCGAGGTTCACGAGGAGGTGCAAAGTCCTTACAGTAAGTGGCACACTGCTGAAACTCTATAGACGCCGCGAGTCGGCATGTTTTTGTGTGAGGAGTCGAGCTCTGCGGGGGGAATATCCCACTTCAATACGCCGAGCCACTGTGCTGTGATGTGTCAGTTGTGTCGGGGGATTCCTGGCCTAGCTGGGGGGGGGGGGGGGGGGGGGGGGGGATTCCGTGTGCCCGTCAGTTGCGTGCGTGTGTTGGGTGATGCCGTTTAAGGAGCCATGTAACGACAGCTTACCGTGTTAATTCCAACAGGACTTTAATTGGAGCTTTGTCAGTCATCAACGAAAGTGAGTGTCATGTCATCTGATCTCGTCAGTTTCAGTCAGTGACGTGAATCATTCTCCCAGTGTCGCAGCTGTCACTCCGGCAGTGATTCTTTCTGGCAGTTTCAGCGCGTGTTGCCGATGCGTGAATGAGAAGTGTTTGCCGTGTTATTTTCTCGAAGTAAATGAGATCACAGTCCATCACACACATACTGTGTTTTGCGGGCAAATACTTTCAGATGCCGAACCAGTATTGGGATATCAGTGCTTGTCACGTCATTGCACAATGTGTACACGTCAGTGACATCAGTGGCAGTTTGTGTGGGAATTTTGACACCAAGGATTTTGTTGGCATGTTTTCACCCCATTCCTGTTTTGGATCCTTTGTTTTATCCCGTTCAGTTACTTCCACTACGTGACGCAGAGGCTGTATGGCTTCTGCGACTCTGTTAACTCATTCAGCCCAACGGCCGTATATCCCAAATTTTGGAGGCGTCATCTAATGACTATGCCCCAGTTGCAGGCGATGGATCGACCATGATAATTGAAGGGCAGTGCCAGATTAGCTTGGCGCCAACAGGCGCCAAGCTAATCTGGCACTGCCCTTCAATTATCATGGTCGACCCATCTCCTGCTGTAGGGCGTCAGGGCTGAATGGGTTAATTCAACACCTAACTGAAACCCTAGCTGTTCAAGGAACTTGGATTCACATTGGTGTCAGCAAGAGATGAGCAACTGCTCATGAGGATCTATACCTCTTGCTGTTGACAGGTAGTGTTCAGATTTTCTTGGCACAGAACAGGCAGTTAACCCTTATCATTAGGAATACGCCCATGCGTGAAATAAGTTTGACTAAAATAGCTAAAGGGTAGTGCCAGAATAGCTTGGCACCGCTAGGCTCCAAGCTATTCTTGCACCACCCTTGAACTAAAGCTATTGGTCTATATCCTTATCTGTAAATACTATTATGTAGCTTGCATATGGCAGTGTACGAATTTGAAGCTTTTAGCCTCAGTATGATAGGGGTTAATTGTCGGTAGGTGTCGTGTGTTTCATAGCTGTATTTATTTTTACTAATATTAAGACGGCAGTTGATATCACAGTTTAAACACGTGTTCTGCACTTGTTGGCAAAAATCAGCAACAAACAAAAGCCAAACATGTGTTTTACCATTGTACTGGAGTCTTTTTGAAATGTTTCTTTTCCAGGAACTTCAAATATTTGAAATAGAGTGGCCGTAAAATTGTTTATATGAAACCACACACATATTAGTTTGTTACATTAACTTGACAAGAGAAACAAAACAACTTCCAAACAACTGACCGAGTACCTCAAAAGTGCGTTAGATTCCTTTTGGATTATTTCTTCCACGCAAACATGAGGTCAGGAATTTCCATGGAGTACGTGTGACAAGCCAGCCATCGTTTCCAGTGTGAGGACAGATTCTCAGGAGCCATGGCAAGTCCCAAGCACTTGAAGAAAACGACGGGCCAGGAACAAAGTGGGAGCTACTCAGTGCAAGAGACCATCAAGGTAGGAAAAACCGACTTGGTATTTCTGTGCTGGTCTGTGGTTTTGGACCTTACGACTTTCAGCCGTAAGAACCAAAATCACAGGCCAGCACACGTTTTCAGTGTTTCGATTGGTTAATGTTGTTTTCTGTTTTCATTTTTTGGGAAATTTGTTTTTGTCTGTCGGTGGCACTTTATTGTAAGGATGATTGCAACAGGAATCTCCTCCACAACAAGCGCTTCTGACAGCCAAGGAGTTTAGATACAGCCCGGTTAGCCTCAGTTACATAAGTGCCGGTCAGACCAAGTTATTAACATTGTTATCACATGTGTTGTGGTGTTGTATTCATGAAGAATGTGGAGTATAATTTCTCATCCTTGGGATTACCACATTAACCCATTCAGCCCCGGTGCCATACAGCACTGCGGCACTACCCTTGAATCATCATGGTCAATCCGTCTCCTGCAAATCATGCATAGCTGTTTGATGACACCTCCAAAATTTTGGAAAAGCCCCCCCCTGGAGTTAAATGGGTTAATATGATGATGATGATCTTTCCATTGACCCTTTGGCTGTCAGTAACGTTTTTGGGGCGATGATTCATCACAACAAAAACTGCTACCTACACTCTATATGGGCGCTAAGCAGCCAGAAACCTGGACCTGATCTACTGATGGAATAAATATACTGTGGCTGACCTGTAACAGTAGATGCGTCTATGTTCAATGATTGATGGGATGTTTGAAAAATATCAGAAGCAGCGGCCTGCCACTGGAACATTGGTTAGTTCAGGGTTTAACGTCCGCCGCACAGAAGTGATAATGGATGGCCCTGACGGGCAGGTTATGGGGAACGGAAATCTATTGCCTATGGACACTGATCAATTCAGGCACACTGCAACTGTGCCACTTTGATTTACCAGGACCTTTTAACGGACATGCTATGGAACAAGCCCGTCATTTTTCCCTGGATCAACCACTGGAACAGGAAACAATGTCCATTTTGTATTGGCAGAGTGAAGGTTGTTCTGGCAGCCAGAGTGAAATGTGTCATTACCGTCGGGAGTTCTTTCTCCGGGTACTCCGGTTCTTCCACCCCCCCCCCCCCCCCCCCCCACCCCGCACACTTTGGTACGGGTTTCAGGCCACTTTACAAATTTCAAATACAAGCCATCACAAATCTCTGTAACTTCAGTAGCTGAAGTGGCCCTTCGTCTGTCTTGTACTGTGTTTGTCTTAAATGGCGTAAATCCGTGTCTGTTACGTGAGTGTGCGTGTTGGGTTTCAGTTCGCGGCGCTTTGAGTGGATTTGCCCAAAAATTGAGAAAAAGCGCCTATATAATAATGGTATTATTATTATTATTATTATTATTATTTGCTCCCTGCATCGCCTCTTTCCGCCCCCCCCCTTCCCCCCCACCCGGGTCTGCCCTGGGGGACTTGGGTGGGGTTAACTACTTTTTAGTTCCCAGGGTCACCCTGGCCAGCCCCACAGGGTGGGTTTTTCCCTCTATTCTGGGGCATGTGTTTCTGTCTACCCTTGGTCCATTCACCTGTATTTGCCTTTTTTTTTAACTCTCCCTACTGTCTGCGCTGCCTGTAGCTCTTGATATTGGATGTTTGTTGCTAAATGGTCTTGGCTTTATTTAGGCCCCTTGTCGTAGGTTTATTTAATGTATTTGACCGGCTGGGAACATACATTCAATATTTTTTTTTTTTTTTTTTTTTTTCTTTCACAAGCAGTGCAGGCACGTCCTGAGAAAGTCTTGTTGCTGTCAGGACGTTAAGCAATGTACAATCAATCAAACCCCCTTCTTTACCCCCCCCCCCCCTCCTTCTGCCTCCATCCCCCTCCCCTCCCCTGCTCCCCCTCCCCTCCCCTGCTCCCCTTCCCTCCCCTGCTCCCCTCCCCTCCCCCTCCCCCCCCAGTGTATTGCCTCATTTCCATCAGCAGTGATGCATGTATTATACCGAGCAGCAAAAGAAAAGAAATGCAACATTATTCGAATCAATGGAAACACTATAGTGCTAAATGATGTTGCATTTCTTGTAATATTTGCAAATACATACCCTGCACTATGCACAAGGACTGCAAGTTCGATTGACCATAACAACTCAAGGGCAGTGCCTGATTAGCTTGGCGCCTGTACAGGCACCTGGTAATCAGGCACTGCCGTTGAGTTAGACTTAGAGAGTCGACCAAGCTTTCACAGTTGGGTTGGGAAGAGAAAGCTATACAGGTCGACATCTTTAGGGATGCACATTATTTTCTTGCAGAATTATTTGTAGCATGGGTCTTTGGCAAATGTGGATGTTTCTATTTCTGAGCACGTCAGTGCCACATTAATGTGAATACATGTGACATGGTCTGAGCTGATGTTGTCCAGGAACTTTGTCAGTGTACAGGAGAACACTATGATATGTGTACTCCAATTATATTCATATGTATGTAACGTCTTACGTTGTGATCATTTACAAGGTTTCGACACTTCTTTGTCTATGAGGCTTACCTGGCTGTGAGCACAGTCTAGTCAAGAGCGCTACAGATGATGTTTATCAATAATTATGATAGAAAAGTGTTAGTCAGAAATTGATGTGCGCAGGTACGTGATATTGGACCTTTCGGCCGTAAGGTCCAAAATCACATACCAGCACAAATATTTGCATTATCAATAGTTCTGTACAACTTCTCTCTGTGTCCTACCCCCTCATCCCCACTGACCTTCACCCCCACCCCGACCCCTTTCCACCTTTTTTCCCTCCCCCTTTTTCCGCTTCAGGTCCCCTCAGCACACACACAAACAAAGAAACATGTGAGCACACACATTTGTTTGAATGGGTAATGTTGTTTGCATTATTGATTGGCAGAACTGTACGCTTCATTTAACTTTTCGCACTCGAGTAGGAAGTGCCTTCCAGAACTGTGATACCGAGGAGGAAATTTATGGTTTTGAAACTGATGATCGGCGGACTTGATGCCACGCTGTTAGTGTAATACATGTTGTAATCATCGGCAGCACAGCCACTGACTTTCGCCAATCCACAGTCAGTATATGCCTTCCTTTCAACCCCCATCTCCTCCCTCCCCTCCCCGCTCCCCAGAAAACAAAACTGCAGCTACAATGTTTTTGTACCGTTGTGTACATTGTCCTTGTGGTACACAGTGAACGCACTTGTTCTTATGACACAAGAACTTTCAGTCAGCACACTGAGATGTATTTTTTCCTTGAGTTCTGTTTCTTTTCGTCTTCAGTCATTTTTTTTACACCTAGCCCCCCCCCCTCCCCCCCTCCCCCCCCAAAGCCTTTCATCCCCCCTCCCCCGCTTCACCTCAGCCCCAAGTTCCCCCACACCCCCTACACACACACACACGCACCGGCACACACACATACACGGCACACCTGCTACCCCGACCCTACTGGACCAAATCTCGACTGCCATGCATACTGTATATATCGCATTATTCTGCCGTATCACCACAATCATTATCATACTGATTTTTACCACACCAGGGGTGTCAGGGCAGATATCTGTTTGTTCACGGGCTAATTGTTAAGGGTTATTGCTAGGCAACCCCCAAAAGTCGTTGTCCCTTGACCCCCCCCCCCCCCCCTGTCATCCAAAGCCAAGCTTTGTTGTCATGACAACTGCAAGCACATCACATGCTGGAGTTATCCTTAGGATTAGCAAGGGGTCTTGGAACTCTGATTCGCATGGGAAAAGAGCAAACATTGCTTTTGATCCGCGAACGTTTGCAGCGTGTAAAAGGCCTAGATCATCATGGGCCCCGCTGACGCGGGGGCTTACGAGGATCTTTGCCTTTTACAGGCTCTTAGGAACTACTTGCCACATGCTGAGAGGGTAATTTGGGGTTCAGCTTACCATACGCTGTGGCAATGGTTTGGTCATGGTTTATGCCAGGATTTGGCCTCGTCAAGTCAGAGTGTCGTCTTCCAGGACGATTCAGATGTTCAGACAAGGACAGTTCATTAACCCTTTTCAACCTGATAAACTACTGCTTGAAGTTAATTTTACTATGACAGTTCAAGGCTGGTGCCAGAATAGCTTGGCACCTCAGGCGCCAAGCTATTCTGGCACCACCCTTGAACTAAAATGGTTTATCTGTCGCCTAATCTGGAATGTAGCCTTCATAGGACAACAAACAAATTAAGAAAATCAGCCTCAGGTTGTCACAGTAAAGGGTGAACACAAGTATTTTTTATTTTTTACACACGATGTGTCGGCGCTGTGTGAGTCTCTCAGTGGTGCATGACACTGAAAGGTGCACTGCATTGGTAAAACTTCTGTATCTTAGGCGTTGATGTTTATATTTTCTTTTTGGTGAAAAACAAGAGGTACATCAGCGAACAACAACAGCAACAACATCATGGTATAGCCCCGGCCAGACTGACATTTCTGGCTCACAAACTGGTGAGATTGTTATTGCTGCGCCGCGTGTGTGTTTTCATCGTTAGAAATCGCTTGCATCTTCCGCCGTTGCGTGAGTGACTTGTGGCTCGATTCCCAAAGCCCACCTGTGCTCAGGCGTTGAAATACAAGATGAGAAGTCTGCCTCAAAGCCGACCCCATCCCCTACACTCTTATCAAAACCAGGTATCAAAACCAGGTGGAGTGCTTACTACTTCATCTCACAAGTTTCACCCCGGGTAACTTCTCCCATTTGAGCAGCAGAAATGAGGTAAACGGTCCCGAATCATTGCAACAAGAGGCATAGATTCTCTGACCCTGGGACAGCAGGGGCTCATGAGAATATATGCCTCTTGCCAGAAAGGGGTTGGCTGAGAAGTTGCTAGGAGATGAAGCCCTTGGTGAATCCTCGGTACGTCGGCCGCATCTGGCAAAATGCTACATGAACCGGCGGTTCCGGGCAGAGTGGGTAGATAAATTTATACGTAAACATGCGGTGCACTTTTCCCTTGTCCGCACACCTAGCTCTCGTCTGTAAGTGATACCGTGATACCTGTGCAGCTTCACTACAGGGGAAAAGAAAACAAACGAACGACACTTCAGTGTAACTTAAAACTGACATGCAACCGATGACCAGATTTTGCAAACTTTGGAGGCGTTACCAAACGACTGTGTGCCAGCTGCAGGAGATGGACCCACCATGATAATTCAAGGGTAGTGCCAGATGAGCTTGGCGCCAAGCTCACCTGGCACTACCCTTGAATTATCATGGTCAATCCATCTCCTGCTGTAGGGCGCTGAGGCCGAATGGGTTAATTGTTGTCTGTTGGGTGTTGATACGAAGATGCAATATCAGTAGTTCGAGCACACTGCGGCATTTTTGCCACAGATATTTTTCAATAATTTGAAAAAAAAAAAACCCCACTGAGAACAAGTTCAAAACTTTAAACATACCGTAAAAACAACTTGAACAACAAAACACCCACATATATAAAGACGGTGGCTTTACTGATTTGACAAACAAACTGAAGACACAAACAAATTCCACACAACAACGAAAAACAGCAGGACATTCAGTTTTCACCAGGTCAGTATTAACGAAATATTTGTGAAAATGAAACCGGCAAAGTCTGAATTACAAGAATGATCAGAAAGCATTGAACCTGTGTAATACCGTGTATATGATCTAAAAATATAGACTTGAAATTGTTTGGTACGGCCCACAGTTCATAGTTAAATTGAATAAGCCACGTTCATTGTGTTGTTCGAAGAACCATGTGTGACTGTTTCAAATTTTGGCGCGCAGTGTTATCACCGAGTCCGTCGGCAGTTTCACTGCATTGTTTTCCCATAAACTGCCCTTTGGCCGGAGTCCAGCCTTCCAGGTTACGGCCCGTCAGTTACGCGGGGAGAGATATCATATCGGACTTAGATTGCTCTCTTTATGAACCCTCGCGTCAAGTTACGCGCCTGTATCGGCCTGCTATATACCACAAGCTCGGAGGATGTACTCAGGACATGAGATCGCGGATTTATGCAAGAGGCGCAGATTCTCGCAGGGGCTCATGAGAATCTACGCCTCTTGCATATTAACTCATTCTACCCCAACACAGAAATCCCCAAATTTTGCCATTGTCCTCTGAAGACTGCACTCTAGTGCAGTACACAGATCAACCATGATAGTTCAAGGGTGACGCCAGAATAGCTTGGCGCCCATAGGCGCCAAGCTATTCTGGCATCACCCTTGAACTATCGTGGTCGATCCTTATCTTGCTGTGGTGTGTCCGGCGTAGAATGAGTTAAATGGGGTTTATGGTGGGCCGTTTTTAAATTCACCTGACAATTTTCTCAGGGTTGGGCGGTCACTGGAAGCGAGCAATCTTTCTTTCTTCGGACAGGTTTCGTTATAAAATCATTTCCCACCGATCGGTAACATTTCAGTACTTCACCCCATCCCCCGCGATGGCATAGGGCGGTCGCCAGTATATAAAAGAATAAATAACTTTAATGGAAGCTGCCCCGGTAGCTGGACTCGCAATCCAGGGGAAAAATACGGGCTTGTTCCATAGCATGCCCGTTGAAAGGTCCTGGTAAATCAAAGTGGCACAGTTGCAGTGCATCTGAATTGATCAATGTTCAGGTTGTACTCCATACGCAATAATTTCCCTGTCCCCCGTAACCCGCCCGTCAGGGCCCTCCATTATCACTTCGGTGCCGTGGACGTTAAACCCCGAACTAACCAACCAACCTAATGGAAGCTGCTTCCAACTCGCGGCGAAACGGTCAGCCTCTGTTGACTTCAATATGATTTCGTGCCAATTTGATTGAGACTTGTCTGGTCAGTGTAACTTTGTTTGAGAGACTTTGTTGGGTTGCAGCAAAGAGTGTATGAGGAAATCCCTCCTATTTCTTGTCCCGCTGGAACCGAAGTGATCGGGGAGGGGAAATCCCCCTATGTATCGCAGTCAATATAGTGTTTCAAAATTTCTTGTCTCCACCCCCCCCACCCCCCACCCCCTTCTCCCCTCTCCCGCGTAATAGCGTGGCCGAGCGGTCAGTCGGTACGAATGTCCACCCACACTGGTTGTCTCCCTCCGGCGATTCGGTGATCAGAGGTAGCGGAACGATGGAGGTAACCAGTGTGATGTGCACCACTGATATAACTAGCGTTACTCCACAACATTGCCCGCGGCATGAAGTAACTTGACAAACCGTATTGATGAAGCGAATTCACTCAAATCAGTGGACCCTATTGACAAGCCGGTGAGTGGATTGGGGTGTTGCTATTGGCGCGGTGTTAGATCCTTGAAAGTCTTGATGCTACGTGAGGCCCGTGGACAGGTAGCCAACCTGTGGCCAATTTAGGGCTATGACCTGCAGGGGAGTATTAGTTTGTCAATGAAAAGCGCGGGGGAAGGGGAGGGAGCGGGGAGGAGGTGTTTATCAAAAATTTCCATTACGCCTGTCACCTCTCACCGGCTTATCAGGGGTTCAGCGACCATCTACCCTGTACCTACGGACACATTACCGCAACCGACAGCCTTATAGCACTCATTGCTGTTCTGTCCTTTTTAGGACTTTCGAGACTGCCGGTCTGCCGTGTTCCTTCTTCGCCGACGAGTTCAACTTTGGGATGGTTACATTCGCTCTGGTACTGTAACTCATAGTCACTCGCTCAAAATTTTAGGATAGTCTTAGAGTAGTGTCTCTCTGGCAAACCTTCATTTTAACATTGTTTAATTTTTAATTGTATTAAATTTTTACCTTGAGTTTTAAGACTTCGTAACACTTTGTTGTACAAGGTCTCGCGTTGGCCCGTACGGTAGATTTCTCAATGACTTCTCTCATTGGGTCTTTATCCACGGACTCGTCGGAACTCGAGACCGTCGAGGAAATTTCTTCCTCCTCGGCCTCTACACACGACGAGCCCGGGAGATCCTCACGAAAGAGGAAAAAGAAGCATAGGGATAGGGACAAGCGCGCGAGGGCCTCCCCCCAACACGGTACTTCGCTACTCACAGCTGCTCCCGTCGGTGAGCAGCCTGGAACGGTGAAATCTCCAGGCATCATTGCACATAACGATGCTCTGGAGGAGCTTAGGACACCCTCCCCAGTAGATAGAATACAATCGGAACTTAGTTCCGACAAACTTAGTCCAATAGTGGCAGCACCGGAGGGGGCGATTGCTGGTGTGGAACTGTTGCCACCCCTCCAGCACTGAGTCGTCCCCTCTGCATCATGATCGCCCTCATATGGAAGATCTATCGCAATACCACTCAGTTAAGAGGAAAAAAACTAAATCACAAAATAAGCGTGCTATGCACTCTGAGGGACCCAACCCCGAACCGGTCGCAGAGATGTGGTGTGCTTACCCGGTTCGGGTTCGTGATTTGGGAACCGGCACTACCCGTCTCCGGAATCACGGTGTCTTGCAGCCACATCTCTGTGACAGCGCCGGGGTGGCTCCCTCGGAACTGACTCTTAGAAACATAGGCCGGGACGTGTGGATAGTCGCTTGTCCAAACCATAGAGCTCAAAAACTACTAGCAAATAAAACTAATATCGGAGGTGCGGTGGTCGAGTGCACCATCCCCAACCCCAAGGTGGTGGGGGGTTGTCCATGGGATCCCCACCTCCGACAAATTAGACCATATTAAAGTCTCACTCTCCTCCCAGGGATTCACCACATCAGTTGACAGATTAACGAATAGGGACGGCTCTCCCTCTAGAGCAGTTAAAATCGAATTCTTTCATCTCACCCAACTTCCCAGTAAAATCAAAATCGGTGTGCTGATGCTGCCGGTTGAGCCGTATGCCCCCTCGGCTCTGCACTGTGCCAAGTGCTGCCGATTGGGACATACGGCCCATCTGTGCAGGTCAAAACACCGGGTCTGTGTTAAATGTGGTAGTCACAAACACGCTAGAACTGCTTGTCCAGATAGCACACCAGCTAAATGTGTCAATTGTGGCGGAGCGCACAGCGCCGCCTATCAAAAATATCCTAAGATTGTGCTCTACAGGGAGGCCAACCGTATTCGAAACAAAACTACATCCCTTATCAAGAGGCTGTCAGGAGAGCCCAAATACAAATTCAGTCTAAAAACAAAGGTGCCTCTGACACCCTGGTCTCACAAACGTTAGATAAAACAGGCGGCTTGGATTCAGCCGAAAACGGGCTCTAACCCTCCTTTTGTATCTTCTTCTTCTGTTTCTCAGAAGGCCAAATCAGCACATCAGAATAGCAAGCAGGTACTTCATCAGGTTGATACTGCCCTACCTCAAATAGATCCACCTATTAGGCGCACCTATCGTGACGCACTTATTCCTATTAACGGAGCTGGGGCATCTGACCCCTTGAATCCTGCTCCAGCTGGCCTGACTACTACAACTTCCTCTGTGCCCTCTCTCTCAGCTCTTCCATTAGGTTCTTCATCAGACAAAGGCTCCAGCCGCAGGCAACTGCAGTTTGATGCCCAGGACCAACATCATAGCTTTCAGGATCCAAATGTACTGATGTCACCTAAAAGTGTTAGTGCTGATCTTAGAGCGCATATGATAACTGACATGCAGTGTAATATACAAGCTTTCACCTCCGCCGTCGTTCGTGGTGACCTCCACGAAATTGTGAAGGTAATGCTCCAGTTTAATCAACTGGTCATGTCCATAATTATATCTCTGCAAGCATCAAAATAGATGCTGATTTCATAGTAAATCAGTACTCTTTCTCTAGCGACTGGTTTTAAACTGGATTCTCCTACAGCATAAAAGAGTATAAAAACGCAGAAAAACCTACACCCAGTAATAAAATACTTCAGTGGAATTGTAGGTCTTTAAATACAAAGTTACCGCAACTAATAAATTTCTTAAATACTGCAAATCCTGAAATTATCTGTCTTCAATCTCCTCTTACTACTAAAGTTAAACTCCCACACTTAAATGGATATCATTATCCTCCTATAACAGAAGCTAATAAACACTTGAATGATAAAGTCTATACCGCTACTTATATAAAAGTTGGAATAATACATGAATCTTTTACTTCTCCTGTCCCCTTGCATCCTACCAAACCAATATACAGCAATTTTATTAAAGTTAAATTTCCGCATTCCAACTGAGAAATTAAAATTATAAATACTTATGCTCCTAAATCACTTGACCCAAATGGAATGAAATGGTTGGACGACCTGGAGGGTGATGGATGGATAGTCCTTGGTGACTTTAACATCCATCACCCCCTATGGTACGCCGATCCTCAAAGTAAAATAAAGAAAGCTAAAACTCAGGCTGAGGATATTTTAAAATCTAAACTCCTCATTGCCAATACAGGACATTTTACTAGAATTCATGACCTACCTAGTCATCAACCTACAGCTGTAGATCTAACCCTAATTTCCCCTGGCCTCTTTGCAGAGTCCACCTGGATGGTGGGAGACGATTCCTTAGGCAGTGGTCATCTTCCAATCATTATTCACCTCGACCTTCACGTTCCCCCACCCGGGTCTGCCCTGGGGGACTTGGGTGGGTTTAGGTATTTTTTAGTTCCCAGGGTCACCCTGGTCAGCCCCACAGGGTGGGTTTTTCTCTCTATTCTGGGGCATGTGTTTCTGTCTCCCCTTTGTCCATTCACCTGCATTTGCCTTTTTAAAACTCTCCCTACTGTCTGCACTGCCTGTAGCTCTTGATATTGGATGTGTGTTGCTAAATGGTCTTAGCTTTATTTAGGCCCCGTGTGTTAGGTTTATTTAATGTATTTGACCGGCTGGCGACATACATTCAATGTTCTGTTTAGTTTGTTTTTTTCACAAGCAGTGCAGGCACGTCCTGAGAAAGCCTTGTTGCTGTCGGGACGTTAAGCACTGTACAATCAATCGACCTTCACGTTGTGAATTCTGTAAAAGACACTCAAAATAAAGGGAAATTTATATATATGAAAAGGCCGATTGGCCCCTTTATCACAATTAATTAAAAATAATATACATAAACTGGACACACTGGACGTAAATACGTTATGTACCAGCCTCACTAAACTAATCATTGCGTCCGCTGAAAAGGCTATCCCTCGCAGTAAGGGCACTCCGGCTGGCAATTCCTGGTGGAATGAAGAATGTGCACTGGCTGTTAAAAACAAAAAGCATGCCTATAATGTCTGGAAAAAACATCGAACCATTTTGAACTATCGAACAATGAAGTTAACCAACATAGACTGCAATAAAACTATAGCACAGGCCAAGTTGGCCTTTATAACTTCACAAATTAAAGCAGAAATACACTCCCCATCAGATACTGCTAAGGCCTGGAAGTTGGTTAAAAAATAAAAAAATAATTATAACCCCTCCCCTGTTTCGTTGATTTCTGAGGGTCGTAGGTATATTACAGACCAGGAAAAAGCTGACCTCTTGGCGGAGCTTTTTGCGGCTACCAGCTCCACCGGTAGCTTGTCAGAGCAGGTCAAATTGTATAGGATAACAGAAGAGACTAAACTGGAATACTCTGATCCCGATCCAGATAATCATACCCCTATTAATCTCCCCTTCACTCTTAGTGAGTTAGAAACTGTACTTTCTCAAATTCTGATAACGAAAACTACTCCAGGCGCCGATGAAATAACATATATTATGATTAAAAAGCTCCCCTTGGTGGGAAAGGAACTCATCTTACAACTGATGAATAAATGTTATAGTGAAGGGGTACTACCTCAAGCTTGGCAACACGGATTCATTATACCTATACCCAAGCCAAAGAAAGCTCGTAACTCACCAAACTCATACCGACCAATAACTTTAACCTCACATCTTAGTAAAGTTATGGAAAAATTACTAAAAAATCCTCTAGATTATTTTTTGGATAGGGAGCAGATTATTCCAATTGAGCAGGCCGGCTTTCGAAAAAATAGATTACGTGCCGACCAGCTCTACTCTCTTTCTGCCTCTATAAGACAATCCTTCAGAAAAAAATGTAAAACGATAGCCTGCTTTTTTTATGTTCGACGTGCATTTGATGTTGTTTGGCACCGTAAACTTCTTCAGAAAATTAAGAATATTGGCCTTTCAGGCAATATATATGTTTACATCCAAAATTTCTTAAAACGAACACAGCAGGTTAAAATGAAACAGTCTTATTCTAGATTGATTGATTGATTGTATATTGCTTAACCCCCACCCGGGTCTGCCCTGGGGGACTTGGGTGGGGTTAGGTATTTTTTAGTTCCCAGGGTCACCCTGGTCAGCCCCACAGGGTGGGTTTTTCTCTCTATTCTGGGGCATGTGTTTCTGTCTACCCTTTGTCCATTCACCTGTATTTGCCTTTTTAAAACTCTCCCTACTGTCTGCACTGCCTGTAGCTCTTGATGTTGGATGTGTGTTGCTAAATGGTCTTAGCTTTATTTAGGCCCCATGTGTTAGGTTTATTTAATGTATTTGACCGGCTGGCGACATACATTCAATGTTCTGTTTATTTATTTATTTTTTTCACAAGCAGTGCAGGCACGTCCTGAGAAAGCCTTGTTGCTGTCGGGACGTTAAGCAATGTACAATCAATGTATATTGCTTAACGTCCCGACAGCAACAAGGCTTTCTCAGGACGTGCCTGCACGGCTTGTGAAAAAAACAAAACAGAATATTGAATGTATGTCGCCAGCCGGTTCAATACGTTATAAAATAAACCTGCCACTTGGGGCCTAAATAAAGTCAAGACCATTTGGCAACACACATCCAATGTCAAGAGCTACAGGCAGTGCAGACAGTAGGGAGAGTTTTAAAAAGACAAATACAGGTGAATGGACCAAGGGTAGAAAGAAACACATGCCCCAGAGTAGAGGGGGAAACTCACCCTGTGGGGCTGACCAGGGTGACCCTGGGAACTAAAAAGTACCTAACCCCACCCAAGTCCCCCAGGGCAGACCCGGGTAGGGGGTCTTATTCTAGAACCCACAGGACCGACTGTGGGGTCCCCCAAGGTACCTGCCTTGCTCCCCTTCTTTTTAACATTATGATGGCAGACCTTCTTCACCATCTGAAAATAAACGTGAAGAAAATTAATGCTTCTCCGCTACATATATCACAATATGCAGATGATATAGCCATATGGCAACCTGTTAAAACCAAAACAGTTACAAAGCAGATAAAGGATATTCAAAATAACAGTGCAAAGTTATTTCAACAAGCAATTGACTCTGTACAAAAATACCTGACTCTAAATGGATTCGAAATAGCTCCAGAGAAAACGCAACTTATATTTTTTAGTCTCACCAGGACGAAGTCTGACTTCCAGTTTACAGTAACAAATCATGGAGTTAAGTACCCTCTTACACCCACCACACAGGTAAAATTTCTGGGAGTCGTCTTCACCTCCACTCTTAACTGGACCCCCCATATTAACAGCTTGATAAGTAAAGCTAATAAAGCAACTAATCTTATTAAGATTGTCAAACACGAGACCTGGGGAAATAATACCAAAAATCTACTACACCTACATCAAGCACTAGTACGATCTAACTTAACATATGGCGCTGAATGTCTTATCACTGCCCCCCCCCCCCCCCCCCCCCAAAAAAAAAAAAAAAAAAAAAAAAAAAAAAAAAAAAAAAAAAAACAAAAACAAACAAAAACATTGAAGGCCCTCGAGACGGCGGAGATGAGATCTTTAAAATATATACTGGGTGTGCCAGCTCACGACTCAAATCAGGCCATCTATGCTCAAACTAATATGCTACCTTTGCATTATTATAGATTAAAACTCTGCGCTGCATATATTACACGCATATTTATTACATCTAATAATGCGCAAGAAACATATAAAGAATTGAAAGCAGACATTATTAAAGCTACTAAAATTCAATCCGCTTCCCCCCGGGAGGCACCGACTCTCACTTCTGTTATACGAGATTTGTGCGACCAGGCCAAGGTGGTTCCTCATGAGACAAAATCTATTTCTCCTCCGACTCAACCACCATGGACTCTCTTGACACCCTCTATTAACACTCATATTCCAAATGTAAACAAGAAATTAGATCCTCACCTGCAAAAAGTACTGACCTTGGAATATCTAGATGCAACTTACCCGAACGCTTTAATAGCCTACACCGACGGCTCCATTGATTCCAATGGAGACGTTGGATGTGGGTTTTTTTTATACCAGCTTTGGAAAAAAAACTAATCAGTTTAGACTGGGCAGGGACTGCTCCATCTGCACGGCGGAGCTAGTAGCCATCACTATGGCGCTTTACCATCTGCTGGCCCTGCCGTTGCAGCTGTATCAGTTCTTGATCTGCACTGACTCTCAGGCGGCACTTCAAAGTTTAAAGTTAAAAAATAAAGCTAATCGTCCAGATATAGTCTTAGAAATAAATAATATTATACACCAGCTCATGAGAAGAGGAATAGATATTACTTTACAGTGGATTCCGTCTCATGTGGGAATCCTTGGGAATGAGATAGCAGACAAAGCAGCTCGCATGGGTGCCGCAAATGTTCTTGGCACCCAGCCTATTTCACTTTCTATCGCTGCAAATGAAAATCAAATTAAAATCAAGAAACAAATTATTGAAAATTATCAAAAGCCAGTACCCTCGCGTCCTGGCCCATCGATTAAAGAAAAATAATCTCATTAGAACTCTACCGGTTGTAGACCCAATTATACACAGGCTTTGTACTGATAGTTGAAAGGTTAAATGGGCTCATCCCACTTGTATCTGTGGGGAGGACTTCACACCCAGTCATGCTCTACTGGAGTATGATGTCCTCTCCAACGAGACTAAGGATATCAGGGCCTCCCACCCGGAGGTAAAACATATGGATCTACTCCTAGAAACAGCCGATGTAAACATTATACATAGCATTAATACTGCAATTAATTCGACACAGTTGCAGCGTCTGATTTAAACATTGGATGACCCCCATGCGCGTCGGATTTGCTACTGTCCCTGCGCACTATTTGTAAAGGCTCTGATGGGCCGGACTGCTGGCCCACACACGCTGTGTCGTAATCTTTTATGATTGTATATATTGGCTCCTGTTGAATTTTTTATTTTTTTTTTAATCTTTGTTCCTAAATAGCTTACGAAAAAAAATATGACGGAAATCTGAATTGTTTTTAAACATTCTTTTATGTAGGTGATCCTGGAATCTTAATTTGGATTTTTAAAAACTAAATAAAGTTCACGTCGACTTAAATAAATACTGGTTTACCTTGTTGTGTTTCCAGGGACACCAAGTTAAACCTAACTAATTAATTTCATATAATTACTGGTTCAATATGGTCCAAACGACCTGGCTGTAGGCTGTAGAGATCAGCAGACACAGTGTGTGATTCACACAGCTGATCCACAAACAGTGAAGCAGCAGGTCTGATCAGGATACCGGCCAAAAGAAAGTTGGTTTTAACCTTCGTCAATTCTTAACCCTTGTACTTAAGTGATCTTAAATTTTAATCTAGATTTTAAATATGGAAAGTAAATTATACCTTTTTATATATAAAGACCGCTGTTGTTGTAAGGAAGAGCACTATAAATCATTTTATAAAAACTAACAAATAAATGATAGAAGTAAATATTTTATGTTGTGTTTGTCAACTAAAGCCAAAAGTGCAAGTCCCTGATCACCTCGGTGCAGAGGGACAGAAAAATTGAGAAAACAACAACAGGGAGTATTAGTTTGTCAATGAAAAGCGTGGGGGAAGGGGAGGGAGGGGGGGGAGGAGGGGTTGGGGGGACGTGGCGGCAAGTTACTTTCAGTACTGTGAAGCAAACAATTGCCTTTCTGCCCGCAGGATGAAAATCAGCGGAATGACTTGCTTCTGCCGGCAAGAGGCATAGATTCTCATGAGCCCCTGCTGACGCAGGGGCGCATGAGAATCTATACCTCTTGCTATTTTCCCTGAACTTGATCTTGTTTTCTATTAGTCTCCCTCAGTCCCTGTTAACAATAATCGTAATAAATAATTACGGTATTTATAATGCGCTTATCCTAAGCGCGCACTCACAACTCGCGCACGCATGCGCACGCTTTTGAAAATGACTCACGTACCTCAAATACATTACGACAGTCAGCTTAGGGTGGTGAGCGTCAGTGATGGCGTTATATTGCTAGAACTGTTGAAAGAGGTGAGTTTTGAGGGCGGACTGGAAGGAGGAGAGAGAGTGTTTCTGACGGAGAGAGAGTGGGAGAGTGTTCCAGGTGGATGGGCAATGATGAACAATGAACAATGAACCTTTATTTTCCAACGGTAGAAGTTATTGGTAAGAGGACCAGTTTTCAAACTTGCCGTTGCTACATCTACTACATAAATGACATAGACATGTAAACATACACATACCACACACTGACGCATGTATGCACTCTCTCACGCACGCACGCCCGCACATACGCACGCACACGCACGCTCACACACACAAACACAAACTTGCACACGCACGCACTTAGACACACACGCACACATATACACACACGCTCTCGGACACGCACTCCAGACATACGTACGCGCATAACGCGTACGCACAAAAATATGAGTAAAAATGCAAAGTAAAGCAATACACAGAAAATCATTAAGTACATTAGAATTCATACAGCAAAGGCAAATATGTATATGTGCTCTCTCTCTCTCTCTCTCTCTCTCTCTCTCTCTCTCTCTCTCTCTCTCTCTCTCTCTCTCTCTCTCTCTCTCTCTCTCTCTCTCTCTCTGTCTCACACACACACACACAGCATGCACACACACACACACACAGCATGCACACACACACACACACACACAGCATGCACGCACACACACACACACACACACACACACACACACACACACACACACACACACACACACACACACACACACACACACACACACACACGTGAGCGCGCGCCCAAAAATATCGCGTACACACATATGAAGGCAAAAACATTATACATAGTACATGCAGTATTCAATGTACTCTTGACACTCAGATATTATGGTCCACTGTATATTATATAAAAAAAAAAAAAAAACCAGACGCTCTCTTTCTCTCTCTACCCCACCCGGGTCTGCCTTGGGGGACTTGGGTGGGGTTAGGTACTTTTTAGTTCCCAGGGTCACCCTGGTCAGCCCCACAGGGTGGGTTTTTCTCTCTATTCTGGGGCATGTGTTTCTGTCTACCCTTTGTCCATTCACCTGTATTTGCCTTTTTAAAACTCTCCCTACTGTCTGCACTGCCTGTAGCTCTTGATATTGGATGTTGTTGCTAAATGGTCTTAGCTTTATTTAGGCCCCATGTTGTAGGTTTATTTAACGTATTTGACCGGCTGGCGACATACATTCAATTTTCTGTTTAGTTTTTTTTTTCACAAGCAGTGCAGGCACGTCCTGAGAAAGCCTTGTTGCTGTCGGGACGTTAAGCAATGTACTATCAATCAATCTTTCTCTCTCTGTGTCTCTCTCACTCTCTCTCTCGCGCGCGCACACACACACACACACACACACACACACACACACACACACACACACACACACACACACACACACACACACACACACACACACACACACACACACACACACAGACATTCTCATACACACAAACATTCACACACCTGAACACACGCGCAAGTTATCCCTGTACTGTAATGATTAGATTACGTCAGAGATTCTAGGTGTTTGAAGAGGCTGACCCTAAATGAGGTGAGCGTCTTTGCGTTTCTGATTTCTGCAGGAATAGAATTCCAGAATGAACTTCCCGAAAATGACAAACTGGTTTTGAATAAATCAATACGCGGCAGGGGTACTTTGAAATGGTGTCCATGTCTATATGCTACAGATATCCGTTCTGAGAAAAAAAGAACTCAAGTACAGTGGACATGACTGCTTGTACAGCTTGTACATCAATACACCTTTATTGAACTGAAAGTGATGGGATAGAGGGAGCATTTTTAAAGTTTTAAGCTTTTCGTCAGTTGAGAGTTCGGGATCGGGAAATATAAGCTTAGCAGCTCTCCTATGTAGGGAGTTCAGCCTCTTCAAATGTACATCACTAGAACCATCCCACACTGTTGATGCATAGTCTATGTGCGATTTGACATGAGCATTGTAGAAAAGAAGACGCGCATCTGTGTCAGTAATTGTTTTCAATTTTGACAACATATACAGGCCGCTGGAAACCCCTTTTGCACACATTATTAATATGCAGTTGCCATTTAAGCTGATCATCTATAGTGACCCCTAAGAGGCGGTGGTGTGATACTTGCTCAATTGGGCTGTCGTTTATACACAGACTAAGAGAGAGCGGGCATAGCTGGTGCTTTTGACGGGTGGTTATAACCATACATTCTGTTTTTGACGGATTCAGCGACATGGAGTTGGAATGACACCAGTCGGTGACCTCATGCAGGCTTTCCTGCAGACGCGTGCTAATTGCAGCTACATCTTTGTGAGGAGTATGTAGTGTGCAGTCGTCAGCAAACATGTCACAAGAAATATCCTGGCAACTAATATGCAGTGGAAGGTCATTGATAAATATGCAGAACAGCAATGGCCCGAGGACAGAGCCCTGAGGCACTCCGCTTTTAATAATAATAATAATAATGAATGGTTCTTGTATAGCGCAAAATCTTTTTGTGGCAAAAACTCATTGCGCTAACACACGCAGTCAAACATGACATAGACGAATACAATAACATTACAAATAAATACAACAGGACCACGGATCTACGACAGAGGAAAAGCAAGCTGGAAGAAGTGAGTTTTCAACTGAGCCTTAAACTGAGGGAGAGTAGAGAGATTTCGAAGACTGACAGGCAGCGAGTTCCAAACTGAAGGTGCAATGAAGCTGAATGAGCGTTCATCAACAGTTTTCAAGTTACGCTTCGGAGCCTTCAAACGTTTCTCACTGGAGGACCGCAGAGAACGTGAAGGCTGGTATGTGCAGAGTGAAGCAGAAAGGTAAGCCGGTAGAGTCCCGTCAAAGTGACGGTATGCCAGAGTTGCCATCTTGTACTGGCATCGAAACTTTACCGGCAGCCAGTGGAGTTCTTTAAGCATGGGTGTCACGTGGTCGCGTTTACGCTTCTTTAGAACAAGCCGTGCAGCGCTGTTCTGAACCCTTTGCAACCGACATACCTGTTCCATGGGCAGACCTGAATAGATGGAATTACAATAGTCAAGGCGGGAAGTTACCAGCGCAGTGACTAGTCTAGCCGAAGCGCGTTCAGAGACGAGACCATACGAGGAGTAGGATCCATTTAACAGTACTCTTTGCTTCCTTCCGCTTAAATATAAAGTAAACAATGAGACAGCACCTGCATTGCAGAGATATGCTTGAAGTTTTGACAAAAGAATGTTATGATTTACAAGATCAAAAGCTTTCTTAAAATCAATAAAGATCGACCCAGTTATTTGGGAGTTATTTATGGATGCTAGCCACGCATCAATAAGTCTTGTCAGTACCGTGTGACATGAATGCTTGGGGCGAAAGCCGGACTGAAATACGTGCAAAAGACTGCGACTCTCCAAATATTGATAAAGGTGTTTGTGCACGTGTCTTTCAAGAGGTTTGGAAAGGCTGGATAATATTGAAATGGGTCTATAGTTATTAACATCAGACAGATCTTTTGACTTAGGCAAAGGGATAACCTTGGCTTGCTTCAGTTCTGATGGAAACATATTTTGTTGGATACATAAGTTATAAATATACGTTAACGATTCTACTGTATAGGGAAGGAACAGTTTCAGTATTTTAGGGCTGATCTCGTCAGGTCCCGATGACTTTTTGTTTTTCAGTGACCCGATCAGTTTTCCTACTTCATACACAGCTAGAGGCGGCATAGAGAATGGGGGTTTGTCCTTAGTCTTCTGCTTACAAAAGTTAAGTAGGGCCTCCGGGCATGTGTAAGACGCGTTACCGCTTGAGGGTATGATTGACTCGGCAACAGACAAAAAATGTTTATTAAAAGTTTCTGCAGTAATACTAGAAGGAATGGCTGACGATTTCTTGCTGTTACCTCGGGTGACGAGATTAACCGCGCGCCAGAGTGCGGCAGTATCTCTGTCTTCTTTAATCATTCGTTCAAAGAGAGACTTTTGAGCCCTGCGTACCATAGACTTGACACGGTTACGTTGTTTTTTGTATTCGCTAAATAGCTTGTGTCTCCTTAAGTCATTTCTCAATCTCATAGCTTCGATTATTTCTTGGTTTAGCCAAGGCGGTAACGTGTGGTTTTTTACCCGCTTTTGCCGCAAAGGGGCGTGTTTGTTAAGTACTCTTGTACCAAACAGCCAGAGCCTTTTCAGGGTCAGTTTCGTTATTAACGACATTAAATGGTGTTTGATCAAGGTCTGCTAGAAAAGCAGACTGATTAAACTGTTTAAATGAGCGATACGTTATAGTTGTGTGCCCGTTCTTACGCTGGCAGTTTTGTTGACCATGAACACACAGTAGGAAAGTGATCACTGATGCTGAGGTCAGGAACACTAACATTGAATACACTAAGGGGACGGTTGGTGTAAATGTGATCAATGAGTGTTGCGGTTGTTTTTGTGATCCTAGTAGGGGCCGAAACTAACTGTTCTAAGCCTGTTTGTGTGGTGATGCAATCCCATGCGGTATGGGGCTTCAACATATCTATGTTAAAGTCGCCTAGTAGCAACGCGTCACAGTTAGGTAAGCCAACTTTTTCTACTGCATGCAAAAAATCATCGTACCATTCAAACTTGGCTGCTGGGTTACGATAACAAAAGCCGACGAAGACGGGTTTAGTTTTTGGAGCCCTAAATTCCAACCAAATGCACTCGACTTCCGGAGTTTCTAAGTCCTCACGCCTTTTTACTAAATGTTGGATTGAGTTATGGATGTAAACGGCAAGCCCAGTTTGACCAAGTACACGAGGGTCACGTCGAGTGATGCTAAAGTTAGGTATGTGAACGGCTTCATCGCTTATGTCCGAGTTAAGTCGCGTCTTACTAAGGCGAAACAGGTGGAATGGTTCAGACGAGTTTAGAAAAACATTCAAATCGGCCACCTTGTTAAAAAGATGGCAGATGTTCAAGTGACCAGTTTGAAGGCTTCCGTGTGTCTGAGCATTATGGATCATATTGAATTCTAATTCTCACAATTGAAGTGCAACACAATACAAAAAAATATAAACAGAGAGAATAAGAATAAAAGTGTCAACGCAGTAAAACGCGGCTGAAGTTATAGCACCTCGTATCAAACGTCACAAACGGTGTCCAACACAGCGTTATCAAATGAAGATCGCTTTTGATTAATAGTGTATACACGTATGAATGCCACGCAAGCTGTCTAAATAGTGACTGTGGTATAGCACACGTATCAGATGTCACACGTGAAAAGAGTGTTCTGGTCAGCGGCACACTAGGCAGCGAAAAAACCTATAGGCCCTGAAATGTGTGGATCTGAATGCTATCACACGATTTCCTCACGAATAATCCAAAGATATGAATGAGTGGCCGTAATTGTTAACCGTTACACGGACAACACCTTAAATTTTCCGCTGCTGGCACAATGTAGAATGATTCCCACAACGAAATAAACGGCTAATTGTTTACCGCTACAGCGGAAAACACCTTGTATTCTCCGTTGTAGCAGCAAACAAACACTGCTGGCACAATGCGGTAATATTCGATCCACGAAGTAGCAAAGAATGCAGATAGACCAAACGAGATCACCTAGTGTACTCACAGGTGGGCACAGGAGATAAACGACGCACACTCACTCCAACACACTTTTTAGTGAGTAGGGAATAATGAACGACTGCACAGCCTAGTACGCACGCACACTGTTCACAAACTGCGCCCACTGGGCGCCACTGAGAATGGACGCTGGGTAGCTCGGGTAGTACGGGACATACGTTCCATTTCCTGGTTGCTGGTGAACGGAAGATGGTGGGTAATTAGTCCAATGAGCACCGCTAGGGAGAGGTTGGTACTGCCACGGTGTCACAGGCGGATACATCAGTTGCTGTTGCTGCAGCCAGTCGGGGGCAACAACTGATGTATCTTGATGCTCCTGAATAGGCTGTAGTTGTAGATGCCGCTGCTCTTGTAGATCCTGTTGTTGCTGTTGCGGAGGTTGACGCTGTTCTTGTTGTCGTTGCCGCTGCTGTAGTTCATTTGCTCCTGTTGAGGGCATCGCTGTTTTGGCTGCTGTTGCTGATGGTGCTTCTGAATAGGGGATGACAAGCCCACCGGTGCCCGCCCCGCAGCAATGTCTGAGTAAAGCTGCTTTGCGGTTGTTACATTAGGAGATGTAGCGTCCCGTGAAGAGGTTGTTCGGTGACCATCTTCCCCGCCGTATTTGATGTTACCGGCCAGCCTCCGCGTGCCCACGTGGGACGGGTGGATAGGGTCAAGCCGGCCTTTGTTGTCCACTCGGTACAGCGCCTTGCGATGTAGACCATTTGACGTGTGAAAGATGCCGGTGTTGTCTATAAAGGAAGCGCCTAGCTTCTTCGCCACGTGGCACAGGTTGGCGTTGGACGGGAAGATACGCTGATTTAAACGCGAATTTCTTCCCTGCCCAGCAGGCAAGATAGAAGAGGCTTGGACTCGTGCTTTGGGGAACGCCGTTATGCAGGCTGTAACCAGCTTCTCCCACTGCTGGCTGGTGACCTCCCGCTGCTTGCACCACGTGGAAGGTGACCAGTTGGACGCGGGGTGATGGCGCCTGCTTCATGCACCAGTCAGTCAGGTGGGAGATTTGCAGGCCCGACACAGAAATGATCTGCACCCTCTCACCCTGGCACATTGTCATTTTCTCTCCCTTCACGTTACGCAGGACAGAGCATCCTATAACGAGGGTTGTGGTATCCGCCATGACATGATGTGTGAGGATTTCTTGGCTTGGAGGAGGGCGGATGAGGGTTTGTGGATCATACTTTAGGCCGTTAATCCGATTACCGTTCCTCTCAGCTTGGTCACGCTCACCCGCACCGCTGATCTCCGCTTGCTTCTCAGCCTCTTTCGGGGGCGCGTGGACCGTTATCAGCACACCGCCAGAGGCCTGATCCTTCCGGGTACTTGACGAGCTGTCGGTTTTCGGAGGGGTAATCCTTACCGGGATCACTTCACCACCTGCGGCGGTAGGGTTTACACCGCCACCGTCGGTAATCCCCTTAGCGCCGTCAGCGAGAGGGGGAGGGGCGCTCGATTCCTCAGGCCCTGACTCGTTGAGCTGATTGTCGAGCTGAAGGAGTTTGTGGCTAGAGACAACTGCTTCCATTCTTTCCACGTGACTGCGCACGTCATGGATGAAGTAGATGTCACTGTCACGCGCAGAGTTAAGGCCCTGCAGTGTGTCGTGTAGGCGGCAGTGAGAGTCAGACAGCTCGGTCAGCTGGTCCTGTATCAGGGAAAGTTTGTTGCGTACAAAAGACTCAGACATCTGCAGATCACTGGGCTAATGTCACTGAGATTTCACGCACTCGGTTGTCTAACTGGTCCAGTCTTTCCTGCGTTTTGGTTTGGAGGTAATACAACTCCTGTTGCAGGGACTCGACAGCAGCAAGTCGGGGCATTAGCTGGCTGATGGTCGGCTTTAAGTCGCTACACCCACTAGCTAGTTCACAGCTAGCAGTGCCCTCCTCAGTGCAGGCGACTGGAGCCCGGGCCGAGGACACACCCTCTTGGGTGAGGTCACTGACAGATGCTGTGTACAAGAGGATAGGACTGGCTACGGTGGTAACGGATGACTGGCCCAGAGGAACATTAGCGAGGGTGGATGAGAGGCGATAATCCCGTTGAAGTGTCTCGCCAGGGCAATCAATCAATCAATTCTTTAAAAGGGATTGGGACTTCCAGCTTTCGCTGATTTCGTCCAGGGGGGGGGGGGGGGCCATGGGGTTGGGGGGGTGCGGGTCTATCTCTGGCCGTTCGTCGCCGCTGCTCGCGCAACACTGCGTTTTTTCCCTTCATCATATCTGCCCGCGCCCGAGGGGGCTGGGTCGTTGGGGGGAGCCCGTGCGCTCGTGGACCCTTGGATCCTCCGTCTTGCTTGAGCCTCCCGTCTTGCTTGGTGGGTGGTGTGCTCCTTTTTCCCTCCTTGATGATCTCACAGTCCAAGGCCCGGTTCTTTTTGGCCCCGCCGGCTCTACACCCTCTGGTTTGAGGGGGGTTGATTTTTACTAACCCCCCTGTAGTGTTTCTGTATTTCTCTGGAGGGGGGTGTTGTACCCTCCGTTTCCCAGGGAGTGCACGGACGAAGGGTGCTAAACCTCCCTGGGCTCCCTATTTATTTTGATGGGCGGTGACCGTACGCAGGCGAGCGGGGAGTCACGCGGTGTCGGAGTGCCATCGTGGGTACCTCGACCCCCTGGTTTCTTGAACCCCCCTATCCCGCAGAGTGGACTTTCCAGGAGTGTCCTCCCTGCGCCCCAATACGTGGGAGACGACCCCCGGAGCCGACCGCCGGCCCCCGTGCGCGCCCCACCAGGCTTTGGTGGGGGGGGGGGGGGGGCCCTTCGGGCCGGCCGCCGGCCCCCCGGGACCCTCTCTCCGCTAGGAGGGGGGTTACTTACTTACTTACGCCTGTCACCCCTACCCGGGTATAGGCCGTCGACGAGAGACCTCCAGCAACTCCTGTCCTGTGCTTCTCCTTCGATTCTACTCCAGGTGGTTCCCAGTCTCTTGATGTCTGCTTGGAGGTCTCGACGCCAGGAGTTTCTCGGCCTACCTCTTTTCCTCTTTCCCTGGGGGTTCCATGACAATGCCTGCCTAGTGATACTGGAAGCTGGCTTTCTCAGACTGTGACCGATCCATCCCCATCTTCTTCGCCCAATTTCATTCTCTGCTGTTATCTGCTCTGTTCTCTCCCAGAGTCTGACGTTGCTGATCTTCTCTGGCCAGTGGATTTTCAAAATTCTTCTAAGGCAACTGTTCATGAAGGTCTGTACTCTGTTGACTGTGGTTTTTGTCAATCTCCATGTCTCTGCTCCATATAGGAGAACTGCTTTTACATTGGAGTTGAAAATCCGGACTTTGGTGTGTTGTGACAGCTCTCTGGAACTCCACACTTTTTTCAACTGGAGAAAGGCTGCTCTGGCTTTACCGATTCGTGCTCTGACATCTGCATCAGTGCCGCCTTTTTTGTCTATGATGCTCCCGAGATAGGTGAAGGACTCCACCTCCTCCAACGGGGTGCCAGCAAGCAAGACTGGTTCTTCCCTGGTTGTGTTCAGCCTCATTGTCTTTGTTTTCTGTTTGTGAATGGTGAGGCCCACTTGGGACGAGATGTCAGCAAGCCTCGTGGAGGGGGGTTGGTTGGTCAAAAAGCCGCCCCGCAGCGACCTATGGGGCTTTCGCCAGGGGACGGGGGAGGGGGTGAAGTAAAGAGAAGGGAGGAGGTTTGACCGCTGGTCGTAGCACTGTGAGCTTGGGAGATGTTGCCAACGGAAACAGTCAGTGCCTCGGGCATGGGATTAATGGTGGGGGGCTCTATGGACCGTAGACGGAGAAGGAGCGGGGTCCGAAAGTGCTGAGTTTGGTGCGGGGGATGTGGAGGCGGAGAGCGTCGTAGGCAGAGCGGAGGGAGCGGGAAGGAGTGTAGGGGTGAAGTAAGTTGGGAGCAAGAGTCCAGTTTACTGTCCCTTTTGACGCTAATGAGCGTATGAGGGACTATCAGGTTTGACTGGAAGGATAGTTGGAGAGATAGGCAGGAGCGTAGTTGTTAAGGGATTTGTCAGTAGTAGAGAGACCTCCGTCCCTCCCGCCCCCTCCTGTGTCTCACCTTGCCGCCTTTTCAAGTTCCTGACTGTCCAGTGATAAGGCGCGCCAGATCTGGATAGCAGCGAGGATGGTGTAACCCTTTCAGCGCCAACACCCTCTGAGCAGGAGATTCAGACCATGTTAATTCAAGGGTAGTGCCAGACTAGCTTGGCGCCTTATTATTATTAAAGCTAGGACATGCTGGTGTTGAATTAACAAAGAATGCGGAAATACAATCAGCTTCAACTGGCACAGAACGGGCTAACCCACTCAGCCCTGACGCACTATAGCAGGAGATGGATCGACCATGATAATTCAAGGGTAGTGCCGGATTAGCTTGGCGCCTGAAGGCGCCAAGCTAATCCGGCACTACCCTTGAATTATCATGGTCAATCAATCTCCTGCAAGTGGTACATAGTCGTTAAGTAACACTTATAAAATTCGGGAAATGCCCCCATGGCGCTAAAAAGGGATAACTTGACGTGCGCTGGTGATGGCCGGAAAGCTCGGGGTCGCGTTCGCGTGACGGCTCAGTTGTTCTGTGCGTTACTGAATCTGTCTGTCGGGTCGCATTGCCCGGGAGGCGGGGGCTTGGGAGGGTGGGGGTGGGGTGCTGAGACCCGAGTCACTGACTGCAGCCGATGGTAGACTGAGAGTTGTGGTTCGGGACTAACTTGGGATGGGGAGTGGGGCAGAGCTGTTGTGAACTTTACTAGGACAGAAATGCGTTTCTTTTTGGCTACAAACTAGCCCGGGTGTCTCTTGTCAGACTACTGCTAAATAACCCTTATCATTCAGAATACTGACACCCGCAGTGCGTGAAATAAGCTTGACTAAAATAGTTCAAGGGTGGTGCCAGAATAGCTTGGCGCCTCTAGGCGCCAAGCTATTCTGCTGTAGTCATTGGTCTATATCCTTATCTGTAAGTACTGTTGTTGTTGATCCTGTTTTCTGCCCCCATCGACACTACTGTGTATGGGAGACTAGCATGTTTGACTTGATGTTGTGTGTGTGTGTGTGGGGGGGGGGGGGGAGGGGGGAGGGCGGGGAGGAGGGTCAGGTAGGTTATAGATGGTCAGCAGCATAAGGGCCGCGCGACGGTCTGACAATGCTAATAGGTAGTTAATTCAGAGGGCACCAGGGGTCACCCTTCACCGGGTACAATGGTCCTTTACATGATAAAGAGTGGTTAAAATAGTTTATTTACAATATTTTAATTAAAAATGTCTCGGTTTAAGATCAGGTCCAGAGGGACCAGAATATGCAGTTATTTCAGTTATAGGTTACAGTGGTTAAGATTTTTTTTTAAATTTTAAAAATAAAATAGACTACAGGTTAAAAAATATAATAAAACTAGATACTTCCTTTTTTTAAAAAAAAACTGTAGGCCACATTTTGGATGACCAATTAATCCTGTAAGTACTATAAGGCAGTGTACAAATCTGAAGCTTTTAGTCTCGGTATGATATGGGATAAAAATAATTACTTCACTGTAGTCGTCCCAAGTAAACACAAACTTGACTTTAGGGAAACATGCATCAGTGGCGATGACTTGTGCGCGGAACTCACCCAAAAATGAAAACTATGTGCTTGTCTGAGATTTTCTTTTAATCTTTGAGACGCTAGGTCGAGAAACACAGACCAGCACGCACAATCACAAGAGTATGCCACTTTGTCATAATTCAACACCCTGGCGGCGCCACTTGCTGTCATCCTGACTGGTGAAATGGCGTCTGATCGGCTTATCACAAACAATAGCTGTGATGATATAAGATTAAAACCGATAATTGCTTAGACCTGTCCGCTTTTTTCTCTCTCGGCATTGTCTGTAACTGTGTGCTGCTCTGTGATTTGGGTCATTATGGCCTGGTCTTTAGAGATTCAAAACAAGAAATCTGGGGCCATTTGCATTCCCTGATGGCCCCACAGGCTCCAGGGGACGTTAACACTTTAACGAACAACCAGTTGCTTGAGTGAGTTTTGTCCTGCGCCAGCCACTAAGCAAGGTGCTTCGTGATAGCGGAGCTCCTTGCTTCAGTGGCTGGCGCAGGACTAAGCTCACTCAAGCAACTGGGACCAGCACACGCATGTTGACCGTGGAATCCATGACTTGACTCTACCAAACAAGTGGAATCCATGACTTTGCCAAACAAGTGGAATCCATGACTTGACTCTACCAAACAAGTGGAATCCATGACTTGACTCTACCAAACAAGTGGAATCCATGACTTGACTACCAAACAAGTGGAATCCATGACTTGACTCGACCAAACAAGTGGAATCCATGACTTGACTCGACCAAACAAGTCCGACGATATTTATTGTTTTGCTGAGACTTCGAAATTCACAAGTCAGTGATTCTCCAGACTGACTTGACAATGTCTGTGTGCTGTTTCTTTGACTTCATAACATCGTTGTTAGGTCCAAACTCAGAAACCAGTACGCAACTGCAGTAACTTAGCCAGAGAGCAATCAGTTTTGTACTACTAATTCACGTTTATTGTCCCGCTGGCACTAGAGTGATCGGGGACTCATATTTTGGCTTCATTTCTTAAAAAAAAAAAATAAAAAAAATAATGTACTTTAGTTAGAGAGGCTGCCATACCGTGCGTTTGGTTAATTTTAAATTGTCTATGGTCTCAACCAGCAACGGTTATTTCTAACAACCAGTTTTGTCTTCCAAGATCAACACTATAAAGAGTCGCACAAACACAGTATAATGACAAATCCACTAATACTGACACTTACGCAACCCCATCGCGCATTGAAATGTTCATGCCGTTGTTTCTTTATCCGTTATGCTGGTTTGTGGCTTGGGACCAAAATCACAGGCCAGCCGACACATGTGACCCAAGTGCAGTCAGAGGCGTGACGTGGTGATAAGAAAATCATGTAGTCCCCTATTTTCAGTGTCATGGCTCTCAATCCTCTGAACATACAACGAGCCGAGCTGACACCTTTTGTCGGTGTCGCTATCGTCGCCGTCATCTCGGCTATTAATGGAGCTGATGGAGGTGTGGGTTTACAGAGAGACCGGAGGAGAGAAGGAGGTGTGTGTGTGTGTGTGTGTGTGTGTGTGTGTGTGTGTGTGTGTGTGTGTGTGTGTGTGTGTGTGTGAGGGTGATGGATGGTGTTTAGAGGTCGGGCAAATAGATGTTAACCCTTTCAGCCCCGACGCACTACAGCAGGAGATGGGTCGACCATGATAATTCAAGGGTAGTGCCAGATTAGCTTGGCGCCTGTCGGCGCCAAGCTAATCTGGCACTGCCTTAGAATTATCATGGTCGATCCATCTCCTGCAACAGGTGCATAGTCGTTAGATGACGCCTCCAAAACTGATTTGTGAAATACGCCGTGCCGTTGCGCCGGACTGAATGAGTTAAGGATTTACATGGATCTCAGCAGAATGCGAGTAGCGCCTAAGATGCTGCAGGTTAGGCGATATCTTTGGCTGCATTTTGTGACAATTTATTTTTCTGAACATACAAACATTATTGTCACTGGTCACTGAACTTAACCAGCCATCCAACCAACCGCTCGTCCAGCCAGCCACCCGCCCTCCCCGAAAGCGGTCAAGCAACTCTGAACCACCCATAGTCAAAACAGTATACGTATAAATTAAGGGAAATTGACGTGCTTTAAAATAGTATTTACAAAAGATTCAATTCCTGTATGAGTACTGGATTTTGTGTCCTTTCAGTCAAGTCATTAACTTCCGAGAAAAAAAAAAAAGGAACAGAATTCAGCTGCCAAACGCATGGATACTCATGACCCCCTCCCCCCTCCACCCCCGCTAGTGCGGGGGCTCATGAGGATGTATGCCTAATGTTGACACCACTTTGTACTAATTAAAAAAAAAAAAATATATATATATATATATATATATATATATATATATATATATATATATATATATATATATATATATATATATATATATATATATATATTACGGCGGGGGCTCTTTGACGGAAGGAGTTAACGAGAATGGAAGGGGGTTGTTCGGTGCTTGAGCGGCATGGTCGGTTCCACCTGTGGCGTTCCACTTGTCTTGTTTGCTTGTGTTTATTCACAAGCCAGACCGCCAGTATACACGCAGCGGACCTGTATATTTGTCTGTCCTTTACTTACCGGTGTGCCAGTCTGTGATTTTGGACCTTTCGGCTTTCAGCCGTAAGGTCCAAAATCACAGACCGGCACAAAGTTATCTGCCATCCCAGGCGTTTTTGGTTATGACTTAGGCCAGCTGGTGCGTTTATCAGTGGCCACCACTTCATTCGGCTATGCAGTACGAAGAACACGCGCAGACACTGAGGAACAAACCTGAAGGTGCGCGCGCGTGCGCGCACACATACACAAACACACACACACACACACACACACACACACACACACACACACACACACACACACACACACACACACACACACACACACACACACACACACACAAAGAATCAAGAAAACTTTGTTGTCTGTTTTAAAACAAATAAAACAACATACAATTATCCTTGGCTTCCAAGCACTACTATGTCGTCTCTCGAATAACCGACGTGCATACAGTGGATTCATAAAAGACTGAAATAGAAACCTTTGCATTGTGTTTGGTAGAATATGCAGTAAGCAATGCGGGTCCTCGGGCCGACGCCGGCCCGCAGCGGGCCCTCGCAAGACTAGCGTGCGCGGACCCACTGCGTCCACCGTCGGCCCGAACGTCTTTTGCTATTGGGGAAGTACTTTCAGTGCGAAAACTGCCGCAGACACTGACTTTCAGTATACGGGTGAATTTCACAAACTTGATGCTGATTTCTCTTTCATGGAGGGCGGGGACATATGCGATATCTGTCAGTTTCCTCACTTGTAGTACATTTAACTCATTCAGCCCCACGCACGTATTTCCCAAATTTTGGAGGCGTCATCTAACGACTACGCACCTGTTGCAGGAGACGCGTCGACCATGATAATTCAAGGGTAGTGCCAGATTAGCTTGGCGCCTACGGCGCCAAGCTAATCTGGCACTACCCTTGAATTATCATGGTCGACCATCTGAGGGTTAATGGTCGACCCATCTGAGGGCCGGCGTATATTGATGATTAAAAAAGAGAGAAAATGATTGTCGAAATTCTACGTTGGATTGACGTGTGTCTTTCCGGGCACAGCGAGAAGTGCTCGTGATGTTTCTATTTTTTTATTTTTTTATTTTTTTTATACTGTTTTTCAAGAAAGTGTTGGAGAATGAAGTATGTCTCAAGAGCAGCGTTTCATAGTAAAATTCTACGAGCAGTCTCAAGGGGTTGGTATGTCTGGTATCCCCCTGTCAATTATTTCAACAAAATTGGACCTTCTCCTACTTCCGCGTGCACCATGTTCTGCGATATAGGCTCCTGAAGAGAATACTGTCCTGCGAGGTCTAGAAGTGTGTTGGTGGATGTCACAAGCTGTAGCCGAGAAACCCAATTGTGCGATTTTTACTCATGCACCTGAAGTAGTGAAGTGAAATGCAGTAGTAGCAAAGTTTAGTTGATGGCCCTTCCACTACCGCCGTAACTGTTCAAAGATACACTTCTGTAACAAATGGTTACGAAAAACCGCACACAGGTCTAGTTATGGTTCATTTAGTACACAGGACAATCCACTTCAGCACGCGTCATCCACTGTACATCGATCAATCCGGCTTCCGCTGTAGGGACTCTGGGCTAAATGGGTTAATTAATAAAGGGGCCACCTGTACAACGTGGCCAGCTGTCGAAAGAGACCATCCATGCTTGGTCCGATAGTCTAAGGTTATTATCACCCTTGTAACAGTTCTCGTGCGGTGGCCTAATACTGTTTTGGCTATCTCTCATTTTTTGCGTTCGCTGTGAAAGAACATTTTAACCCATAAAACCCAGACACGCTACGACAGGAAGTGGATTAACCACGACAGTGCAAGGGTGGTGTCGGAATAGCTTGGCGCCTGTAGGCGCCAAGCTATTCCGACACCACCCATGAACTGTCGTGGTGGATCGGTTTGCAGAACTGTGACCTACCCCTCAGAGGACATCTCCAAAGTTTGACAATTTCGTCCTCAGGGCTTAATGGGTTAATAGGCAGCGGAAGTGATAAATGCAGTGCACTGTGGCCACACAGGGCAATTGCTTCCGGTGCATGTAGTAACTTTTCCGCCAGAAATAGTTCAAAAAATTTCCTCCCTTTTTGCCATTTTTTTAGGGTGTAAAACTTCAATTGTGTGCCTTTTTTGGCGTTTTGAGCAACAAAAGGCATGACAGGTGGTGTGAAAAAGAGCAAAATCTGGGTAATTTTAGTCGACCTAGTGTGTTCATGGGAGCCTAATTGGGGCATGTGCACGGTTGTATGCAGGCTTGCAGACGACAGTTTTGTCATGGGGTACTTAGTGCATTTGAGTGTTGTGAAAAACGCTAACTCTTAATTTTTTTAAGAATTGCTGAAATAGCTTCTCCTGTGATGTGCTCCGCGTGGATTTTTTGTTTTGGCAGAAAAGTTCTTCGTTCATAGTTTTATGCTGCAAGAGGCTAACAGATAACAGTGTGTGAAAAGGGGGCGTAACCTAATTGCCCTGTGTGGCCTGTAAAGGCAGAGTGAATTTTTCTACTATTGGCGTTTGGAAGGAGATTGTGCCAAAAAATCGACATTTTTTGCTTTTTATGCTGATATCAGGTGTTTTTAGGCCATGTTGGCACTTTTGATGCCATACAGATAGCTTTATTTAGCTGTATAAGGATTATAGAGGCAAAATGGTGCATATTTGTGCGAAGGGGAAAGAAAAGACTAGAAAACACACAGGAACAATCCCAGGTCACATTTTCTGTCATAGTAGTCATTCAAAAACCCTTCTGACAAGGTAACAGTCATTACGGTGTCATCTAGATGAAATTTAGTTAAATTTGATTTTTGTCGGTTGGCCGATTTCTTTGCTTTTGTTTTGACTGCATTCAAAATACCCGTTTATCCTGCACAGTGTATTTTGGGCTTTGTGAGGGTCATCTTAGTGAAAACATGCTGTAAACTGCAAACCTCAGTGTGGTGACACCAAAACATGTTGTTTTGACTGGTTTCTGAAGTCGGTTTAGATGGGGTGGTGCGGTGAAAAGGCACGGTTGTCATAAATATTATCAAGAAGTTATTGTGTGAGAAATCTCTTCACCTTTTTCAAACACAAATCATCCTGCTGTATCCTGAGCATATCTATTATGCCTAAAAATCCATGCCACACATTTTCACCCACCCACCACCCACCCCAAACACCACCTTCTTGCCCCCGTGCCCCCCCCCCCCCCAAATAACCCTCACCCCCAACCCTCAGTCATGGTAAGCCTAACGTTACTATGCTAACTCAGATCCCAAAACTATGTTAACCCTAATCCTAACTCTACTATGCTTACCCTAATAATACTAACCCAAAGCATTAACACGCACACCTCCCCCCCCCCCCCTCTTCCTCCCCCCCCTCCCCCCCCCCCCCCCCTCTCCCGAATGAACGCACGCGTTCACGTGAAATTTTTGCTACTTTTTCAAGCATTTTACACTATTTAAAGCATTCTGCTGCTTTGCCATGCAAAGTAGTCAAAGTCAGAGAAGCACCTTGGTCCCTTGAGTTGGCTGGTACAAGGATTTGTAGCTGTTTGCAAGAAAAAGCATGTTGGCTGGTGATTCATTTTCAGAAAAAGTGCGGAACATAGCTTCAGTTGCCTTCAGTATCTTAAGCCTTGTTTAAAGCTGGAAGGAGGGAATAAAAGAAATGACACCTCATGCAGACTAGTTGTGGTTAGGCAGTTTGCTGAATTTTTTTAAACAGTGCAAGGGCTTTTCTATGTTGTCCAGTTGGGTTCAAAGTTGAAAAAACTGTCAAAATGGTTCCTGCTTTGGGGGGTAGTATAGCAAATAAATTGCCAAAAAATAACCAACTGTTGAAAATTGTACTTGCTGGTTGTTTTGAATGCGTAACATGTGTGTCTGCTTGTCTGCAAAATATAGGGTTGCTAGCTTGAACATAAGTCTTTCTTTTTGGATCTTTGCATGTGTGGTGCTGACAGTCAGCCGCAGGAGCGAATGGTACTCCGGGCACCAAGGGGTGCAGGTAGTAATTTTGGTGCAGCTTTAAAACCATCAGCCATTTATGTCTGAAACTTGGCAGTGTATCTTCTTATAGGGTACGGTTATCAGTGATAAAGTTTTGATTGCAGCTGACAACTTTTTTTGTTTCATTACGTTCACGAAAAGTCGTTTCTTGTGGGATGGGTGTTACGTATTGGTACGCGAGAAAGTAATTCCTCTCAGGATAACCTTACACCACTCGAAGATCATGAGATGGCATAGGCCCAAACACTAATGTGAAAACGTAGGCCCCGAATTATATCTCTAGGGTCTAGATCTGTACGCGGTCTCTCAGCCCATCTGCAAGAGGCATAGATCCTCATGAGCCCCCGCAACTGCGGGGGCTCATGAGGATCTATGCCTCTTGCTGTCTTCATTTGTGCCATGGTTGTTTCTCAGGATGGGGGGATCGCTACGAGTTCGGTCGAAGACTGACGTTTTGTCTGCTTGTGTATCACAATGGAACGACGCGGTCTGGCACAGGTCCCAGGAATGCCTGTATGTTTAGATGCAGAGCTGCGGTTGTCGTCCCTTTGGTAGAGTTATGTCCCCTATTGCTGCTTCTGCTCCGCTGCAACCACTTTGCTGAGGAGAAACAAACGCTCGGCGTCTTCGTTTTATTGTAAAGTTCTTTCGCGTGTTTATAATTGGTGGTAGGCAGAAGCGAATGTGTGTGATGGTCTGTTATTTTGGACCTTACGGGGCTAGGATGTACAGTCCGAAATAACAAACCGGCACATTTCTGCTGCTGACGTTATCCTTTTTAGCTCCAGATCCCTAAGGCAGGAGATGGCTTGACCATGGATAATTCAAGGGTAGGCCGCCAGGTTAGCTTGGCGCCTGAAGGCGCCAAGCTGATCTGGCACTACCCTTGAATTATCATGGTCAAGCCATCTCCTGCAACTGGTAGATAGTCGTTAGGCACCTTCAAAATTTGAGAAATGGGACCTTGGGGATAAAAGGTCAAACATAATGGTTGCTGCAGACACTTTACAACCGCCTGTGGAATGAAACAAAAATTCACACCGCGCACTGACGCACACACGCACAGACACACATATAGCGCACACACACACACACACACACACACACACACACTCACACACACACGCACGCAAGCCCTAGAATAGAAAAGCGTGAGTCATACTGGCCAGAAAATAACATTGTCCCCCGGAATAATTCTATAGTCCTTTCTAAAAGCTTGCCTCCAATCTCTTTTCGTCGCCTGACCGGACTGTCCCGAGCTTGCCTGCATCGACTGGCCTTTATTGGCGCTCAACTTGATTTAATCCAACAAAATGGGACATGAAAGGCTTTGGTGGCTTTTTCGATTTGATGCCTCCATCTTCACAACACCCTCCCCGCTCCCCCTTTCCCCGCCCTACACTCCCGCCCCCCCTCCCCCCCCCCACTCCCCCAAACGTAAAATTAAAAAAAAAAAATCTGAGACTAAGTAACACAATTTAGAGTCTGATGTGTGTATTTGGATACGCGACATGAAGCCGCGTATCCGGATGCAGCACGTCTCGAATGAGTTAAATTGTTTTCAGTTTGTTAACGCTTTGGGTCTATGTTGATAGCGATTTTGGTCGAGGCCGTGATTCCTGAAGGACTGAATCCCCTCGACCAAAATAGACACCCAAAGGGTTGAGATGACCAAGCTTGGCAGTCAAAATCATAAGGGACTGAGGATGGTGCTTTGACTAAATGCAAATCCGCTGCGCCACCGCGTACGCGATGTAGCGCGCACGCGGTGGCGCAGCGGATTTGCATTTAGTCAAAGCGCGATCGTCAGGACCCTGTGGTTAAAATCTAAAGAAAGTTAACTGAAAAGACCTTTTTGTTGAAAATAGAATTTAGGATTCAAAAACAAAACAAAACACACACAAAAAAAAATCAAACAAACAAACAAAAACACACGCACAAAAAAAAAAAAAAACCCACAAAAAACATGTCGCACCGTGTCCCGTTTTCAGTAAAAGTTATAAAATAAACTGATGGTTGTCAGTGTCGGTATGCGTCTTGGGCCCCATTGCATAGTACAGCCGTACTGTGAGGCCAGTTCAGGAGCACTGCGGAGAACAACATGTAGGGAGTCTGTTGGCACAGACTGTCGGTCCTCAGAATATGTGAGCTGGTCTGTGATTTTGGACCTTACGGCTCACGAGCCCCAGGTCCAAAATCACGGACCAGCACAACAAGATTGGGCGCAAATGCCCCTGGCCGCCCGGCACCGAGTGCGTGAAGATGACCGGGTTGTGATGGAAGATGAGGACGGGGAAGCCACGCTCACGCGCTGACGATTAACTCATTCGAGACGTGCCGCCTCCCGTACGCGGCTTATGCCGCGTATCCGGAGGCGGCACGTCTCGAAGGAGCTAAGTTTCTGAGAAAAAACAAATAACGGGACTGTTTGACTGGAACTTGATAGGTCTGTTGACCCTCCCCCCTCCTCCCGGCTCCCCCTCTGCCCCCCTCCCCCTCCCTCCCACCCCCTCCCATCCGTTTTGTGACTGAAAACGGATAGTTGTTTCTCGTTCCCCCTCCCATCCGTTCTGTGACTGAAAACGGATAGTTGTTTCTCGTTGGAAATCCATGCAAAAGGATTTATTTTTCTGTTGTTTCTCTTTGTGGAGAACAGAGCACACCTGAGAAAGAAACACGCTTAGAAATGACAGTTGCAACACAGTTTATTAAGATTTCGGGGTAGAAAACCCCTTCTTTTTTTTTTCAAAATAGACATCCAAACTATTACGCAATTTGTAACTTATCATGCAATTTGTAACTTATCTTTTCGTAGGCCGGAGAAGCAGCAGCACAATTGATAACTGTCTTTTCTAAGAGTGTTTCTTTCTCCGTTGGGATTTTCTCGGCGGCATTTCTCACGCTTGGCAGTCACCTTTTTTTTTGGTCCGGGATTTTGTTTTCTTTTGACCTTTAAAACTGACTTGAACTTGAATTTTCAGTGAGCAAGGGAGCCCGTATTGTGCAGTAAAAGCTTCAAAGTCAGGAGGGTTCGCTCGCAGGAAATCAGTTGTAAATTGTTATTACGCGAACGAGCGCCTTTGCAAACAGCGTCTTAGTTCAGTGGCTGTATACTGATATGTTTTTGGTATTTTTTTTTTTTTACCTGTCTCTTCAAATTGAGGTGAATTTCATGTACTCTGTTGCCACTCGCAGACCCAGACGCATCTATCTCGAGGTGTTTTGTTCAGTTTATGGATCTATCCTTGCGGTTAGCCCTGAATGACAACCTCAATTTCAGGAGCATCTGAAATCGATCGTGCTGAGCAAGAGGCATAGATTCTCATGAGCCCCTGCGATGCAGGGGCTCATGAGAATCTACGCCTCTTGCAGATGGATCGACCAGATTTGGGACCGCTTGGGCCGGGGTGTGCACAGATCTCTTCACCAAACACAGGAAGAAAAACACGACTCGGGCAGGACTCTGTGTATACCGACGTTGAATCTTCCGATAACAAAACCTATCATTCTGTGCCAGGCTGGCATTTTTAAACTTCTCGCCCTCTCTCGAAGGGGTGGCCGACGAGAGACTGCGTAGCCATGAATTATCTGGAGCCGCGCCTATGGGGTAAACACATACACCCGGCTTTATCGGAACACGTCTTCGGTTGAGGTGAATGCCGGCGCGCACGACTGTACCCGGTTGTTTAACTCTGTTTGAAAATGTGGATGGTGGCGAAATGCGCGTGCAAGAGGCCTAGATTCTCATGAGCCCCTGCGTTCGCAGGGGCTCATGCGAATCTGTGCCTCTTGCAGGTGGAATAGGGTGGATGGAGACGCTTTTGACGAAGCCGGCTGAAGGATTTTACTGATAAGCGCGTCTCTTTCACTGTGAATTTGTGAAATTCTGCTAACAGTTGGACCCCTGCACCCGTATGTTACATGCGATTTGACAGCATAACTTTCCGCTGTGAGGACTCGATGCGCGTGGAAGAAGAAGAAGAAAAAAAAAGATGTAGCATGCACGTGCGGGATTGTTTCACTTTCAACGCCATCTGTTTGTTCAAGCTGGTTATTCACTGATGGATCGATCCTGGAAGTTTGGACATAGTGCCTGATTAGCATGGCGACTCCTCTTGGGCATTGAATTGGTCACTGCAATCGAGCAAAGCGAACACAATGGAGCACTTTAGACGACATGCAGTCATCGATAAATGTTGGTCCGAATTGTTAATCGATATGCAGTTCATTCGGTATATTATTTGCTCAACGTGTTGTTTATGTCTGAACGGCATGTGGCCTAGGAAATACTGCCCGAAATGGGCTTCAGCGACTCGTTAATTGTTGAGTGATACCCCTTCAGCGTGCGCGCGCACACACACACACAGACACATACACACACGCGCGCGCGCACACGCACGCACACACACGCACATACACACACACACACACACACACACACACACACACAGACACAGACACACGCACACACACAGACACACACACACACACTCACACACACACACACACACACACACACACTCACACACCACACGCACGTACGGAAACGCATATTATGAGTAACTTCAGTGGTAATCTCGTAGCGGTTGCTTAGGTAGCACAGTCGTATGATTGACATCAGCGTGAAGGCGCAGCTAGAACTTATGTTGGTATGCAAGAGGCATAGATTTTCATGTCGCAGGGGCTCTAGAGAATCTATGCCTCTTGCAGATGGAAAGGTTTCACCTGGTGACTGTTCAGAGAATGTTCTAAAGTCGACATCAATCGTTTTTCAGTTTCAGTAAACCGCCTCACAGGCTTGTGAGGTGAAAATCACACAGTTGACTCATTGAAGACGTGCCGCATACAGATACGCGGTGAGTCAATCCTCCACGCGCACTTATTGATGTCAGTAGTGGTCCCTCTTCACTCTTCAGCCTGGTGGTGTCTGTTTACAGTGGCTGCGTCAGTCCGTCACTCAGCGTGGCAAGCGTCGATTGTTGTTACACACGCAACTTCGTGTTCTTACGAGCAAACGCATATGTAAATATACGGACAGGCAGACTTGCAGACACATCTATGCACAACCGCCTGCGACGCTTATGATTACACGTGGATTGTGTATGTGGATTATGCAATCTGTAAGTGCGCTCGACCGTGTGTGTTGCGGCGTGTGTGTGTGTGTGTGTGTGTATTTGTGACTGAGTGTGTGTGTGCGACTAGAGAGAGAGAGAGAGAGAGAGATTGGTGATAAATGAGGAAATCATTACAAAGTACGAGAGAGGCTTTATTGAAGTGGGGGAGTATTGATGTTTTTGTTGGTAGCCCTGCTAACATGTCGGATCATTCCAGTTTCAACGTCCAGACCCAACAGCGTAGTCTTACAGATCACTGACATCTCAAGGGTAGTGCCTGATTAGCTTGGCGCCCTACCAGGCGCCAATCAAGCACTACCCTTGACCTATGTATTCGGGCCTGCGATCTGCATACAGTTACTGTGCTAAAAGCACCTGTTCAGTAGATTGCACTGGGTTTGAAGGAGTTGCACAACGTTGCCGTTCATCACTGTCGTGTAGTGATGTAGTCACACACTGGTTGCGGCGCCTGGGTGACGGTTGTGACCCTTGTTTGTTGTCGTTGTCGTTGTTTTTTTCTCCCGTCTCGGTTCTAACAGTGCTTGTGGATTAGTTCCTAGTACGTTGTTAGATTGACGACTGCAGTCATTGGGCCATTAACCCCTTCCCTGCCGATGAAAAGTGAACACGATCCAGCTGCGAGATGCATAGATCCTCATGAGCCCCTCATGAGGATCTATGCCTCTTGCCGAGACCAATGTGTGTATTCATGTTCCTAGTTCGGTTGCGAAGTTTGGTCAATGGTTTAATAAAGCTTTGAGAAACAAGATATACGTCAAGGAAGTGCAGGAACGGATCTGGTTCGGGGGGGGGGGGGGGCAACCCCCAGCCCCCCCCCCCCCCCCGACACAAAATTGTTTAAAATGCTATACTGAACAAAGTCCCGTTTCGGGGTGTTTCTCTCCCCCCCCCCCCCCCCCCCCCCCCCCATTGTTTGATATTTTGATTTTGGCGAATGGTTAGAGTCTTAACATACACGCTTATCTCTCTCTGGAAGCAAGGTCTAGCGTCGGTTAGGCCTTTTGTATCAGGTTGAAGGTGGTCCCAAAGAAACGGAACCCCCCCCCCCCACCCTCGAGGTAACTGATCCACCCCTGAAGGGGTTAAACGTGTGCTGGTCTGTTCAGGGCCGCAAGGTCCAGAATCACAGACCAGCACATCAACAACCGCGTTGCCTGATTTGTTTTTATTATTGGTTTCTCGGATTTGTTTGCTGGTCATGGATTTTGAGGTCGTACACTCTCAGATCACAGAGCAGAACACATTTTGATCAGTGGCTGCATGTTTATGTATACCCCCTCTCCCCCCCCCCTTCCCCCCCTCCACACACACACGCCACCCTTGTGAGCCTTACCTTCGTCGGGTCTGTAGCTGTCAGCGTGTACGTCGGTCTGTGTATCAGTGTTGTGTTGTTGCTGTTGTTTTTTTTACTGCCGCACCCCAATGTGCAAAAGGCCATCTGGCCGACGTCAACCGCCCTTGGCCCGATGGCCTTTTGCGCATTGAGACGTTAGTAACTGATTTTACGACAGATTACAAAGTAAAGTAGGTAAAAGCACTGTCAGGGGAGAGAAGTGTGCATGATCGACCAGTGATCATAGATCTACTGTGGTCAAAGCACACAAAAAAAAAAAAAAAAAGAGATAGGAAAGAGGGGGTGCACTAAGAAAGTGACTGGAAGCAATGCATATGGAAGCCCCCCTCCCCCCCCCCCCCCCCCGAAGTATTGCCGATGGTGTGCTGAAGAGGTCGCCAAGACCGAAACAGCTGTCCACACCGGCTAAATATCTGGACCCCCCCCCCCCCCCCTTGGGGGGACCTAGATTTAAATTTCCATGCACCAAGGGGCTGGAACAGTGGGATATGTGATACGCCCCCCTTCGGGGGGGGGGGGGGGGGGGTGGCAGGGGGGCTTTCATATGCATTGCTTTCCAGTCCACTTTTTCTTAGCGCCATTCCCCTCTTTTCCTATCTCTTTTTTGTGGTGCTTTGATACCCAGCATGTAGATTCTATGATCACTGGGTCGATCGTGCACACTTCTCTCCCCTGACAGTGCTTTTACCTACTTTACTTTGTAATCTTCCTAAAATATTAGCACTGGCAGTCTCCCCTTTTCTTTTGATTTTACGACAGTTGACCGATGGTGGTCTGCGACTGCATGACTGAATTTTGTTTCCTGTTATGAGGAAAAAAAATCGTTTTATTATGTTTCCCTCCCAGATTTTTTTTATTTTTCATTTAACTTAATTTGCTGGCTATGTTGCAGATGTTGAGCATTTGCTTGCCTTGTTTCATGGCCACCCACCCACCCATGCCTGGTGTTGACCGCCCGTTCAGTTGCCTGCGCTTGCTCGTCAGTTGTCCCACGCACTGATTTCTTTTTCCAATGAATATTAATGAGGAACGTAACCCTTTGGCTGTCGGTAGCGGTTTTGGTCGCGATGATTCCGTCAGGAATCATCGCGACCAAAACCGCTACCGACAGCCAAAGGGTTAACCTTGTCAGCCCTGATGCACCACCCTTGTTTCGTCATTGTCAACCAGTCTCATAGATTGGAGACAGAAGCGGGGGTGGGGGGGGGGGGGGAGAGGGGGGGGCTGGTCTCAAGACTGGTTTACAAAGACTGTTCAAGGGTAGTGCCGGAATCCTGAATTATTCGGCGGCTGTGCACCCGCCAAGAATCAAGAACTCTTGCTTAATGTCTTTCCTTTTGGCCGCTCGGCTGACGGTAGCGCTTTTTGACGCGACGGTTCTTGCAGGAATCAAACCAAACCGCCACTGACCCCACGGCCAAAGGGTTAGTAGTTTTTTTTGTTTTTAAAAGTCTTGCCGCATTGGCTTCTGCTTGTGATCTGTGTTTTCGGACCATACTGCTTAAGCTGGAAGGCCCAATGTCTGAGACTAGCGGACACATTTCTTTGTGTTAGCATCCGTTCAAGTGCGTTGTTTTATTATTTTGTATATTTGAGATGTATTTGGTTGAGCCGTTGAGTTTTGTTTGCTTTCGATGTTGTGATGCAGGGTTCCAGTGTGCAAAAGGTCATCGGGGCCGATGTCGGCCCGATGGCTTTTTGCGCATTGGGTTAACCTTGGCTTGTGTGTTGATTTTTCATGTTGCATTAACATTGCATGAGTTTCACCCACGTATTATACAGAGGCATGGTAGGCTGTGATGCATCTTATTATTTATTTATGCATTAATTTTCCTGTGGTTTATTTTTGCAGTGCAGTGTGCATGCATATTTGTCTTGCAGCTTTTTTTTGTACTATAACTATTGCCCAGTGATTTGAAAATATTTTGTCGAAATAATATATTTGTCATTGTTTATTTTTGGACACGTGTGTGTGTGTGTGTGTGTGTGTGTGTGTGTGTGTGTGTGTGTGTGTGTGTGTGTGTGTGTGTGTGTGTGAAAACGAACGAACGAAACTTTATTTTCCAAGGATTGAGATATTAGGCGCGCAGGCCTTTCTTACAATCTGTCCTTGCATAACTACTTAAAAATAAGACACATCAACCAAACAACAAAAACTAACTAGATATAAACATCACACACACACACACACACACACACACACACACACACACACACACACACACACACACACACACACACACACGCACGCACGCACATGCACATTGACACACACATTTACTCGTGCACATGCGCACTTTTGTACATACACATACACACGTACGTGCACACATATATAACATTTAAGTAGGTAGGATATTTTGTGTACTATCAAAAACAAGTTGGAAAACAGAACAAACAATTTCAGTGGAGGCAAAATGGGAAGCAGAAAAAAAACTAGCGAAAAGTGAGATCATGAAAGCGTATCATGTCTAGAAACAAAGAAGAAGAAAGGATCAGCATTTCGTAGTCTTAGAAAGGTAATCATGTACTCTACTTTTAAACAGGAGAGAGCGTGTTTTGTTGAATAGCGGGAGGAAGGGAGTTCGATAAAAGAGCACCTGAATAAGACAGGCTAAATTTGAACAGGTCTCTACGAGGCCTTTTTCAAAACTGTTCCTGGGGGTGCTGTATTTCTTTTCAGTTGGCGAAAAAAAGCCTAAATAAGTAAGATGGGGCTTTCTCGTTAAGAATTTTGTGCATCAATACACATTTGTTTAGTGCGAGGTGCTTAAATCAGAGGGCCTGCAGCTTGGCATCGGTGGATAAAGACGGTTGGTTGGTTAGTTCGGGGTTTAACGTCCACGGCACCGAAGTGATAATAGACGGCCCTAACGGGCGGGTTATGGGGGACAGGGAACCTCGTGCCTGTGGAGTACGACCTGCACTGATCAATTCAGGCGCACTGCAACTGTGCCACTTTGATTTACCAGGACCATTCAACGGACATGCTATGGAACAAACCCGTCTTTTTTCCCTGGATTGCGAGTCCAGCTACCGGGGCTGGGACGGGAACTCGAACCCACGACCAGGCGATTCCCTTCGCTCTCTGGCTCCGACGCTTAATCGCCTGAGCTATTTCGGACTCTCAATAGATAAAGACGGATCAGGGAGGATAAACTTAGCAGCGCGCTTGTATAGTGAGTTTTTTCATTCTTGAGAGAGAGAGAGAGAGAGAGAGAGAGAGAGAGAGAGAGAGAGAGAGAGAGAGAGAGAGAGAGAGAGAGAGAGAGAGAGAGAATGACAATGATTCTTTATTTTACAACGGTGAAACTGAGTTTTGGCTGGCACAACCATTTTTCGAACTTGCCGTTGCTAATCTAATTTACAAATAATGCACAAAGTGTGAAAATATTATATTGAAAAAAAGAGAATAATATAAAAACTAAACAACAAAAACAAAGAGAGAGAGAGAGAGAGAGAGAGAGAGAGAGAGATGAAACTTTATTTCTCAAGGATAAATGATTAGGTACACAGACCTTTTTCAATCGTGTCCTTGCACACGCACTCGCACTACACACACACGCGCAGAGAGAGAGAGAGAGAGAGAGAGAGAGAGAGAGAGAGAGAGAGAGAGAGAGAGAGAGAGAGAGAGAGAGAGAGAGAGAGAGAGAAATGAAATGAAATGAATCTTTATTTTCCAAGGATAAAAGAATAGGTGCGCAGGCCTTTTTTCATTCTTGTCCTTGCTACAAGCTACAGGGAGGGGGGGGGGGGGATCCACACACACACGAATACACGCACGCACGCACGCACGCACGCACGCACGCACGCACGCACACACACACACACACACACACACACACACCTACCACTACACGCTCTCAAACAATCAATAGAGGATCTCCGTAAATCAAAAGCAGGGCGATAAAATAAAAGGCGCAGGTGTGAAGCAAACAACAGATAAAACGCCCGGACCAACATGCGCTATCACGATGCTTGTACGGGCCTCCAACCCACCGCTGTCGCCAAAACACACGTAAACCTGACCCTCCTTCGATTCCCGGACAAACTCTGTTAGGCATTACATACATTTTATGCACAGCAGCTACATTATCATGTCAACTTAAATCAACATCGCCAACTGCGAATAGACTGAGCATAAACATAAACTATCAAAATTAAGTCAAAAGTATTCGGATTATCCATCTGTTGACTTCCTCATAAAGTTAAACACACACACACACACACGCACGCACGCACGCACGCACGCACGCACGCACACACACACACACACACACACGCACACACACACGCACACACACACACACACGCACACACATGTTGATGAATAGTAAAAACGTAGAAGCTAAGTGCGCTTTGTTAAGCGGCTCATTTGAGTGCCGGAAAAACCTTGACTTGAAAGTGGACATAGGGAGGGAGCGTCGGTAATATTACTTACTTATGCCTGTCACCCCTACCCGGGTATAGGCCGTCGACGAGCCTGAGAGACCTCCAGCGACTCATGTCCTGTGCTTCTCCTTCGATTTTACTCCAGGTGGTTCCCAGTCTCTTGATGTCTGCTTGGAGGTCTCGACGCCAGGAGTTTCTCGGCCTACCTTTTTTCCTCTTTCCCTGGAGATTCCATGACAATGCCTGCCTAGTGATACTGGAAGCTGGCTTTCTCAGACTGTGACCGATCCATCCCCATCTTCTTCGCCCAATTTCATTCTCTGCTGTTATCTGCTCTGTTCTCTCCCAGAGTCTGACGTTGCTGATCTTCTCTGGTCAGTGGATTTTCAAAATTCTTCTAAGGCAACTGTTTATGAAGATCTGTACTCTGTTGACAGTGGTTTTTGTCAATCTCCAAGTCTCTGCTCCATATAGGAGAACTGCTTTTACGTTGGAGTTGAAAATCCGGACTTTGGTGTGTTGTGACAGCTCTCTGGAACTCCACACTTTTTTCAACTGGAGAAAGGCTGCTCTGGCTTTACCGATTCGTGCTCTGACATCTGCATCAGTGCCACCTTTTTTTGTCTATGATGCTCCCGAGATAGGTGAAGGACTCCACCTCCTCCAACGGGGTGCCAGCAAGCAAGACTGGTTCTTCCCTGGTTGCGTTCAGCCTCATTGTCTTTGTTTTCTGTTTGTGGATGGTGAGGCCCACTTGGGACGAGATGTCAGCAAGCCTCGTGGTCTTGTCCGGCATTTGTTGATGCGTGTGGGACAGTAATGCCAAGTCATCTGCAAAATCGAGGTCGTCAAGCTGTGTCCACAGTGTCCACTGTATTCCGCTTCTTCTCTGCTCTGTGGTCCTCTTCATGACCCAGTCTATGGCCAGTAGGAAGAGGAACGGAGACAGCAGACACCCCTGCCTGACACCGGTTCTGACCTGGAGCTCCCTGGTGAACTGCCCTTCGTGGATCACGCGACATGTCATGCCATCGTAGCTGCTCTTGATCAGGCGGACGAGCTTTGTGGGTACACCGTAGTGTCGTAGGAGTTTCCACAGAGTCTCTCGGTCCACGCTGTCAAATGCTTTCTCGTAATCCACAAAGTTGACGTACAGCGGGGAGCTCCACTCCAGAGACTGTTCCACGATGATGCGGAGAGTGGCGATCTGGTCTGTACATGATCGGTTTTTCCTGAATCCTGCTTGCTGGTCTCTCAGCTGGGGGTCAACGGAGCTCTTCATTCTCTCCAGGATGATCCTGTTGAAGACCTTTCCTGGTACTGACAGCAAGGCGATTCCTCTATAGTTGGAAAACTTGCTGAGGTCACCTTTCTTGGGAAGCTTGATTAGGTACCCCTCCTTCCAGTCAGCCGGCATCACCTCCTCTTCCCAGATCTTTCCAAACAGTGGGTACAGCATCTCTACTGTTGTCTCTATGTCTGCTTTCAGAGACTCCGCTGGGATGCCATCTGGCCCTGCTGCTTTGCCGTTCTTCAAAAATGACACTGCTCTTCTGATCTCTTCCCGTGAATCTTTTTTATTTGCCCTTTTTGAGAGTCTGTAGACGTTTCTTTTAAAGACATGTCCGACATTTTAGCCTGAGATTTTTAATCTATATTTACATCTTGTCTTAAGACCTTGCTTTTAGTCTGGCTGACCAGATTTTTACCCATCCCGCCGTGAGATGTCCTTAGTCGCCTGCTCGGCGTTAAACCCAAATAACTAACTAACTAAATCTTCCCGGCTGGGTCTGTCACAGCTGATGGGTAGGTCGGTCTCTGCTGGCTGGATGTCTGGGGGGTCGGGTGGGCTGGGTCTATTCAGTAACTCTTCAAAATACTCGGCCTACCCACCTGGGTCTGCCCTGGGGACTTGGGTGGGGTTAGGTACTTTTAGTTCCCAGGTCACCCTGGTCAGCCCACAGGGTGGGTTTCCTTTCTATTCTGGGCATGTGTTTCTGTCTACCCTGGTCCATTTACCTGTATTGTCTTTTAAAACTCTCCCAACTGTCTGCACTGCCTGTAGCTCTTGATATGGATGTGTGTTGCTAATGGTCTTAGCTTTATTAGGCCCATGTTGTAGGTTTATTAACGTATTTGACCGCTGGCGCATACATTAATTTTCTGTTAGTTTTTTTTTTTTTCACAAGCATGCAGGCACGTCCTGAGAAAGCCTTGTTGCTGTCGGGACGTTAGCAATGTACAATCAATCAATCAACCATCTGTCGAGTTGGTCTGCTCTGTCTGCAATAGGCTGCCTCCTTGTCTTTACTGGTCTTCTGTATGGCCATACTTGCCCGACATCTCTGGTATGTCGTAGAGCAATTTTATGTTGCCGCTGCCTGCTGCCTTTTCTGCCTTTGCTGCCAGGCTGTCTGTGTAGGCCCTCTTGTCTGCCCTGATACTCCTCTTCACCTCGCGGCTGGCTTCAGAGTATTCCTCCTGTGCCCTTGCTTTGGCTGCTCTCGTGCGACTGTTGTTGACAACTGCTTTCTTCTGCTTCCTCACTTCTATCTTCTTCAAGGTCTGTGCCGACAGCCAGTCCTTGTGATGGTGTTTCCTGAACCCTACAGTGTCTTTGCAGGTTGAGTTCAGCGCCTCTCTAACTGCCTTCCACTGCTGCTCTGTGGTGACCGCCTCCTCTTCATTTACTAGCTCCTGTAGCGCTTGAAACCGGTTGGACAGCACCAGTTTGAACTCTTCTCTCACTCCAGTCTCTCTCAGGAGGCCTACATTATAGCGCTGTCTTCTTGTTGTCTCTGTGCGGCTTTTCTTTAGCTTGAGCTTCATTCTTAAGGTGAGCAGATATCTGCAATATCTGCTCACCTCCTCACTCGAACATCTTGAAGGGATCTTCTAAATTTCTTGCTAATGCAGATATGGTCTATTTGGTTCTCTGTAGTATGGTCAGGTGAGACCCACGTTGCTTTGTGTATTCTTCTGTGTGGGAAGATGCTGCCTCCAATGACAAGTCTGTTTAGAGCACAAAAGTCTACAAACCTCTCCCCGTTCTCACTCATCTCCCCTAGTCCCTGTCTCCCCATCACCTCTTCGTATCCGGTGTTGTCCTCCCCTATTTTGGCATTAAAATCGCCCATGACGATGGTGATGTCTCGCTCCGCACATTTGTCCACGGCACTCTGGAGTCGGTCGTAGAACTCTTGTTTCTCTTCCTCGTCACTGTCATTAGTGGGCGCATAACACTGGATGACGTTCATCCCCCACCCGGGTATGCCCTGGGGGACTTGGGTGGGGTTAGGTATTTTTTAGTTCCCAGGGTCACCCTGGTCAGCCCCACAGGGTGGGTTTTTCTCTCTATTCTGGGGCATGTGGTTCTGTCTACCCTTGGTCCATTCACCTGTATTTGCCTTTTTAAAACTCTCCCTACTGTCTGCACTGCCTGTAGCTCTTGATATTGGATGTGTGTTGCTAAATGGTCTTAGCTTTATTTAGGTCCCATGTGTTAGGTTTATTTAATGTATTTGACCGGCTGGCGACATACACTCAATGTTTTGTTTAGTTTTTTTTTTTTTTTTTTTCACAAGCAGTGCAGGCACGTCCTGAGAAAGCCTTGTTGCTGTCGGGACGTTAAGCAATGTACAATCAATCAATCAATGGATGACGTTCAGCTTGAGCTTTTTCTTGGTTCTAAAGGCTGCTGTGATAATTCTTGGCCCAAGAGGTTCCCAGCCCATCAGCGCTCTCTGTGCCACTGGTGACAGCATGAATGCTACTCCTTCTGTATGGGGGGTATTCTCCTCTTCATGACCTGAATACAGAATCATCTCCCCACTTAACAGCCTTTTCTGGCCAGACTGCGTCCATCTGGCTTCACTGATACCTAGCAGGGAAAGGTTGTACTTTTGCATTTCCGCTGCTATCTCGGCGGCCTTGTCGCTCTGGTACATGGTCTTGACGTTCCATGTGCCCATGGTTGTATCCCTGGATAGAGAGAGGCAGCTCGGTCCTGTGGCTTCCGAAGACTTCCGGCCCTCACCACAGGACGTCATAAGTCTTCTAGTAGAAGAACCTTCCTCCTCCAGGAAAGGAATTACTGTTAGTCTTTTCGTCTGCGTTTTTGTAGCTATTTCCTTTTTTGCAGGGTGGGGAAGCTACCCCCACGCCCAACCCCCTTACTAGGAGGACCAGGGGTTTTCTGTCGGGGTCACCTTCCCTTAGACCATGTTGGTTCACGGCACCTTATTTCATTCGGTGCACCCCTCTCACGAGGGACCCCCTATCCACCACCCAGGGGACACGCCTCAACGCCATATGGTCCCAGCGCGAGGTTCGGTAATATTAGCCGGAAGAGAATTCCAAAGTTTAGCTCCTGAGTAGGACAGGCTAGTTTTGAATATATCAAGTCGTGACCTAGGTACTGACAGATTGTTCCTTGCCGTCTTGTACGGTGTGTTAGCATAACTGACTAAACAAATTCGAAATGTACGGTGATGTTCTAGAGATGTTGACTTTAAACATTAACACGCCGTTGTTGTAGACATGAAGGTTACGTAGCGAAAGCATGGCAAGGGTTTTCAGTCGCTCGTCATTGCTGTCCTTGCTGTTAGCGGAAGGATTAGCTTGGCTGCCCTCCGGTGGAGAGAATTAAGCCTCTTTAAGCATGCATCACTACACCCGTCCCAGACTGCAGATGCGTAATCAACGTGAGACTGAAGGTGAGCGCTAAAGAAGAGTTTTCTAGTTAGTGAATTCGTAAAATAAATAAGTTTTGAATGCGGCAGAAACAGGTTTCTGGACACAGTTTTGGATACACTGTTTACATGTGCATGCCAAGACAACTGATTGTCTATAATGACGTCTAGCAACCGGTGCTCGGTGACCTGCATAATCGGCTCACAGTTAAGGGAAAGGCTAAGTTAAGGCGGGTATAGCTGATGCTTTTGACGTGTAGTGATTAACATACACTCTGTTTTAGATGGATTAGGCATCATGTAGTTGTTTCGGCACCAGTTTGAGACGTCTAATAGACTATGTTGCAAAGAAGAGTTAATTGTAGATATTTTTGCCGACGACACGTCGAGAGCAACGTCGTCTGCAAACAAACTGCATCGCACATTTGGTTGCGAGATACATAAAGGCAAGTCATAAATATTGATTAAAAATAAAAGAGGGCCTAAGATAGACCACTGGGGCACTCCATGCTTAATCGCACCTTCTGAAGATTGCTTACCGTTGACAAAAACGTACTGAGATCTATCGCTTAGATAAGATTTAAAGAAGGAAGCGGAATCTCTTTCTATGTGGTATGCCGACAGCTTATGTAGTAACAGTTCATGGTTGACTAAGTCAAAAGCTTTAGAAAAATCTAAAAATACCGTGCTGGTCATTTCAGCATTGTTGATGGAAGTAAGCCAAGTATTTGTTAGGTGAGACAACGCAGTGTGACATGAGTGACGGGGTCTAAAGCCTGACTGTAACGAATAAATCAAATTATATCTCTCCAGGAAATGACTCGGGTGCCTGTGGACAAGTTTTTCTATCGGTTTGGACAGAGCTGACAGGAGTGAGATTGGCCTGAATTTATTAGGATCTATGAGGTCTTTAGTTTTTGGCAATGGAATGACTTTTGCTATTTTCCAGCCTCTTGGAAAAGTACCTTGATGGATTATGATATTATAAATAAATGTTAAAGATTCAACCACATATGGGGCAGACAGTTTTATAAAGGTAGCTATTAATGCCGTCATTACCAAGGGAGCGTTTATATTTCAACTGACAAATAGATTTTCCTACGTCAAAAACAGTTAAATGCGGAATACTAAAGAAATCGTTTGGCGCCAGTCTCTCGCCGCAAAAGTTTTTCAGTTTTTCAGAAGCAGTCGGTGTGTTCCGGTTATTATTACTTTCAATCAAAAGTGAGTCGGCAGCAGACAGGAAATGGTGGTTAAAAGTATGAGAGAGAGAGAGAGAGAGAGAGAGAGAGAGAGAGAGAGAGAGAGAGAGAGAGAGAGAGAGAGAGAGAGAGAGAGAGAGAGAGAGAGAGAGAGAGAGAGAGAGATGAACTACGACTTGAGGACACACCATGTCTTCTCCTTCTCCTTCATAGCCATCAGACACAACATCGCTAGCGCCTGGTGTTTAACTCCTTCAGCCCCGACCTACCACAGCAAGACGCGGATCGAGCATGATAGTTCAAGGGTGGTGCCAGAATAGCCAAGCTATTCCGGCACCACCATCGAACTACTGATCATGCTCGATCTGTCTCTAGAGTTGTCAGTTGCCTGTATTCAATATTTGGGGATGTCGGTACTGCAGTAAGAACGTGTTGCGGAATACTCACACTGTGACCTGTTGTCTCCCGCGATTGGCTACCGCTCTTGCGGAATAGATGGAGACAACCAGTGTGGCGATGACTATCGCGAGACTGATTCTTCGGTAGCTCACATCAGTCATGGTCAAACAAGAGATTTGCATTTGGCCTTGGCACACTACAGCAGGAGATGGGTCGACCATTATAATTCAAGGGTAGTGCCAGATTAGCTTGGCGCCTATCGGTGCCCTTGAATTATCATGGTCGATTGATCCATCTCCTGCAACTGGTACATAGTCGGGTGACACCTCCAAAATTTGGGAAATGCGGCCCCAAGGTCCCATTTCTCAAATTTTGGGAGTGTTGCCTAATGTCTATGTATCAGTTGCAGGAGATGGATTGACCATGATAATTCAAGGGTAGTGCCAGATTATCTTGGTGCCTGAAGGCGCCAAGCTAATCTGGCACTACCCTTGAATTATCATGGTCAATCAATCTTCTGCTGTAGGGACTCGGGGCTAAAAGGGTTAGAGTTGGTCCGTAGGAGTTTTCGCGTCTGCACAAGAAATGCATGAAATCAAAACGTTTAAACGTTAAACGTTTAGGGCGTAACGTCTTTTGTCCACCTCGAAGGTGATTTAAAAGACGGGGCACGAAAAGAGGCCTGTACCAATTTTGACCCCAGTTGGGTTCGAACCAACCACGCCCTTGCGGACGAGAGTCCAACGCTGTACCCCTGTATGAAGTCAGATTGTATTGTGTTTTACAGGTAAGATTTAATTTTTTAAAAAATATTTTTATTTTATTTATTTAATTTTTTTTTGGGGGGGGTTGGTGGGGGAGGGGGGGGTGGGGGTGGGGGAGGGGGGGGGGGGAGAACAGGTGTTGGTATGGAAGCAAAGCAATTTTCTGGTCCAAATTTGATTTGAATTGAAACTTGTCACCATTTCGTAACGGCTCGGTAACCTGTTTGCGTTACCCTTAGCAACCAACCAACGCCCTCTTCACATCCACACACACACACACACACACACACCATTTTACCTCGTGAGGCCTCGATGGGCCTCGATAGTCCCGAAATCTTGATTACCCTTGGTGACACTTTGCCCAAGCGCCGAGCCTGGTCGAGTGCTTATCCAGACCTCAGGCGTCAGTGGACGTAACTTTGTCCTTCGGCCAGTCGTTGAGAAACGCGCCAAAATTTGACCGGCTGTTTACAATGCCAGTATTTGTACTGTTTGGACTATTACGCAAAGCCCTTGAATCCTCCTCTGTGGGAGGAATGAGGATAGCCAGCAGGAGGCATAGATTCTCATGAGCCCCTGCGTCGCAGGGGCTCATGAGAATCTATGCCTCTTGCAGGCGGAAGGTTTTGAGTGAAGACTTTGCAGGACAGAAAATGAGGTCACTGTTTTACTTGGCACTTCCAGCAAACAGTAGCACTAGTGAGGGATAATGGACTTTTCACTCAGTGGCATGTCATTGGCATGATTGGCAAGCGTGTGTGCGCAAGCAAGGGTTAAATCACTTGACGACTTCGCAGCTTCAGGCCGGGGAGGGGGGGGGGGGGTTAGAGAGGGTGTCTTGTAACGGGTTAAGTCTATTCAACAGGTTGTAGTCCCCCATCACTCCGGTGCCAGTGAGACATTACATCGGACCTAATCGAATGAATCAACAGGTTGTCATGGCTCAGAAAAAGTTCAAATCCCAACTCAAGGGTGTTTAACCATATCATACTGAGGCTAAAGGTTTCAAATTTGTACACTGCCATATGCACGCTACATTATAGAACTTACAGATAAGGATACAGATCAATGGTTTAGTTCAAGAGTTTTGCAAGAATAGTTTGGCGCGGCCTAGAAGCGCTAAACTATTCTGGCACTACCCATTAACTATTTTAGTCAAACGTATTTCACACACAGGTGTATTCGGAATGATAAGGGTTAAATTTAACAAAGCTGGAAGGAAGCGAGAACAAGCCTTAAACTTTTACTTTTTAGCGGTTTGTCCTTTTTGAAATCCTGTAACAGACCTGTCTCGGTTTGATTTAGAGATGCAAAGGAAATAGATGTGTATTTCTAGGGTGAAAACAAAACAAAACAAAACAAAAAAAAGTCCCATTCGAGTTATTATTTACAAAGTTATTTTACAAATACTTTCTCCTCTCTGTCTTTAACCCATTCAGCCATGGCGCACTACAGCAAGGGGATGGGTCGACCATGATAATTCAAGGGTAGTGCCAGATTAGCTTGGTGCCTGTCGGCGCCAAGCTAATCTGGCACGTCCCTTGAATTATCATGGTCTATCCATCTCCTGCAACGGATACATAGTCATTAGATGACGCCTCCAAAATTTGGGAAACACGGCCATCGGGCTAAATGAGTTAATTGTGTCTTTTATTTTCTTGTAATGCGATTCCTAAATTTTACACGTTTAACCTTATCAGGGCGCCGTACACTGATAACATTTTCAAAGAAAACAACTGTTGTTTTACAAACCACAGATGGTGTCTTTGAAAATGTTACCGGCAAAAGTCAGCCTGATAAGGGCGTGTGAAACAGCCGTCACGGTACAATAACCAGCGTAGCCATGCGTAACCCTCCGGGGCGCTCACCACTTCCCTCTCATCGAACGGGACCCGCGCCTTGTTACGTAGAAGGAGAACGGTGCACATTGTACTGTACATTCAGTGCACATTGTACTGTACCGCTGGACTGGACACTGTTGAAGAGACGCGATTTGAGTTTTCTCTTCTCATAATTTTTTCCTGCCTTGTTTTGCAATACGGACGCCCTTTAAAGACAACACAGCGGGCCATAAATCGGCCGTGATAGTTTATGGGTAGTGCCAGATTAGCTTGGCGCCCGGGAAGGCGCCAAGCTAATCTGGCACTACCCATAAACTATCACGGCCGATTCATAGCCGTAATCTAAAAAGGTTTCACTGTGTTTAAACTTTCTTTCATAGCCGACCCACCGCTGGTACACGACATAGGTAAATTTTATCGACGACTTCCAAGGATTGTGGTGGTCATTATTAGGTAAGGAAACTTGAAAACAAATAGAGCAGTTTTGTTGTTACAGTTATATTATATTTTTTTAAACAATGACCCGCGATTCGGCATTTTAATTGATCAGGGTAGAAAAGAGGACTGCTGTGAGGACACCGTGACTGATTTTTGCTTGCATAAATCTACATTGATTCAATCTTGATTTGATACCACGGCGATTTGATTGTGTTGTTTGAGATGGCAGAACATCTGTGGTTTGTTATACCAGCATTTACTAAGTTGTGATAAACTCGGTCTTCAGTCAGTGACGGCTTTCTCAATTTTCTTCATGTGTTAGCATTTTTGCGTAAGCAATGGCATATTGCATTCGCCACGTAGCAAGCGTGTGTCCGTCAGCGCCACGTGTGTCGGTCAGTCCGAGCATTTTCCACAGCTGTTGCTTGAATACGAGCATTGACAATCATTGGCAACCGTGACACCACCCTCTTCAGCCATTCACACTAGGTGGTTAGTCAGTCAGCCATCGATATCCATCTGCAAGAGGCATAGATTCTCATGAGCCCCTGCAGTCGCAGGGGCTCATGAAAATATATGCCTCTTGCTAGCGCGCACGTCAGACTAATCAATTCCTATTTTCCTTTGACGGAGGCCCGGAAATTTTTACAGTGTTAAGTTTGTAGCTGGTTAGTGTCACAGTTTCGTGTTATTATTTTACGATTGCGTGTGAAGGATTTGAAAATCCCCAGCTGAAGGGGGAAGAGATGATGGAGGGTGAGTGTAGGGGTGGTTATTACCTATGATGTACGACCTGAACACTGATTGATTCAGGGCTTGTGCCACTTTGATTTAAAATACCATTACGCACAAATATGAAGACACATTTCAGCACCATTTGTGTTTCTTATGCCTTGTCGACACACCTAATGAACTTTAACAGCAGTTGAGACACGCAGCAAAAGCACACGCGTAATCGCGCTTATTTATTCTGCGCTGCCGTAAGCGTGTCAGTCTAATTTTAGCTGTTTGTCGTTTGTATTTCTAGAACGGAGTGGAGTTGTTGTTTGTTAGTTCGGGTTTAACGTCCACTCAGCACCGAGGTGATCATGGACGGCCCTGACGGGACAGGGAAATCTATTGCCTATGGAGTACGACCTGAACACTGATCAAACTCAGGCGCACTCCAATTGTGCCACTTTGATTTACCAGGACCTTTCAACGGACATGCTATTGAATAAATCTGTTTTTTTTCCCCCTGGATTGTGAGTCCTTCTACCGGGGCCGGGGCGGGATTCGAACCCACGACCCGGCGATTCCCTTCGCTCTTCTGCTCCGACGTTTAACCGCCTGAGCTATTTGGACTCGTGGAGCGGAGTCATTGTTAGGTTACTTGATATACAGACGACGTGTGCTGAACTGGATTGTCCTGTGTCTAAATGAACCATAATTAGGCCTGTGTGCAGCGTTTGGTAACCATCTGTTACAGAAGTGTATTTTGCAACAGTTACGGCGGTAGTCGGCCTTTAACTCTTTCTACCCCAGACACACCACAACAAGATAAGGATCGACCATGATAGTTCAAGGATGACGCCAGAATAGCTTGGCGCCTATGGGCGCCAAGCTATTCTGGCATCACCCTTGAACTATCATGGTCAATCTGTGTCCTGCACAGCAATGCAGTCTTCAGAGGACAACGGCAAAATTTGGGGATTTCGGTGATGGGGTAGAATGAGTTAACAGGACCTCGTAACGGCCTATCTGAACAAGCCGGTCGTCTTGCCTGCTATGTTTTGAAGTCAACTTACGAAGTGATTTGAAGACGTAGAGGCCACGTGGACTGGGGTATTGAGGGCACTGACCAGGTGGAGTTGGGGTGCGAGCAGTATGGGGTGTTGGAGGGGTGGGGTTGGGGAGGTCCGCACCGCTCTGGAGAGGGGGAGTGTCAGGTGTCAAGTGATCTCATCAAGTGCTGACGCGCGTGGCTCACACCCTCTCGTCAGTGATTGCCTCGTGCCACGAAGCGCGTGCTGCAATTAACGGTGGACCGCCTGCCGAGTGTCGATGGCATAAATTTGACTACCTATCAGAAACAGATGATCTCTTCTGCAGTCAATATACTTTTTGAAGCTGACGTTGTTGTGACGAGTATATATCTATCACTTTAGAAGTTTCAGTTGTCATTGCAGATGAGTACAAAACAAATTGTGTCAGTTGCGGGCCACTACTGATTTAGGATCTTTGGTTTAGTTCCAGCAGCTGTAGATTCTCATGGGTCCTGCAGTTTCAGGGGCTCATGAGAATCTATGAATGTGTATGGACCCGTGGGGGTTCACATAAGATTCTATGCCTCTCGCTGACATCACGGGTTTATATAAATTCACAGAGTGAGGTTGTCAAGTCATCCGGTTAAAGTCAAAGAATTTGATGAATTAAGGAGGTACGTTTGCACTCTACGTCATAACCGGCGATATTGTCATAACTCCTCAGAGTTGAATGTCGCCAGTGTAGTAGCCGGGGTTCAAAACCACTGGGGCAGTTGCATGAGCGAGCTTGAATCCTGTGCAAGGCACTAAGCAACACTGACCCCGCTATAGCGCCACAAAGTTAACCACGCTATAGCGCCACAACACTGACCCCGCTATACCGCTACAACACTGACCCCGCTATACCGCCACAACACTGACCCCGCTATACCGCTACAACACTGACCCCGCTGTAGCGCCACAACACTAACCCCGCTATACCGCCACAACACTGACCCCGCTATACCGCTACAACACTGACCCCGCTGTACCGCCACAACACTGACCCCGCTATAGCGCCACAACACTGACCCCGCTATAGCGCCACAACACTAACCCCGCTATACCGCCACAACACTGACCCCGCTATACCGCCACAACACTGACCCCGCTATAGCGCCACAACACTGACCCCGCTATAGCGCCACAACACTAACCCCGCTATACCGCCACAACACTGACCCCGCTATACCGCCACAACACTGACCCCGCTATAGCACCAGAACACTGACCCCGCCAAAGCGCCACAACACTGACCCCGCTATAGCGCCACAACACTAACTCCGCTATAGCGCCACAACACCCACCCCACTATAGCGCCACAACACTCACTCCACTATAGCGCCACAACACTGACCCCTCTTTAGCACTACAACACTGACCCCGATATAGCGCCACAACACTCACCCCACTATAGCGCCACAACACTGACCCCGCTATAGCGCCACAACACTAGACCCGCTACAGCGCCACAACACTCACCCCACTATAGCGCCACAACACTCACCCCGCTATAGCGTCACAACACTAACCCCGCTACAGTGCCACAACACTCACTCTGCTATAGCGCCACAACACTCACCCCGCTATAGCGCCACAACACTCACCCCGCTATAGCGCCACAACACTAACCCCGCTATAGCGTCACAACACTAACCGCGGTATAGCGCCACAACACTGACCACGCTATAGCACCACAACACTCACCCCGCTATAGCGCCACAACACTCACCCCGCTATAGCGCCACAACACTAACCCCGCTATAGCGTCACAACACTAACCCCGCTATAGCGCCACAACACTAACCCCGCTATAGCGTCACAACACTAACCGCGGTATAGCGCCACAACACTGACCACGCTATAGCACCACAACACTCACCCCGCTATAGCGCCACAACACTCACCCCGCTATAGCGCCACAACACTCACCCCACTATAGCGCCACAACACTCACCCCGCTATAGCGTCACAACACTAACCCCGCTACAGTGCCACAACACTCACTCTGCTATAGCGCCACAACACTCACCCCGCTATAGCGCTACAACGCTCACCCCGCTACTGATAGCAGAGCATCTTGCTTAGTGTCTTGCACAGAAGTTAAGCTCGCTCATGCAACTCACCCCTGTTCTGCAAAGTCAGTAGCAAGCACCAACGCAGACGTAGCCTCCGTCTGAACCGTACCACGCGGACTGAGGAATTGCTCACAGTTGAAATCACAAGTCCGTCCACGGGGAAGTTTTACATCGATTTTGGAACACGTAACAGCAGCTGGCGTTATAAATTCAAGTTATAATTTAACCCCAAGGCCGCGTTTCCCAAAGTGTTGAGGCCGGTGTCACCTAACGACTTTTTACCAGTTGCAGGAGATGGATCGACCATGATAATTCAAGGGTTAGTGCCAGATTAGCTTGGCGCCTGAAGGCGCCAAGCTTATCTGGCACTAACCCTTGAATTATCATGGTCGATCCTTCTCCTGCCGCTGCAGTGCTTCGGGGCTAAATGGGTTAACTATTTAACCACTAAGGCGCTATTTATGCATTGTATACATCGTCACAGTCTTTGATCACTATACGTGCCGAGGGACTCTAAATTGGAATTGAAACGTAACATTAGATGATAGAACTTTATTGCCATATGTAACAATACATTAGGAAATCGTTGCGGTGCCGCGCAACATAAAAGGAAGAACATTAAACACATCAAAATTTAATTAAGCTACTCACGTGCACACACACACACACACACACACACACACACACACACACACACACACACACACACACACACACGCACACACGGGCACACACACACACACACACACACACACACACACACACACACACACACACACACACACACACACACACACACACCGTACGCCTTAGTAACTATTGTGGTCTAAGCATAAAGGCAATAAACACGATTTCACAGTAACACAAATCACATAGGACATATCGTAATATAAAACTGAACACGTCACTTGCGTCATAGACAACAGCATGTGGAGAATTAGTATGGCCGGCGTATCATCAGTGCTTGTGTCCGCACAAATCATGAACGAGCGTACGTGTTCTTTTCTGCCCTAAGTTCTGTTCCGACCGAATGTTCATCAGTGGATTACTACAGTAGTAACCCACTGGCTCAGTCTTGGTCGGGGCAGCCGCCGGGTTATATCCTCAAAAGACCTTTCACCTCTGACCAGTCACTGACTCCCATGCACTGCTCTGACCTGGTCCGTCAGCGGCAGTGAATCAAGGGAGACAACCACCGTGTCCCGACAGTTCTCGTCCATCACTCTAGTCTGGTCCAGTCTTGACAAGTTCTCTCGCCCACCTTAATTTATTACTTCGACACATTGAGGTCTGAGGTCGAACCCCCAGTCTTCCTAGAAGCCGGTTGCATGCGTGTGTTTAGTCATGCGCCAGCCACTAAGCAAGGTGCTCCGCTATAGCGGAGCCGCACCTTGCTTGAGTGGCTTGCGCAGTACATAACGGAGCACCTTGCTTACTGGCTTGCGCAGGACTAAGCTCATTGGCTCCTGGAGATTAGATGACAGGTGAGGGGATAGACCAGGATTGGTGCCTGAATAGCTTTGTTATTCTGGCACCACCCTTAAGCTGTTAGTAGCAAACGTCTTTAGGCCCACGACGGCTGCAGTGGGCCCGGGTGCGCGGGCCCACTTTGGCCGTCGTGGGCCCGAGGACTTTGCCGCTGAGTATACTGGGTATGCCTCCATGTTTCCAGATCTCTGGTGGTATTCCATCGATGCCTGCTGCTTTGCCACTCTTGAGCTGGTGGATGGCTGTGAGGGTCTCTTCAGCGGTGGGCGGTTCGTCCAACTCAACCTTTACTGGGAGGTGTGGGATTTGTAGGACGACTGCTTCTTGAACAGTGCGCTCAGCGCTGAAGAGGCTCTGAAAGTATTCCGACCAGCGGTTCAAGATGGAGGTGTTATCTGTGAGGAGTGCCTGGCCATTCGCGCTTCGCAGGGGACTTTGTACCAGGTGCCTGGGGCCATACACTGCTTTCAGTGCTTCGTAGAAGCCCCTGTAGTCACCATTGTCAGCACAAAGCTGGGATCTCCGTGATGCAGTCGTTATCACCCTGTACAAGAACAAAGGCGAGAAGTCTGACTGTTCCAACTATCGGGGAATTACCCTGCTGTCCATTGCTGGGAAAATCCTTGCAAGGCTGCTCCTGAATCGGCTGGTACCTGCCATCGCTGAAGACCAACTCCCAGAGGGCCAGTGTGGCTTCAGAGCAAACAGGAGCACCACCGATATGGTCTTTGTGCTGAGACAGCTACAGGAGAAGTGCCGCGAGCAGAACAAAGGTCTGTACGTAACATTTGTCGACCTAACAAAAGCGTTCGACACTGTGAGCAGGCAAGGCATGTGGCAGATCCTGGAGCGACTTGGCTGTCCCCCAAAGTTCCTCAACATGATTGTCCAGCTACACGAGGACCAGCAAGGCCAGGTCAGACTCAACAATGACCTCTCGGAACCATTCCCTATTCTCAACGGCGTAAAGCAGGGCTGCGTGCTGGCACCGACCCTCTTCACCATCTTTTTTAGCATGATGTTGAAGCAGGCCACAGTGGACCTCGATGATGACGATGCAGTGTACATCAGGTATCGTCTCGATGGCAGCCTGTTCAACCTCAGACGACTGCAGGCCCACACGAAAACCCTAGACCAACTGATTCGTGAGCTGCTTTTTGCTGATGATGCTGCCCTCGTTGCACACACAGAGAGAGCCCTGCAGCGCATCACGTCTTGCTTCGCAGATGCTGCCCAGCTCTTTGGACTCGAGGTCAGTCTGAAAAAGACAGAGGTCCTCCATCAGCCGGCACCCAAGACAGTGTATCGCCCTCCTCACATCACCATTGGCGAGTCTGAACTAAAGTCAGTGCACCAGTTTACTTACCTTGGCTGCATTATCACGTCGGACGCCAAGCTGGACAAGGAGCTTGACAGCAGGCTGGCAAAAGCGAACAGCGCTTTCGGGCGACTTTTCAAGCGGGTGTGGCACAATCAACAGCTGAAAACAGGCACCAAGATCAGCGTGTACAGAGCTGTGGTCCTCACCACCCTGCTGTATGGTTCCGAGTCCTGGGCCCTCTACCGCAGCCAACTACGACTCCTCGAACGCTTCCACCAGCGCTGCCTGCGTACCATCCTGGGCATTCACTGGAGTGACTATGTCACCAACGTCGAGGTCCTTGAACAGGCTGAAACTGTGAGCATCGAGGCTTTGCTGCTGCGGACACAGCTCCGCTGGGCGGGGCATGTCTCCAGGATGGAGGATCATCGCCTACCAAAGATCACCCTGTTCAGCGAGCTTGCTACTGGACACCGTGACAGAGGGGCACCAAAGAAGAGATACAAAGACTGTCTCAAGAAGTCACTCAGTGCCTGCCAAATCGACCACCACCAGTGGTCTTCGCTTGCTGCGGACCGTGACACCTGGCGCTCCACCATTTACAAGGCAGCTGTCTCCTTTGAGGACTCTCACAGAGCTAGCCTTAAGGACAAGCGGCTCAGGAGAAAAAACAGAGATGCCGCAGCTCAGAACCCTGGCCATACCTTCCCCTGCAGCCACTGCGGTCGAACCTGCCTGTCTCGGATTGGCCTCCGCAGCCACGAACAAGCCTGCAGACGTCGTGGGCAACTCCTATAAAATCTTCGTTCGCGAAGTCAAGCCAAGAGAGAGATACTGGGTATAGTGGATCTGTGTCTTGTCATAGGGGATCAAATCAGTCAAATGAGTCCAGCGTCAGAAAACTTTCCTTCTTTGTCTGTCTTGTGATGTTTCATTAGGCTCATCAGTGTATCACGCACAGACGTCTTAACGATTTGGCAGTCCACAATCACCAGGAGCTGATGCGCTTTATCTCTGATTATTTTCTCCCGGGGGGACACCCCCTGCCCTGCCCTTCTTCCCATGCTGAGTACTGTCTAGTCAGGCCTGAGGGACTTTTCAATCCCCCCCCCCCACCCCTCTTCAAGTTCCCACGACTCCACTGGTACTTTCCAATCAGAGACTTTTCAAAACAAGAGATGATTCCCATGTGACTATTCGAGTCATGTCTGCGTGCAAGATGTTTGTTTCTCGATGGCCAATTTCTCCCCTCATTTGTGTCAGTAGTGTGAGATGATGCCAATCGGTATAGTTAGCAGAGCCTCAATGATATCCGCAAAAGCATAGATTCTCATGAGCCCTGCATTTGCAGTACTGTACAGGTGCATTCGCAGGGGCTAATGAGAATCTATGCCTCTTGGAGGCAAAGCTTTACCCACCACATCTTGAGGTTGATTTTTTTTTTCAAATTAGTGAGTTGTGCTATAGTGAAGGCTACATTACAGTTTCGGCGATAGATTGACCATGATAGTTCACGGGTGGTGCCAGGACAGCTTGGCACCCAGGGCAAGTTGTCCTGGCACCAACCTTGAACTACATGTTCTGACACTTCCCTTGAGCTATCATGGTCAAATTAATCAATATGAGAGTGCATCAGGATATTAAGGGTTAACTCAGCTTGAGGGGTCCCAGTCATCTCGGGTTAAATTAAGCAGGCGACTTCTTAACCTGACTTCCCGCCACTCCGCTCTTGTATTCAGTTAGCAACCACTTTTATGACTGATCGGCACAATCTTGAAAATCGGATTAGCTCAGTGGTCATCACCGGCTTAGCTCAGCAGTAGATTATTGCAATTGCAATCTGAACGTAGTCCCGAGTTCTGTCCCCGTCGTTGAAGTTCAAGTGCAAATGTTAATGGATAGGGACTTCAACTCCAGCTATCGCTGATTTCGTCCAGGGTGAGGGGGGGGGGGGGGGGGGTCTATATTTGGCTGTTCGTCGCTGCTGTCCATGCAGCACTTTTCAGTTTTTTTATCAACCCTTTCGTCGTGGCCGTACATGCCCTAGGAGGCTGGGTCGTTGGGGGGAATGCCTGTGCTCCCATGGAAGACTGGGTTACCGTCTTGTTGGCCGGTGGTGTTGGTTCCTGTCTCTCCTTGGTGGTCACAGTCCAAGGCCCGGTTTTTCAGTTTAGGCCCCTCCCTCTCTTTCCCTCATGGTTGTTTGAGGGGGGTTGATTCTTACTAACCCCCCTATATGTGTTTCTGTATTTCTGTTGTACCCTCTATTGCCCGTCGTTGAAACTGATGACGCTAGCTTTATTGTGTGTAGGGGTCGAGCGGGTAGTGGTAGGCCAGTATTAGACCGTCAGACCGTGACGGCGGAGTTTGAAACCCATCATGATAACATCGTCTGTTTACGGCGGAGAAATAGGGTGTTAATTTTTGCCTTTGGTGAAAGCCGAGAGCTCAGATATTGCGTGCTTTAAAAAGGTACACGTAAACCAATTTTGAATGACAATTATCTATCAGCATGAGGCAAAGAGCCTCAAATTCTACCACAGGTTGCAGGGGCTCGTGTCTCGACACACACTGGTTATCTCCCGCGATTCTTTCTATTCATGTCCCCCTTGCACATGTAGTGCAGTGATTCCGAGACTCAAGCGGATCTTTGGGAGGTAACCAGGGTGAACATGATAATCACATTGGTTGCCTCCCTCGCTTCGCTACCACTGATAAGCGGTAGCGAAGCGAGGGAGGCAACCAGTGTGCGTGAATCATCTAAGCTTTCGCGTAAATCGTCTCTTTTTACACCAGCTTATTTTCCTCGCGTGGGGGAGCTGAGGCAGTGGGTGTTTCACTCTACGATAGTTTTGGGAGGGGGTGGTGGGTGGACTTTCAGTCTTATGCAAGTTGTCGCGGGTTCGAACCCCAGGCGAAAGAAATTCATGGGAAGAATGATCATGACGACCTTTAGCTCCGAGTCCCTACAGCTGGAGATTGATTGACCATGATAATTCAAGGGTAGTGCCAAGGCGCCAAGCTCATCTTGAGTTATCATGGTCAAGCCATCTCCTGCAACTGGTACATAGTCGTTAGGCAACACCTCATAAAATCTGAGAAATGGGACCTTGGGGCTAAGAGGGTTAATGATTGCATTTGAGGGTTGGGAAGTGACGTTAAGCCCACTTGATCCAGTGGTGACCGCTTGTTCTGACGCGATTATGGCTTATCTTACTCGGTTTAACCCTTATCATTCGGAATACACCAGTGTGTGAAATAAGTTTGACTAAAATTAGTTCAAGGGTAGTGCCAGAATAGCTTGGCGCCTCTGGGCGCCAAGCTATTCTGGCACCACCCTTGAACCATAGCCATTCGTCTATATCCTTATCTGGAGCACTATAATGTAGCTTGCATATGGCAGTGTACAAATTTGAAGCTTTTAGCCTCAGTAGGATATGGGTTAAAGAACGGTAATCCTGTTTCATACTCATCATCCCTTTCACTGCCAGTGCCCGATGATTGTGTTTCTGAAAGCTTTGTCAATTCAGCGCCGAAAAACCCCAAGTGTCATAAGTGAAATAGGGACAGTACATACTTTGGGATCGGAAAGCTGACGTCATCACGCTAGTCGTGGCGGCCATCTTGCGAGGATACGCGACTCCTGCGCTCATGGGGAAATCGCTGTCAGGACAATGTCAGGAAAGTCCTGACGTGCTATAGGCCATAACAGCAAGTCTTGCCATCACCGCAGGGAACCGCTAACCGCCGAATCTGTTTTTGTTTGATTCCAAAGGAAATAAAAAACGTGTTGAAGCACTACGTCGCTACTATCTGAAGTCTAACGCCAGGCTAACGTGTCCTCTCAAGGTGGCGGCACGGCAGCCGACGCTCCTAGGGCAATGCGGGAAATTTCTCGAGCCCTCTACAATACAGCCAGTTCAGCTGTCAGAAGAACATGGCTTCAAAGTGGTTTCAGCAAGAGGCATGAGGATCTATACCTCTTGCTGTTGGGTGGCGTTCGGCAGTGAAGGGGTTAAACCCAGTCCCACCCCCTCAGGTCACAAGCTGTGGACCCCCATCGCGTGACCTGAAGGCGTAGGGTGAGGTTGAGGGGTACACTGTGATTAAACACAGCAGTTACACCATTACCCGTTTTAAACCCACGGCCGTATTTCCCAAAATGCGTAGGCGTCGCCCAGCGACTATGTACCAGTTGCAGGAGATGGATCGACCGTGAAAATTCACGGGTAGTGCCAAATTAGCTTGGCGCTATTAGGCTCCAAGCTAATTTGGCACCACCCTTGAATTATCATGTTCGGGCGCCAAGCTGATCTGGCACCACCTTGAATTATCATGGTCTGGCGCCAAGCTAATGTGGTACTACCCTTGAATTATCCTGATCGATCTATCTCCTGTTGTAGTGCGTCGACTAATCGGCACGTTGTCGTGTGAAAACCTCTTTACTTTAATCAGGAGACCGGTCGACAGATCGGCCAAACGTGATGTCATAATATCAACACTTTCTGACTAAACTTGGCTCCCTGTCCACCCTCCACTCACCACGCATGCTCACGACGGCTTCCACGATTTTCCAACCACCATCCCCCGTCCACGCATAGCACGTCGAACTGGCTGTATCACCACCCGGTGGTAAACAAAATTAAAAGCAGGGACAACTGTTGAGAGTGTCTAGACAGTCTCAGAGTTGTTATTTTCAGTTGTGTTTGTTGCCTCAAGTAACGAGTTTGTATTGACTGGAAGTGGCGGAATCAGAGGGGGGTGGAGGCCGGGGTGATAGACGACATTTGACGTTTTTGTCCAGACGGACTAGTCATTCAATCTTACAAGACTCCTGTAGCCAGCGGCTTTGATTTTATTTACAAGAGGCATCGATCCTCATGAGCCCCCGCAGTTGCGGGGGCTCATGAAGATTGATGCCTCTTGTTAATATCATTTATTTCTGTGTTCCTCGGTTGGTGCGGCGTAGTTGAGTTTACGGTTTGCTTATAGAAGCATTGCAAACTGTCGGCGGTCTGAAAAAAGTTGGGGAAAGTTTACCACCTTGGGCTGTAGCGGGGGCGTTGATTTTGGCAAATCATTCCCTCGTCAATCTTCTGCAAGAAAATAAAGATCCACATGCGCCCCTGCATGGGATTAGGTGCTTGAGAAGTGAATATGCACGTCGTATGCTGAGCGGCGATATCAGTCGACTCCGTAGTTCCTCAGACTGATGGATTTTTTTTCCCTTGCCGCAAACAGTCGGTTGGAATTTGTTCTTCTTGCCGCAAACAGTCGGTTGGTTGGTTAATTGGAGTTTAACGTCCACGACACAAAACTTGATTACAGACGGCCGTAGGGGGTGGGGGTGGGGGTGGGGCGGATTATGCGGGGCAGGGACAGCTATTGCCTATGAAATAAGACCTGAACATTGATCAGTTTAGGCGACTGCGCTGCTTTGATTTTACCAGGACCGTTCAGAACAGCCAGATTTACTGACAAAATGTGGACTGTTCATTGTCACGTGCTGGTGTGGAAGCGTACGCTACGACAATTTTTTCCCGTCAGCCTCTTGAGACAGCACAGACTATCGCCATCCCACACTGGTTGTCTCCCTGGATTTGCTACCACTGCAGGAAAAACCAGGGTGGCTCTATCTACGATTTCTTGCGTCTTTAGTTCGATCCTCAGTCAGTCCCAAAGGTCTAGAGCCGAAAAGTGTGACAGCAAACACGCACTCACTCAAACTCTGCAAACAAGGCGAGCACCCATTAGTAGTGGCCGTATTCACGTACAGACACTGGCCGGCATCTTGGGGCAAACATAGGGGGGGGGGGGGGGGGGGGCAGTTCGTTTGGGCCGAGAGCGAGACAATAATTATACAGTCTCACTCTCAGTTTGAGTACAGCCACTGGAGCTGTAATTTTATCAGCAAGAGGCGTAGATTCTCATGAGCCCCTGCAGCTGCATCGGCTCATGAGGATCTACGCCTCTTGGAAATGGAATGGCAGGGATGAGTAAAGTTAGAGGTCGGTCAGTCTGAAGAGACTAGAGAGACAGAAAAAACAGTTCACTTCCAGAGCCAAATGACTCCGCTCAAGAAACGACGCTAAACGACGGGCTTGTTCAGATAGCATGTCCGGTATAAGGTCATGGTAAAACAAAGTGGCGCAGTTGCGTTACGGCCGAATTGATAAGTATTCAGGTTGTACTCCATAGGCAGTAGCTGCCGCTGTTCCCCATAACCCGCCGTGTCAGGGCCGTCCATTACCACTTCGGTGCCGTGGACGTTAAAATCCCGAACTGACCAACCAATCAACTAGTCCCTGAATAGTCCCTGATCACCTCGGTGCAGAGGGACAAAAAACTGAATGGATAAAACGAACGAACGAACCAATCAACTCAGGTCAAAGACAGTAGTTTTGAGTGGTTTTCTTTAACCCGTATCGTTCGGAATACACCAGTGTGTGAAATAAGTTTGACTAAAATAGTTCAAGGGTAGTGCCAGAATAGCTTGGCGCCTCTAGGCGCCAAGCTGTTCTGGCACCACCCTTGAACTGAAGCCATTGGTCTGTATCCTTTTCTGTCAGTACTGTAATGTAGCTTGCATATGGCAGTGTACAAATTTGAAGCGTTCAGCCTCAGTACGATTTGGGTTAACCCACTTAACCACAAGGCCGCATTTCCCAAACTTTGGAGGTGTCAACTAACCACTATGCACCAATGGCAGGAGATGGATCGACCGTGATAATTCAAAGGTAGTGCCAGATTAGCTTGGCGCCTGAAGGCGCCAAGCTAATCTGGCACTACCCTTGAATTATCACGGTCGATCCATCTGTTGTAGTGCGTCGGGGCTAAATGAGTTAAAAAGACAGTAGATAGCGCCCATTTACAGTAAGGACGTCCACGCAGTAATAACTTGAAGAATGCCTCAAACTGTCAATAAGTCCACTCCTGATGGGAGTACAGTATGCGCCTCTTGCAGATGGAGGGGTTAGGGATGTGTCCACGGAATGTTTGAAGTCCGTGCAATTGTTGACCTACTTCTGATTGAGGGATGTCCCGTATTTAACCTCTCTATTGTTAACCGTCGGATGAACAACCGCCTGTCAGAGTGCAGAACAGAAACGTTAAACGTCAAACGTTTTGGGGCTTAACGTCTTTTGTCCACCGCGAAGGTAATTTCAAAGACGGGGAACCGAAAAGAGGCCTGTACAAATTGTGACCCCAGCTGGGTTCGAACCCTCGACCTTTCGGACGAGAGTCGAACGCTCTACCATGTAGCCACCCAGCTCCCCGAATAATCCAGGGGGAAAAGGACGGGCTTGTTCCATACCATGTCCGTTGAATGGTCCTGGTAAATCAAAGTGCCGCAGTTGCAGTGCGCCTAAATTGATCAGTGTTCAGGTCGTACTCCATAGGAAATAGATTTCTCTGTCCCCCATAAACCCGCCCGTCAGGGCGTTCTATTATCACTTTGGTGCCGTGGACGTTAAACCCCGAACTAACCAACCGCCCCAGAGTGCAGAACAGAGCCGGACACAGCCTGGATCGACCAGATCCCTCATGGTCATTGCCTAGTAGTGTGCAGCGTTAAAGTACAACTGGGCGTCTTAACTCGTCACGGCCTGGTCCATTCAGTATTGATTTGTCTTCTGGTCTGTGATGTCGCACCTTACGGCATCCACCCGTAAGGTCCAAAATCACAGATCGGTACCCTACTGTAGCACGTGCGCTCGTATAATGAGCCGGACGGTCCGGCCGACCCATCTGCTGTCTGTCGTCTTCGTTTGTTATTACTGACCAAGCACCCAGTGTGCAAAAGGTCACCGGGCCGACGTCGGCCCGATGACCTTTTGTGCACCTGGGCATCGACCTGTAGGATCCGCTTGTTGGCGACCACCGTGGATGTCCAGTCCAGTTCTTCCTACAGAGGCTGGCGTTGGCGACCCAGCAGGAAGCGATGGGTCAATGTTTGGTGCTGGTCTGTGATTTTGGACCTTCCTTACGGCTCTGAGAGCCGTAAGGTCCAAAATCACAGACCAGCACACACATTAGAGTTCTGAGGGTCTTTTGGTCCATCTGTTCTTGGTGGGGTCCT
>BTPG01000006.1:187128775-187143775 GCA_036245525.1 Semisulcospira habei | reverse complement strand
CATCTGTGTCAGTAATTGTTTTCAATTTTGACAACATATACAGGCCGCTGGAAACCCTTTTGCACACATTATTAATATGCAGTTACCATTTAAGCTGATCATCTATAGTGACCCCCAAGAGGCGGTGGTGTGATACTTGCTCAATTGGGCTGCCGTTTATAGACAGACTAAGAGAGAGCGGGCATAGCTGGTGCTTTTGACGTGTGGTTATAACCATACATTCTGTTTTTGACGGATTCAGGGACATGGAGTTGGAATGACACCAGTCGGTGACCTCATGCAGGCTTTCCTGCAGACGCGTGCTAATTGCAGCTACATCTTTGTGAGGAGTATGTAGTGTGCAGTCGTCAGCAAACATGTCACAAGAAATATCCCGGCAACTAATATGCAGTGGAAGGTCATTGATAAATATGCAGAACAGCAATGGCCCGAGGACAGAGCCCTGAGGCACTCCGCTTTTGACGAGACCATACGAGGAGTAGGATCAATTTAACAGTACTCTTTGCTTCCTTCCGCTTAAATATGAAAGTAAACAATGAGACAGCACCTGCATTGCAGAGATATGCTTGAAGTTTTGACAAAAGAATGTTATGATTTACAAGATAAAAAGCTTTCTTAAAATTAATAAAGATCGACCCAGTTATTTGGGAGTTATTCATGGATGCTAGCCACGCATCAATAAGTCTTGTCAGTGCCGTGTGGCAAGAATGCTTGGGGCGAAAGCCGGACTGAAATACGTGCAAAAGACTGCGACTCTCCAAATATTGATAAAGGTGTTTGTGCACGTGTCTTTCAAGAGGTTTGGGCCGGAAAGGCAGGATAATATTGAAATGGGTCTATAGTTATTAACATCAGACAGATCTTTTGATTTAGGCAAAGGGATAACCTTGGCTTGCTTCAGTTCTGATGGAAACATATTTTGTTGGATACATAAGTTATAAATATACGTTAACGATTCTACTGTGTAGGGAAGGGACAGTTTCAGTATTTTAGGGCTGATCTCGTCAGGTCCCGATGACTTTTTGTTTTTCAGTGACCCGATCAGTTTTTCTACTTCATACACAGCTAGAGGCGGTATAGAGAAGGGGGGTTTGTCCTTAGTCTTCTGCTTACAGAAGTTAAGTAGGGCTTCCGGGCATGTGTAAGACGCGTTACCGCTTGAGGGTATGATTGACTCGGCAACAGACAGAAAATGTTTATTAAAAGTGTCTGCAGTAATACTAGAAGGAATGGCTGACGATTTCTTGCTGTTACCCCGGGTGACGAGATTAACCGCGCGCCAGAGTGCGGCAGTATCTCTGTCTTCTTTAATCATTCGTTCAAAGAGAGACTTTTGAGCCCTGCGTACCATAGACTTGACACGGTTACGTTGTTTTTTATTCGCTAAATAGCTTGTGTCTCCTTAAGTCATTTCTCAATCTCATAGCTTCGATTATTTCTTGGTTTAGCCAAGGCGGTAACGTGTGGTTTTTTTACCCGCTTTTGCCGCAAAGGGGCGTGTTTGTTAAGTACTCTTGTGAAGAGTCCATACCAAACAGCCAGAGCCTTTTCAGGGTCAGTTTCGTTATTAACGACATTAAATGCTGTTTGATCAAGGTCTGCTAGAAAAGCAGACTGATTAAACTGTTTAAATGAGCGATACGTTATAGTTGTGTGCCCGTTCTTACGATGCACCGGCAGTTTTGTTGACCATGAACACACAGTAGGAAAGTGATCACTGATGCTGAGGTCAGGAACACTAACATTAAATACACTAAGGGGACGGTTGGTGTAAATGTGATCAATGAGTGTTGCGGTTGTTTTTGTGATCCTAGTAGGGGCCGAAACTAACTGTTCTAAGCCTGTTTGTGTGGTGATGCAACCCCATGCGGTATGGGGCTTCAACATATCTATGTTAAAGTCGCCTAGTAGCAACGCGTCACAGTTAGGTAAGACAACTTTTTCTACTGCATGCAAAAAAATCATCGTACCATTCAAACTTGGCTGCTGGGTTACGATAACAAAAGCCGACGAAGACGGGTTTAGTTTTTGGAGCCCTAAATTCCAACCAAATGCACTCAACTTCCGGAGTTTCTAAGTCCTCACGCCTTTTTACTAAATGTTGGATTGAGTTATGGATGTAAACGGCAAGCCCAGTTTGACCAAGTACACGAGGGTCACGTCGAGTGATGATAAAGTTAGGTTTGTGAACGGCTTCATCGCTTATGTCCGAGTTAAGTCGCGTCTCACTAAGACCAAACAGGTGGAATGGTTCAGACGAGTTTAGAAAAAACATTCAAATCGGCCACCTTGTTAAAAAGATGGTAGATGTTCAAGTGACCAGTTTGAAGGCTTCCGTGTGTCTGAGCATTATGGATCATATTGAATTCTAATTCTCACAATTGAAGTGCAACACAATACAAAAAAATATAAACAGAGAGAATAAGAATAAAAGTGTCAACGCAGTAAAACGCGGCTGAAGTTATAGCACCTCGTATCAAACGTCACAAACGGTGTCCAACACAGCGTTATCAAATGAAGATCGCTTTTGATTAATAGTGTATCCACGTATGAATGCCACGCAAGCTGTCTAAATAGTGACTGTGGTATAGCACACGTATCAGATGTCACACGTGAAAAGAGTGTTCTGGTCAGCGGCACACTAGGCAGCGAAAAAAACTATAGGCCCTGAAATGTGTTGATAAGACCAGGCACACCGTCAGTGGGTGTGGATCTGAATGCTATCACACGATTTCCTCACGAATAATCCAAAGATATGAATGAGTGGCCGTAATTGTTAACCGTTACACGGACAACACCTTGAATTTTCCGCTGCTGGCACAATGTAGAATTTTCCGCTGCTGGCACAATGTAGAATGATTCCCACAACGAAATAAACGGCTAATTGTTTACCGCTACAGCGGAAAACATCTTGTATTCTCCGTTGTAGCAGCAAACAAACACTGCTGGCACAATGCGGTAATATTCGATCCACGAAGTAGCAAAGAATGCAGATAGACCAAACGAGATCACCTAGTGTACTCACAGGTGGGCACAGGAGATAAACGACGCACACTCACTCCAACACACTTTTTAGTGAGTAGGGAATAATGAACGACTGCACAGCCTAGTACGCACGCACACTGTTCACAAACTGCGCCCACTGGGCGCCACTGAGAATGGACGCTGGGTAGCTCGGGTAGTACGGGACATACGTTCCATTTCCTGGTTGCTGGTGAACGGAAGATGGTGGGTAATTAGTCCAATGAGCACCGCTAGGGAGAGGTTGGTACTGCCACTGTGTCACAGGCGGATACATCAGTTGCTGTTGCTGCAGCCAGTCGGGGGCAACAACTGATGTATCTTGATGCTCCTGAATAGGCTGTAGTTGTAGATGCTGCTCTTGTAGATCCTGTTGTTGCTGTTGCGGAGGTTGACGCTGTTCTTGTTGTCGTTGCCGCTGCTGTAGTTCATTTTGCTCCTGTTGAGGGCATCGCTGTTTTGGCTGCTGTTGCTCACTGATGGTGCTTCTGAACAGGGGATGACAAGCCCACCGGTGCCCGCCCCGCAGCAATGTCTGAGTAAAGCTGCTTAGCGGTTGTTACATTAGGAGATGTAGCATCCCGTTGAGAGGTTGTTCGGTGACCATCTTCCCCGCCGTATTTGATGTTACCGGCCAGCCTCCGCGTGCCCACGTGGGACGGGTGGATAGGGTCAAGCCGGCCTTTGTTGTCCACTCGGTACAGCGCCTTGCGAGGTAGACCATTTGACGTGTGAAAGATGCCGGTGTTGTCTATAAAGGAAGCACCCAGCTTCTTCGCCACGTGGCACAGGTTGGCGTTGGACGGGAAGATACGCTGATTTAAACGCGAATTTCTTCCCTGCCCAGCAGGGAAGAGAAGAGGCTTGGACTCGTGCTTTGGGGTACGCCGTTATGCAGGCTGTAACCCGACAGCTTCTCCCACTGCTGGCTGGTGATCTCCCGCTGCTTGCAGTCGTTCACCCCCACGTGGAAGGTGACCAGTTGGACGCGGGGTGACGGCGCCTGCTTCATGCACCAGTCAGTCAGGTGGGAGATTTGCAGGCCCGACACAGAAATGATCTGCACCCTCTCACCCTGGCACATTGTCATTTTCTCTCCCTTCACGTTACACAGGACAAAGCATCCTATAACGAGGGTTGTGGTATCCGCCATGACATGATGTGTGAGGATCTCTTCGCTTGGAGGAGGGCGGATGAGGGTTTGTGAATTTAGGCCGTTAATCCGATTACCGTTCCTCTCAGCTTGGTCACGCTCACCTGCACCGCTGATCTCCGCTTGCTTCTCAGCCTCTTTCGGGGGTGCGTGGACCGTTATCAGCACACCGCCAGAGGCCTGATCCTTCCGGGTACTTGACGAGCTGTCGGTTTTCGGAGGGGTAATCCTTACCGGGATCACTTCACCACCTGCGGCAGCAGGGTTTACACCTGCTGCTTGGCTTGACTTCGCGAACGAAGATTTTATAGGAGTTGCCCACGACGTCTGCAGGCTTGTTCGTGGCTGCGGAGGCCAATCCGAGACAGGCAGGTTCGACCGCAGTGGCTGCAGGGGAAGGTATGGTCAGGGTTCTGAGCTGCGGCATCTCTGTTTTTTCTCCTGAGCCGCTTGTCCTTAAGGCTAGCTCTGTGAGAGTCCTCAAAGGAGACAGCTGCCTTGTAAATGGTGGAGCGCCAGGTGTCACGGTCCGCAGCAAGCGAAGACCACTGGTGGTGGTCGATTTGGCAGGCACTAAGTGACTTCTTGAGACAGTCTTTGTATCTCTTTTTTGGTGCCCCTCTGTCACGGTGTCCAGTAGCAAGCTCGCCGAACAGGGTGATCTTTGGTAGGCGATGATCCTCCATCCTGGAGACATGCCCCGCCCAGCGGAGCTGTGTCCGCAGCAGCAAAGCCTCGATGCTCACAGTTTCAGCCTGTTCAAGGACCTCGACGTTGGTGACATAGTCACTCCAGTGAATGCCCAGGATGGTACGCAGGCAGCGCTGGTGGAAGCGTTCGAGGAGTCGTAGTTGGCTTCGGTAGAGTGCCCAGGACTCGGAACCATACAGCAGGGTGGTGAGGACCACAGCTCTATACACGCTGATCTTGGTGCCTGTTTTCAGCTGTTGATTGTGCCACACCCGCTTGAAAAGTCGCCCGAAAGCGCTGTTCGCTTTTGCCAGCCTGCTGTCAAGCTCCTTGTCCAGCTTGGCGTCCGACGTGATAACGCAGCCAAGGTAAGTAAACTGGTGCACTGACTTTAGTTCAGACTCGCCAATGGTGATGTGAGGAGGGCGATACACTGTCTACACCGCCACCGTCGGTAATCCCCTTAGCGCCGTCAGCGAGAGGGGGAGGGGCGCTCGTTCCTCAGGCCCTGACTCGTTGAGCTGATTGTCGAGCTGAAGGAGTTTGTGGCTAGAGACAACTGCTTCCATTCTTTCCACGTGACTGCGCACGTCATGGATGAAGTAGGTGTCACTGTCACGCGCAGAGTTAAGGCCCTGCAGTGTGTCGTGTAGGTGGCAGTGAGAGTCAGACAGCTCGGTCAGCTGGTCCTGTATCAGGGAAAGTTTGTTGCGTACAAAAGACTCAGACATCTGCAGATCACTGGCTAATGTCACTGAGATTTCACGCACTCGGTTGTCTCAGTAACTGGTCCAGTCTTTCCTGCGTTTTGGTTTGGAGGGACTCGACAGCAGCAAGTCGGGGCATTAGCTCGCTGATGGTCGGCTTTGAGTCGCTACACCCAGTAGCTAGTTCACAGCTAGCAGTGCCCTCCTCAGTGCAGGCGACTGGAGCCCGGGCCGAGGACACGCCCTCTTGGATGAGGTCACTGACAGATGCTGTGTACAAGACGATAGGACTGGCTACGGTGGTAACGGATGACTGGCCCAGAAGAACATTAGCGAGGGTGGATGAGAGGCGATAATCCCGTTGAAGTGTCTCGCCAGGGGGAGGGGGTGAAGTAAAGAGAAGGGAGGAGGTCTGACCGCTGGTCGTAGCACTGTGAGCTGGGGAGATGTTGCCAATGGAAACAGTCAGTGCCTGAGGCATGGGATTAGTGGTGGGGGGCTCAATGTTAGAGCGCTGAAGGGCTGACGGGGACACAGGGTTACAGTCGTCCACTTGTGATGTACTTAAGGGATACAGCTGTATGAGGAGATCTGAAGCGGTTGCTGAGCTCTCAGGTTCTGGCTCGTTTGAGGTCGTGGGAGGGGTGTCTGGGAGTGTTACAATCGGAGGGGTGGAGCCGATTTGTCGGTCCCTAGACATGCCCACAGGCGTGTCCACAGGCACATTGTCCGCCGGGTCCGCGCAGCTATCCTTTAGCTGTTGTACGAATGTACACAGGGACTCGTACTCACTGACTACCCACGCATCCTTGTTATGCCCCTGTATGAGGCACGTGCCTCCGGTCTTGCGTCGCACGTGAAAATATAGTGTTATTGTTATTTTGGGCTTTTCGTCTCCCCTGACCTGAATGAACGTCTTGCCCAGGTCATCAGGAAAGGCATTTGTCCGCTGTCCGTCCATCTGGCCTCACTGACGCCAAGGACGTCGAGACGGTAGTTCCTCATCTCCACTGCCACCTGAGCTGGTTTCCCTGCTTCGTACATGGTCTTCACATTCCATGTTCCGATGTTGATGGTTGCCCTGGTCGAAAGGATGGTAGTCTGCTGAGTGGCTTCCTTTCGGCTTTCACCACCCCGCGTCATAAATCCTCCAGCTGAAGGTCCATCCTCTCCCAGGGCCGAGTCAGTTGTTGGTTTTCTTGTTGGCGTTTCTGTAGCAATGTGTGTTTTTATGGGGTGGGGCAGCTGACCCCACGCCCAACCCTCCTCCTTTCACACCCGGGTTTGGGACCGGTGTGGCGGTCTGAGATAGGTCCGGTCTGAGACAGGTTCATCTGAGTTGTGCGCATGCGCGGTAGCAGACGACTTGATTTTAGCTACAAGATACTTTGCAGTCTCAGTTGTGTTTACGATTTTTTGTTATTAAATGATTAATTTTATTCAAACTATAAATAAGATTATAAATTTCTCATGGCATACAAACAATACCGTCCACACACAGTTACAATCACAACTAACGTAGATCAAGTACGTTTGCGAAGATGTACCGCCTACGATTTCACAGCAAAAGTCATTGTCTGAGTGTGCGATCCTATCAACCTTATTTATAGTTTGAATAAAATTAATCATTTAATAACAAAAATCGTAAACACAACTGAGACTGCAAAGTATCTTGTAGCTAAAATCAAGTCGTCTGCTACCGCGCATGCGCACAACTCCGATGAACCTGTCTCAGACCGGACCTATCTCAGACCGCCACACCGGCCATGGCGGAGTTCAGGGGCGGAACAGTCCAGATAAAGATCTCCACACTCGACCGGTTCGTTCCTGTGGTCTGTGTCTCTCCAGTACATTGTAGCCCCCTCTAGCCTGGAGCAGGTGCAGGTAGCGGTGAAAAAGGGCAGTTCGCCAGCGCTTGAGAGTGATGAGAGAGAGAGAGAGAGAGAGAGAGAGAGAGAGAGAGAGAGAGAGAGAGAGAGAGAGAGAGAGAGAGAGAGAGAGACTCAGACAGAGACAGGCAGGCAGGCAGGCAGGCAGACAGACAGACAGATGTTATAACATTTCAGGTACTCTAAGTTGTTCCATGTTTGTCTGTGGTCAATAACTAAATCAGTCGATGCCAATAAGTCATAACGGCTGTCGAGACTGAGTCACTGAAATAAATCGTCAACTGCACCCCAGTCCTATTTCAGACCGACAGGGTTCGTATTGATGACGTCATGGTGGCAAAAGCTTGCGAAAATGTAAACGAATCAACACTAGCCACAGTTGAGTGTAATCTCTGATTTTGCACCTTACCGGCCAAGTCGGGCTAGTTGCATGAGTGAGTTTAGTCCTGCGCCCGACCACTAAGCAAAGTCTCCGCTATAGCGGAGCACCTTGCTTAGTGGTCGGCGCAGGACTAAGCTCAATCATGCAACTGGCCCCGACTAAGCTGACTCATGCAACTTGCACCTGGGCCGTAAGGTTCAAAATCAAAGATCTGCGCACACAGCACAACAAGTTTTATTAGTGGACCTAAGTGATGTAGTCCATTCGGTGTCCACTCCTACAGCAGGACGATGTAGGGGAGGATACCACGGTGATGCAGGTTCTGCTCTTACGGAAGAGTTTTGCCCCTTGGTATTGCAGCGCCGTAGAACATTCTTCTGTGGAGGAAAAATTTGAGCGAAATTATTTCCGGTTCTCGATCTTAGTCAGTTTTTGTTTGTTTTGTGTTTACTTGTTTGTTTGTTTTTAAATCTCGAGACAAACTAGATCACATGAACTGAAATCACGTGATGCAATTTGACTTATGACAACTCCACTACAGTAGTACCTGTTTTGATCAACCTCAAAAAACATTTTCAAGGAATAATTAGTCTTAAAAGACAGGTTCTCTCCCAGAGGAAGTCTTGAAGGGCGTACCGTGTCACGTGTCATTAAAGACCGTCATTTAAGTCGTTAATTGATGGCCGTTCGTGTCAGGTGATTTTTAGTGAGGGTGGTCGCTCAACACAGCCTCTGCGTGTACGATTTATCTGTGAACGGACTAACAGACGAACGTACAGGCAGGTAGGCACTCAGACGTAAAGACGAAACAAAATATTGTTGATATTTGGTCCGTGTCCAATTAAAAAACACACACTTGCGGTAATGGTAGTGCCTGATTAGCTTGGCGCACATAGGCGCCAAGCTAATCAGGCACTAGCCTTGAACTATCATAGTACAATTTTGCCAATTATTCTCACGCCTGTGCAGCAGGAGAACTCTTGTTTTGTGAAGCTCTCCATGGGAATAACATAACCGTGCTTAGCCGAGCGGAGGTAGGATTTACCATAAATTGCAGCTTTTCTGCTGAACGCATCTGGCAGTGTTACCAACTAGTGTCGTTGATGACGAAATCGACATTCCGGGCGTTCGCCTCAAAGACATCCTCCAAAGGCTGGAGCCTATCAACTAAAGGTGAGCGTGGCGCTAGGTGCTGCACAGGTGAGGCACGGAAAGGTCGCTGGAACAGTTGGCTGCAGGCGTAGCAGAAAATGTGTTCTGGTCTGTGAGTTTGGACCTTAAGGCTGGAAGCCGTAAGGTCCAAACTCACAGACCAGCACACAGATCTCCAGTCTTTTTTCCCTCTCGAACGAACGGGTTTTCGTGGATTGCTACTGTACTGGCAGGTCGTGGGCACTGTCACCACCACTGACCACCACCATCAAGAAGCATTTCGTTTTGTTCTTTAGTAACGGTCGGAAGAGGGGTGGGGGTAAGGGTTGGGGGGTGGGTGGGTGTGGGGGTAGGCAGAGTGCAGCTGTCTGACATGTTACTCGTCCTTTCCAGCCTCGAACGGTGAAGAGGATAGATGAACCAAGGTGGTGGCGGTAGTGGGGGCGGGTGGGGGGTAGGGGGTGGGGGGGAGGGTGGCTGGGCGAGGAGGAGATAGAAGAGACAACAGTCCAAATCCGTGCAAATCAAACATAACGATCAAAATGTTATGAGATCTTCCCGAAATATATACTTTTTAATGTTTTTTTAACAAAAACGTTTTGCTCCAAATTCTGTTGCCTCAGATGTATTGAGAGGGGGGTTTGGGGGGGGGGGGGATACCCTAATCCTTCTAGTTTTTACTGAGGTGGCCAGGGCCTCCCTCTCCCTCCTCCACCCCCTCTCTTGGTTCCAACGCCACAGGTATGAGATGTTCACACAGGTCTAGGCTACTCAAGTTTTTCTTCATCCCGACCGGAAATCTTCAAGTCAAACAACTTGACTCACCCACCCTCTCCTCCGGCATTGAACAAGTATCACTTTTGCACAACTTCCTCCCTCCCTATCCCAGAGGTCCTCGGGCCGACATCGGGCGCAGTTTGAACGCGCTCGGTGAGCCCGTGGACGTCTTGCACGCTGCGTAACAGTCAGAGACCCCAACGGAGCAGGTTTCACGCACATTTTATTTACATCACCTTCCTGTCAGTCGAGAGAGGAAACGTAGCGTTTACCTACGCCAAAAGTCTTTCAGGTGAGAAAACCACACCCACCTCTGCTTTTCCTCCACCCCCTTCCCTCTCCTACCCAGCAGGTAGACTATACAAAGTACAATGTTATATCAGTGAACTCCAGGTGAGAAACGGCCAACCTCATTCTGTCTGCAAGAGGCATAGATTCTCATGAGCCCCTGCTTCGCAGCGGCTCATGAGAATCTATGCCTCTTGTGGAAACGGATGCGAATCAACTGCTTCTAAGTTTTGGGAGCGGGGTGTCTGTGATCCGGGGTATAGGGTCACTATCGGGGTGGAACCAATGGCAGTAGAGAGAGGCTGTGTGGAATCGGTGCCTAGTGTTTAAAGACCAACCTTACGTCAGTTCGCCGCGTCTTGTCCTTTGTCTCTCTGGGGAATCGGGATGATGTTGTGTGAATGTGCACCACGACCGCCAGGGATACTTTTGTCTGAAGGAAGAGCTTGTTTGAAATTACCCCAGCTGAAATCTGGATTCGTCACGGCAGTGGAACATTATGTGTGACTGTCTTTTCCCCCCCGCCCTCGTCTGTGATTTTTGAATGTGTTGTGTGATCTGTGCTCGATACATAAAAAAAACCCAAGCAAAAAACAAAAACGAACAGAAAACACCAACCCGCTGTACAATGTATGAATCAACTACTTAGTTTAGTTCAGATGTATCTAAATTCATCCCATGAAAATTGTTCAGTGAAATAAAAGGCTTATCAACTCATTAGCTGTATTGCAACACGTACTGTTGAGGCGGATATCTTATTATAAACGAGACATTTATTTGCGTGAGGAAAATGAAATACTTGAAATCAGAGACCGTGACCGTTGTGAAGTTTTGTGGAGACAGTGGTTGACCCGTTGTGAGAAGTATGATTCAGTATGATCCAGATTCATGGAGAAAAAAAAAATCGATTTTGTGACAGAATAATTAATCAAAAACTGGACCGCATCAGAAATCGAATCAGTAAATATAATTAATTACTGGAGACTGAAGATTCGAAAAATTGCGGACTACGTTGTGGGACATTTTACAAACAGACTGTACGAATTGTGGCAGTTAGGCAGATTTGACCACAGAGGATGTTCCAAAGGGCCGCTTACATAGCCAAGTTCCGACTGAACCTGAAAAATGCCAAGAAAAATCGTGAAGAAAAAGAGGTAGGCATTTTGTTTCTTCTTCAAATGCTACTCTGCTTGCTCTCTTAGTTTGTTAGCTTGCTCGCTAGTTTGTGTGCTTGCCCGCCCAGTGGTTTGTTTGTTTGATTGACTGAGACTTTGCGGCAAATGCCGTTTGAACACGTTGCAGTCGTCAGTGAGTTCCGAAGGAGAGATACTGTGGGTATTTTGGTGTGTCCAGATTAGTGCCAGGCCCCGTCTGCACCCACTGAACTGTGTGTTACTGCACTGAGGTTACTACTGACGTCTGTTGGACACGTGTGGACAAACACCAAATGCAAGCTCATGTTTAAACAGGTTCGAGGACACGCGGACATTCGAGACGTGACGCATCCGGATTCGCGGCTGTAAGCCGCGTATCAGGATGCGGCACGTCTCGAATGAGTTAAGAAATGCCCCCCCCCCCCCCCAAAGGGATACGCCTCGGCATTCACACTTTTCCCACGTTTTCAGACTGCTTACTATGCGGGTCGATGCTAATTATTTTATGCCGTGTGATTAGTCGCTTCAGTGTCGTGTATGCTGTCTTAGATCACCATGGAGAAATTTCCATTCACTCAGTTCTTTTGCCTTTCACGAGTCACTTTTCGGTTCACAGGATTTCATTGTTATGGGGAATTTTTTTTTTTGGGGGGGGTGGGGGGGAGGTGGGGGTGGGGTGGGGGGGGGGGGTAGGGGCAGCGTGGCATCACGATCGATGCAGTACAAGACAGATAGTATCACATACAAAGCATACCAACCAGTGGCGTTGGAAGATATTGCGTGGGGCGTTTGTGTGTGTGTGTGTGTGTGTGTGTGTGTGTGGGGGGGGGGGGGGGGGGGGTGCCGGGAAGTATGGCTCAATCTCAAACAAAAAAAAAAAAAGAAAAAAAAAAAAAAAGAGAAACGAGACGGGTAAGTGGAGGTGGAAGTGGGCTTGGATGGAGGTAGGGAGTTTTTAGGGTTGCGGTGTCTCTGAAAAGCGAAGAAAATCTGACAGTACAGCTCAATTTATTAAATTTCTGGTTTTAACCCTTTATAAAACATGGACTTACAGACAATTCGTGGATTATGTTTGATTTTTCTAGAAGAGCGGCAACTAGCTTTCTGAAAAGAGAAACCTTGGTCAGCACTACCAAAGACTCTAGAACCGCTTGGCTCGATTACAACGGAGCGACTCTACGAGGGGGTGCTGATAAATTTCTGGGTTTGACCAGAAAGAAGAGAGCCAGAGTTATGAAATAACACATTTATTCAACATATTCCCCCCTGAGACTGATGCACTTGGTACAGCGTAGTTGCAGTTTTTCTAGACCGTTCAAGTAAAAGTCCGTTGGTTGAGCCTCAAACCAGCTGTCAGCAGCATGCGTGACGTCAGAAGTGTCCTCAAAACGTTACTCCTTCAGGTGTTTCTTCGAGTTCGGGAACAGATAATAGTCCGAAGGGGCCAGGTCAGGTGAGTAGGGGGGATGGTGGACCAATTGGAAACCCAAGGTGTTCAATTTGGCAGCCACAACGTTGGACGTGTGCGCAGGTACATTGTCCTGCAAAAAAGGACCCCTTTGGTCAACTTTCCACGTCGTTTCGTCTTAATTGCCTCTTTCAGCTGGTCCAGGAGGTTTGCATAATACTGTCGGGTGATACTAGAGCCCTGAGGTAGGTAGTCCACCAACAGAATACCGTCCTTGTCCCATTAAACGGTCGCCATGACTTTTTTTTGGCCGATTTCTGGGTGCGGAACTTCTTCGGCCGCGGGGACCCACTGTGGCGCCATTACTTTGACTGTTTCCTTGGATGCAGGATCATAGATGTGGAGCAGGTTTCATCCTCAGTATCTAACCTAGCCAAAAAGTCGTGTGCAGCGTCAAAATGGGCCAAAACGGCTTTGGATGCGTCAACTCAGTCGTTCCTTCCTCTGATCACTGTTCAAACATTTCGGCACCCACTTCGCCGAAAGCTTGCGCATAGTGATAGTGAAGATAACAAACCCGACACGCTCCCGTGAGATGTCCAGTACCTGGGCTATCTTTTTGCGGATATTCGCCGGTCCTCAATAATCAGCTCATGGACAGCATCGCAGGTTGCCGGGTCAGTTGAGGTTGGGGGGCGCCCACTGCGGGGCTCATCTTCAACGGTGAAATGCCCAGTCTTGAAACGAGACATCCAGGTTTTTAACAGTGATGTAGGAAGGACACTTCTCCCTAGTGTTTGTGACATCTCAGTGTGAATGTCCTTTGCTGACTTTTTTCTGGAGAAACAAAAACTTCATGACGGCCCGTACCTCCAACGACGTGAAACTTGCTTGTGCCTGTGCCATCATAGATTCTAACTCAGTATTAAAAAAAAAGACGCAGTTGTTGGAATCTCAAACACCTGATATTTGTACAGTTACATACTAAGATATTAGGGTGTTATATGCACCCATACTCGTTTTTCTGTTTTTATCTGAAAGGGGGCAAAGCCAGGAACTTATCAGCACCCCCTCGTACAGTCTCTGGCAAGGTGACGTTCTTGGGCATGACAGATGGCCCCATCCCAATGCGCAAAAGGCCATCGGACCGACATCGGCCGTATTTGGCCCGTGCACAGCCGTGCGCGGGCCTACGGCGGCCGACGTCGGCCCGATCTCCTTTTGCGCACTGGCATATACATGGCAGGTAACAACAACAACAAAAAAAAATCACAAAAGAGGTTTGGCCATAGGATATTCTGACCCTTGCAGTGTCCAGAAGAGGTATGGCCTGTACCCTCCCCCCCCCCCTTCCGGGTTCCGGGTTCCTAGGCCACTACTGACTGCACATTTGCACCAGACAAGAAAGGCAGGGCTGGCAGGGGCTGGCAGGGGCGGACCTGGGAGGGGAGTGGAGGTTTACATGGCTTCCCGGAACCACCACCCCCCCCCCCCCCCCGCTCCAGACCGGCCAAGATTTCTTTAAAATGCTATAACAAAGTTCCTTTTTGGGCAGTTTGGGCACCACCCTCCTCCTCCTTATGTTTTTAAAATTTTGTGGTGAAAAGGTGCAAGATGGCTTACACTACCCCCTCCCCCCCCCCTTCACACCCTCCCTCCCCCCTGTTTGATTTTTCGGAGACCCCCCGAACAAAAAGTTGGAACTCCCCCCCCCCCCCCCGCTTTCCCCCGCTCCCCCCCAGGACCCCCTCTCCTCGAGGTAGTAACTTATTCGCCCCTGGGCTGGAGTAATCGTATCGATTCTTCAGTTGCAATGGCGAGCACTCTAAGACAAAAGAAAACCTCGCTTTTCACAAACAGTATGGACTTAATGTCTTTGGCCTTCACAGAGCAGAATGGTTTTCCGGTACTTCGTCTCGTTGCCAGCAGGCTACAGTAAATGAAGCTTTGAGCTTGCAGGAGTCACGAAGGTGTATGTTTTTTTTTTTTTTCTTCTCCGACTTTGTGTTCGTTTGCCCTGCTATCACCCCTGACATACATAAACAGGATACTGTCTGTCAGCAGGCTGTAAAATGCCTGACAGACGTTTTGCTTTTGATTCATTTTGCAGATAAGCTGTTAGCGCACACGGGCACCTTAGTCTCTGACGTGCGTCTGCATTGAGTGTTGCTCTTGAGCAGTAAGGTCCAAAATCACAGACCAGCACACGGGTAGGTCCGTAATCACAGAGCAGAGCACATTTCAATGTTGGCGGATCATTTTCGGTTTGTTATGAACGGAGCAATCTGCAGTGCCGTGCATTGTGGACGGAAGTTGTTCTTGCAGTGCCATCGCCCAAAGCACGGGCCTGGCTCCACTGTCGTGCGAGTGTTTTTAGGA
>BTPG01000006.1:187101275-187123775 GCA_036245525.1 Semisulcospira habei | reverse complement strand
TGATTGGGGTGGGGTGGGGTGGGTGGGGGATAAACGGGTAAGGGGTTGGTAGGTCAGAGAACAGGATGGCAGGGCGAGTGAGAGGGTTAGTGGGGCGTGGAAAGCTTTCAAATGATAGAGACTGATAGAAAAATGGTGGTTGTGGTGGAGGTGGTGGCTTTCATTATACTTGTGCTGGTCTGTGATTTTGGACCTTACGGCTGCCAGCGGTAAGTTCCAAAATCACAGACCAGCTCACGTGCGTGTTGGAATGCTTGCATACTGATTAGCCGCCCCAGACTGATGAATATTCCTGTCTCGGCGTACGATCGCGCCGGTCTGTAAAGTGCTCAGTGCGTTTGACGTGCCTGGAACAATCTGGCCCCGGTGACGTGCATGGTATTTCGGGGTGCACTGACGTCAGCGTGAAAAGGCGCAGACTTCTGGATGGGCAGGCAGACTCAGACGGATGGATAAAGAGACGCATGGACGCGCATATAAAGGGGGGAGCGGAGAGAGAGAGAGAGAGAGAGAGAGAGGGGGGGGGGGGGAGGGAGATCTGCCAAGTGAAGGCGAGAGACAGTAAATCCATCTCAGTCGCGCTTTTCACAAAAGCAGAGTTACTGTTTTTTTTTTTTTTTTCTTAACAGGGCAGAGTCTGGAACTGGTCATGATTGATCCTTTGCTGGCAGGTTCAGAAATGACAAAACTTTGATGAAGCTTTGATTGTACTCGAAGAGCAAATTAATACGGCATGATATTGTCTGTCGTAATGTTACCCCGTTCAGGGCCGGACCTGGGAAAAGTCGATGGGGGGGTTACAGATTCAGTATAAAGCGAAGGCGCGAAGCGCCGAGCCTTCTAGAGGGGTCCGGGGGCATGCCCCCCCCCCCGGAATTTTTTTTTTTCAAGGATGCAAAATGGTGCAATCTGGTGCAATCTGAGCCTTGAAAAAGCCATTTGTGATGGTCTGGGGACTTTGAGCTTTTTGAACAATCGAACTGACAAACTCTGGGGTACAAAAATTATCACCTGCCCCTCCCTTAAAAAAACACCCACCCACACACACACACACACACACACACACACACACACACACACACACACACACACACACACACACACACACACACACACACATTTATTTATCAACAGAGATGTTTTGTATACTATTATTATTCACTACTTTTCGTTGATCGTTAACGGTATAAAGCTTTACCTTGTAGTTTATGAACATCAGGGCCCTGCTTTCACTTTCAGTCTTGCTGCACTAGGTTCATCGGCATTAGTACCATTTGTGAATTGTATCTTCTGGCAAAACAGTTCACTGCCTCTTTGAAGTCAATATCAACATCCCTGTGCACTTTCAGTAAAGCAAGTGCATTGAGTCTCTGTTGCCCCATTGTAGAGCGCAGGTAGTTTTTCAGGTTGCGCAACTGACTGTTTGAACGCTCACACTCGGCAGTAGTGACAGGCAGGATGCAAAGGTTCTTTAGCATGATGAACAGGTTGGGATAAAAATCCCTGTCACAGTGTTTCAGTGCTTCTGATGCCGTGGATGGGATGATAGCTGTCGCATTCTCAGCAGCACTTCGCCATTTGCAAACCCACCGTTGGTATTCTGCATCAAGGGTAGCGTTGTCTGGTAGGTCAGACTCCCACAACATTGCCAGTGTCTTCACCCCTTCTGGAACCTGCATGTAACCATCCTGGTTGTCTATTAAAGTGCTTGGCACCAGACAGAGACCATCAACTGCTAGGTCAGCATTTTTGAACCTCGAGTTCAATTCGGTTGACAGGTGTTCCAAGAAAGGAATGTCAATGCTAATCTTGAAATATTCTTCTGGAGTGGCCGCAGGTTGGTTGTCACGGAGTGTCTGGCGGGATGCTTGACGAGGAACAACAACATCAGTTGTCAAAGCATTTGCCATTTTGCTGACTTCACCAAACCAGGCAACGAACGCTGTGTCGACATCTCTTCTAATAGAAGACATGCAGTTACTGACCTCTTTGATTTCCCTGTAGGCATCGACAACATCTTTTGTTCTTTTCTGGAGCTTCACTGTCAAGGGTTTTAAGTAACGCAAACAATTGCGGACGACAACGAATGCAACGAGGAAAACACTGCTGCTCAAGGTGTGGAGAAAGCCAGTTGCCTTGGTCAATGTCTCACTGTCCCAAATGTCACTGTCTTCACACATTTGTCCCAAACAGTCGTGAACAACCAGGAAGAGAGATGTGTAAACCTCCAGTGCTTCATGTTTTTCTACCCATCTTGTTCTGCACAGATCAACAAGCTTTGTCTTTGTCGTGTCAGGCTGAGATGCTTCGATGGTATCTTCAAGTTTTCTTTGTCTCTTTGGAGAGTTTGAGAAAAACAGTGACAGTTCCCTCAGTGCTCCCATCATGTTTTTCACTGCAGGCAAGCCGCATGCTTTTACATTGCAGACTCAAGCTATGGGAAGCACAGTGAAAGTACAGTGCTTTGTTGTTCCTTGCTTGAAAACGTGCCTGCACTCCTTTAAACTTTCCTGCCATGTTTGCGGCCCCGTCATAACCTTGTCCTCTAACATTGTTGAAATCAAGCCCCCACAAGGCCAGACACTCAACAATCTTGTTGTAAAGTGTTTCACCTGTGGTATCTCTGCACTGGACAAAGGCCAGGAACTCTTCACGAACTTTCAGACTTCCATCGACGAATCTCAATATAATTGAAAGTTGTTCCCAATTTGAGCTGTCTGTGACTTCGTCAGCAAGCACGGTAAACTGTTTTGCTGCAATAATTTCTGCAAGAATCTTGTTGCGGATCTGATCACCAAGAACCTCTATCAGTCTGTTTTGTGTACTTTTTGAAATGTATATGGCCTTCTTATCGCATGTATCTAGAAGTTTCCGGAGAGTTTCATCTCCTGCATTGATGCACAGATTCAAAAGGGCATTGAAATTGCTTCTGTTCTCACTCTGAAGAATGCCATCATCACAGTTGCCCCTCAGAGCTAACTCCTGTCTTCCACACACTTCAACAATCCTGAAGAGGCTTGTCAGAACTTGTCGATTTGCAGCGATGTTTTCTGCATTTTTCTGATTGATTTCACTGGCGATGCTCTGCTCTGGTTTATCCATGATTGTCAAAAACTGCTCTCCATTTGCCATTGCATCTTTGTGGTGTTGTGATAACGAGTGCTTTTTGATCTGACCACAGGCTTTATTCCAGTTCTTGCATGGCGTCTTCACAAACTTGCCCAGGTTTCCAGTAGACTTTGCAAATAATAGGCAATACTTGCAGTAAGCCCCATCCTCGAAAGGAGAATACACAAGCCAGGAGTACTTTTGCAACCACTCATGCTGAAATTTTCGGTTCTTGTTGTTTATCACTGTTGTTGGAAACTGAAAACCAGGTGATGGTCTCCAGTGTTGCCTTAGAAGATGCTCCTTGTCACTGTTTGACAGTGAAACGACTCGCGTGTGTTTCATGAAATTGACTTCACCAAAATCGATATTTTTGTTGCTGGTGATCTGAGAGGAGAAATCTGAAGAGGAGTCAGAAAGCAGGCTCACATCAGGCTGGTTGGTCATTGGCATGGCAGAGGATTCAGAAAGCAGGCCCCCGGCAGGCTGATCAATGCTTGAGGAGGAGTCTGAAATACAAATAAAAGTTGGGTCTATGAGAAGTCTGAAATACTAAAACGATTGTGTGTGTAACTGTGAGAGAGAGAGAGAGAGAGAGAGAGAGAGAGAGAGAGAGAGAGAGAGAGAGAGAGAGAGAGAGAGAGAGAGAGAGAGAGAGAGAGAGAGAGAGAGATCATAGAGAGAGAGAGAGAGAGAGAGAGAGAGAGAGAGAGATATCATAGAGAGAGAGAGAGAGAGAGAGAGAGAGAGAGAGAGAGAGAGAGAGAGAGAGAGAGAGAGAGAGAGAGACCTGCAACAAGATAATTACATTTAAAGCATATATATGTCTTCGTTTACACACTTCAGTCAAGCTTAGATATATATTTATGATCTGAAATAACAGCTTTTCTTTTTAGACCCCTCCCCCCAAATGATGGACAAAATCTTTGCTACCTTATGACTCGTAGAGTCTTCTTCAGGCTAATGATAGCCAATGGAACCCACCAGTCATTTTGTTTAATATTAATTATTAAATTGAAACACTCAATCACGTATCAATTTCAGGTTGTATTTAATTTAATTTTTTTTTTTGGAGAGGGGGGGGGGGGCGGGGGGGGGGGGGGGGCAGTAAATTACTCACCAACACTGCTTTTACTTGTTCCCATGTCACTGTTTCGAACTCCACTGCCAGTGGTCTCACTTTGGGTTGATTTTTGTCTCTTTCGAGGAACTGCATCATCTGCCGTTTAGAAAAACAACTTTTATTATTATTATTATTATTATTATTATTATTATTATTATTATTATTATTAAAAGTTTTCTTATATAGCGCTTACCTGTAAACAGCTCTAAGCGCTTTACAATTTACTCAACAACAACAAACAAAAAGAAAAAAAAAGAAAAAACAAAGACATAACATAAAAATTAAAACATGAAATTTTATCCTAAAAGCAACAACAAAAATGTAAAATAAAATAGAACCGTCTTTTCAACATCTTATATATGATTATGCATTGCAGGTGTTAACACGTCTACTACAATTTTATAATAATAATTTAATATAAAAAAAAGAAAAACAGTGGTTTTCTGACTAGTTCTTAGCTTATTTTAAATTTCATCAACAAAAGGCCTAAGGGGGTGAATAATCTTATTTTGTAGCACGTTGTTCACAGGCATAGGAACTGTTAACAAATTTGCTGATTTTCAGCAGTTGGCAAAATTTCAGCACATTTTTATTTTCCATTTTATTATGTAAAAAAGGCAGTGGTTGGGATGCCGTCATGATGGCTTCTTGTCGTTCCAGAAACCGAAGTCGTCATGACGGTTTCGCACCCGGAAAGGCTATGTTGCCGTCACAATTGATGGCGACGCTGTCAACAAGTGGCGTCAGATAGGCTATGGTTTCCATAGTCAGCCATCAAGACGGTTCTGTTTTGCTCTCCGAAGAGATTTACGTCACAATACATAGCTAGTAAGCTGCACTAGTGATAACGATACCTTATAACTTAGCCCTTGGTTTTGTTATTGAAAACGATATTTTGCCGTCCAAAGATTTTTTTTATAAATATAAAAGCAATATTGATCATTGATGCCGATATCTTTATTTTTTAAATTGACATTTTTAAAGTTATATATCATAATACTTTGTGAAATAAATTTTAGGCTATGCATTACTTTAATTGTTACCTGTTTTGGTATTTTAATAAGTGGGGCTGTTTTATATCTATGATATTCATTATATGCAGCTAGTATCAGCTCCTACAGCGTAGGCTACACTCACAGGAAGGAAGTACCGGCGCCATCGCCACGTGCTCATTTGAATCGAATTCGGAATGGGTGAATTTTACCTAGTTCTACTGACTACATTTCTTTTATGAGACAAAATTGGATTTAAAAATGTACCCACCTTCTGAAATGGAGCTTGATGAAAACCAGCATGACAGTCGCCTACTGCCATCAGCATCTGTTTTTTTCAGTTTCGGCATTTTCGAGGAGACAGCAAAAGTGAAGTGTTACCAAAGAAAATAGATCTAGATTTAAACTTCCCCCCACAAACCTTAATGACGTCAGACGTCTTTTCACTGATCTTTCTCGGAAAGACGTGCACTGAAGGAGAGCAACTCTTTTGGGTACCTGGTTGATTCAACGGAAATCCATTTCAACGATGTTTTTGGACGATTCAATGATGGTCGTTTTAACGGATGTTCGTTACAACGAATTATCATAATTATCAACTTAGCGTCTTAATTAATCTTTCTAAAAAGTCGTTTTTGGGGGATTAGGGCTGTATCAAGGTGAAGGCGCTGGAAGAGGCTTGCGGCCAGAACAAGAAAATATGGCTGCATTTACTAATAATAGGGTTAGGGGTTGGGTTACTTGGTCGTTTCAACGGGAAAACGTTTTGGACGTTTAAACGGATCCCTTGAAATGGATTTCCGTTGAATTGTCTATAAATAACTCTTTGTGCCTTGGATCAAAAGTGACTAAAAACTGCAATGTTTTAAAAACAATTAAAAAAAAACAAAAAAACTTTGGAACTCCCTTTGCATAAAAAAAATTCACTGTTTTGTTGTTTTTTTTTTTTTTTTTTTTTTTTTAGTTGGGAGGGGGGGTTCCGGAACCCAGGTAACCCCCCCCCCCCTGGGTCCGGCCCTGCCGTTACCTTTTAACCTATGGACAAGCATGCAAAAATTTCACGTAAGTAACGACAAGTTGCGACACCAACGTACGTAACATTCACATCACAATCATGACACCATTAATTTATGAAACGGCTGTTTGAGGAGTGATACTGGACAGCTCGAAACGGGCGGGTCAGTTATGGGGGACAGGGACAGGGACAGCTATTGCCTCTGGAGTACGACCTGAAGTTCTGAACACTGATCAATTCAGGTGCACTGTCACTGTGCCACTTTGGAGAGAGAGAGAGAGAGAGGGGGGAGAGAGAGAGAGAGAGAGAGAGAGAGAGAGAGAGGAGAGAGAGAGAGAGAGAGAGAGAGAGAGAGAGAGAGAGAGAGAGAGAGAGAGAGAGAGAGAGAGAGAGATCCTGCGAGTCTAAAAACGTCTGTGTTCTTGTTTGTTTGGCGAGAGAGACAGAGAGCGATCTTTTTTTTTCTTTTTTCTTCAACTCTAAAATAGCTTCGCTCTGACCGCACTCGTAATTGTCTTGCAATCTTGCATGCAGGCGGCGCAGTATTCAGCTCAAACCTCACCTGATGCTAATTCCGTGCACGTTGCCCATCCAGCGAAAGGTCCTCGGGCCGACGACGGCCGCAGCGGGCCCGCGCACTGTTGTGTTAGTGTAGTCCACTGTTGTGCGCGGGCCCACTGCGGCCGACGTCGGCCCGAAGACCTTTTGCTGACTGGCGGGGTTGGCACTTAGTCTTTTAGAGAGGGAGGTATTTTGGGAATGCACGGCTTTTTTTTTCTTCACCCCCCCCCCCCTCCCCCCCCACCCCGGCCTCCAGCATCCCGTCTTTACTTTGTGAGCGGTTTGTTTTTGTCAGTAATTGCGACGTAGGTGGTTTGCAGGCTTTGTGAAAATTGTTGAGGGGAAAGTGGTTGTGCTCGGCTCATATAATCTGTCTACGCAAACAGATCGAGCTGGAAATAGGCACAACAATTGCTAGCGTGCTGACCTGTGATTTTGGACCGCACACGTGAGGTAGAACTCATCACAGACCGTCGTTACACACTCATAATTATGGCACTAATTTACATACAGGATGCGTCCGCCGCTGACAAGACGACTCAGCGAAACAACGCACTCAACAATAGAGGTGGTTGGACAATCGGAAGTAGGTCAAAATTTGCACGTGATTAACCCTTATCATTCGGAATACACCCGTGTGTGCAATAAGTTTGACCAAAATAGTTCAAGGGTAGTGCCAGAATAGCTTGGCGCCACCTTGAACTAGAGCCATTGGTCTATATCCTTATCTGTAAGTACTATAATGTAGCTTGCGTATCGCAGTGTACAAATTTGAAGCATTTAGCCTCAGTATGATACGGGTTAAACGATGGATTGAAAGCCCGGACAAACATGTGATATCGCATGTTTGTCCGGGCTTTTAATCCACTGTTTGCGTCAACTAATTACACGTGCAAATTTGGACCTACTTCAAATTTTTACTTCGATATCGTCTATTCGCGTAAATTCACGATTCCAGCCATAGTTCTGAAACTTAGTCTCACCTCCCCCTCCCGCCCCCCCCCACCCCTCCCCCCACCCCCCCCCACACCCCCCCCAGACCCCCCCAGACCCCTCCCACTTCTCTAGTTTTTGCCTTACCCCATCGCAGCTGCAAATTTATCAACAAACAAACAAACAAACAATCAAAGAAACAAAGAAACAAAGAAACAAACAAAGAAACAAAGAAAGAAAGAAAGAAAGAAACAAACAAACAAACCCATAGGGCTTCAGACTAAACCCCTTTCCTGCCGCCGAGCGCGTATGTTGTCTCTGAAATCATGTTTCACTTAACTCCTTCAGCCCCGACACACCACAGCGAGACACGGATCGAGCATGATAGTTCAAGGGTGGTGCCAGAATAGCTTGTCGCCCATAGGGCGCCAAACTATTCTGGCACCACCCTTGAACTATCCGCGTGCTCGGCCTGTCTCTCGAATTGTAATACCGTCCTTCAGAGGGCAACTTGAAAATTTGGGGGGTTTCCGTCCTGTGGCTGAATGTGTTAACCACCAGAAGTCACTTACGTCCAAGGAACAGGGAAGCAAATTGCTCTGGGCAAGAGGCATAGATCCTCATGAGCCCCCGCAGTCGCGGGGGCTCATGAGGATCTATGCCTCTTGCAGCTGGATCGTGTTTATTATGATCGGCAGCGAATGGATGAAATGCATCCATCTTGACGATGGCTCCTTTCTGCGCATGCCAGCACAACTCAGTCTTGTCCCGCATCATCAAGGTTTTGCTGCCCGGTATGACAACACTACTGGCTGAGCAGGAATGAAGGAGAAAACAAGAAATGGGAAACTTGATAATGTAACGTGTTTGTTTGTGTGGACAATCCTCTTTGATAACTTCGTTGTTGTTTGTTTGTTGTTGTTTTTTGGGGCTGTCCGGTAGCGATTTTTGACGCGGCGATTACGGCAGGAATCACCGCGTCAAAAATCGCTACCGACAACCAAAGGGTTAACGGCACACTGTCCAGACCACCCTATAAGCCTGTGGCTTGTGATCTCATGGAAATTGCTGTATATCCTCTTGGTATGGTATGGTATGGTATGGTGTCTCCGAGGCGCACATATCCATCTAATTAAAGACGCTCATTTCACCGGCCCTACTGGGCCTTCTCTTTTCGAATAGTGGTAATGGGATTTTTTTTTTTAACACACGAAGGCGAGACAGGCAGCCGTAAACCGAGTCTGTACGTAAATTTGACTCGATGGGAATGAGGAAAAGTCCACATCCCATTCCTGCCCACCAGGGGATTCGAATTCGGGATCTTACGACAGGCAGCGCAGTGTCTTGTCCACTAAGCTACATCCTCTTATGCATTTCTGTAAAGCAATAAACTATTTAAACCAAAGGCACACTGTATCCCGTCTGAGGTCCCCCACCCGGGTCTGCCCTGGGGGAACTTGGGTGGGGTTAACTACTTTTTTAGTTCCCAGGGTCACCCTGGTCAGCCCCACAGGGTGGGTTTCCCCCCTCTATTCTGGGTCATGTGTTTCTGTCTACCCTTGGTCCATTCACCTGTATTTTCCTTTTTTAAACTCTCCCTACTGTCAGCGCTGCCTGTAGCTCTTGATATTGGATGTGTGTTGCTAAAAATAATGGTCTTAGGTTTATCTAGCGTATTAGACCGGCTGGCGACATACATTCAATATTCTGTTTAGTTTTTTTTTCTTTTTTTTTTTTCACAAGCAGTGCAGGAACGTCCTGAGAAAGTCTTGTTGCTGTCGGGACGTTAAGCAATGTACAACCAACCAACCGTCTGAGGTATTTTCATAAAAATGTGCACAGATCATCGTAATATAGGTTATCCCGGAATTAGGCCTGACAAGGGAGGACTGAAGACGAGCAGAGCAATCGATCAGGGATCCGACCAAGCTCCAATTTCATTCAATCCAGACACCACAGCAAGATATGGCTCGACCATGATAGTTCAAGGGTGGTGCTAGAATAGCTTGGCGCCTATAGGCGCCAAGCTATTCTGACACCACCCTTGAACTATCATGGTCGATCAGTCTCCTGAATTGTAATGCAGTCCTCAGAGGACAACTCCCAAATGTGGGGATTTGGTACCTGGGCCACAATGAGTTAATGCAAAGACAGCGCGTGCGATCTGTTCGCTCTAAGTTCCTGAGCACTCTTAACGCGGATGATTTCGCTCAATTTGAACCCAGACTAAAAAAAGTGACTGCCAAGCGCGTCAAACGCAATTTACTTCTTGTAGTCTTACAGACGCCCCACCTGCGCAATCTCGCGAGCCAGATGTCTGTATTTAGTTTTGACAGACAGCGGGACAGCGAGCGCGCGAGCACAGTCAACCTCTCTGCTTATGAGAAGAAAGTACATTTTGAGAAAAAACGTTTTAACGAACAGATTTAATAATTGTGTTGTAATTGTCCTTCCTAAGCACGTTTCTTTTTGTGTCAGTTGGGAACTGTGTCCGCTCCAGTTCAATTAGTTATTCGTTAGTTATCTGCGTTTAACGCCGAGCAGGCAACCAAGGCCATCTCACAGCGGCCGCTCAGTTCAAGATGCCTGGAGTGCTGACATAGATCTGACTGCAGGGTACGCAGATTTACATGAGCCCATGCAGGAAAATTATCCTGAGGTGAGACACTGTCACAAAGTTAACCGTTCGGCTGGCGGTCACATGAAAACATTTCAGTCTACGACCATTGACAAATTACTCAGCAAAAGATGACTGGTATATTATTATATCGCCAGTGAGTATGCACGAGCTTTTTAGACCTTTTTAGTATCTGTCTTTATTTGTTTGCGCCGGCGTGCGTGTTGTTCAGAGTTTGGTTAGAGAGGAGGGAAATGGATCAGAAGGATAAGCTTTAACATATTATGAACAACTCTGAATGTTCCTAAAAGAAACACGCATGCGAGCTCCGAACAATACGTTTCAATAGGAGATATTTCAACATCAGAATCAGGTCAAAGACAAAGGTAGAGACCGTTGACAGCTGGGACAACTCTCATATAGAAGGGACTTCGTGGGTTGAGGTTCATCCCATCGTGTTTCTTATCTTTACTTGATATTGTAAGCTAATGGCTTGTATGTTCTAGATTTCGTACGCGATTTATATTATTATTATTTTTATGTTAATTTTGTTGTTCCTCGCCATTGGTGACGCTTCCTACATGAATGATCGCGACAAAAACCGCTACCGCCAGCCGTAGGATTAACGTTTAATATTGTCTAGATGCAGATTTCATTTTGCGGTTGTGCAATATTGCAAGAGAAACTGACACGTTAACACAGGAAGAACAATAGGAAAGTGACGCGATGAAGTATTGTCCAGATTGGCAGGTGTCACTTTCCATTCATCGGGCTTTTCACGATTTTTCTCGACTCTCGCCTGTAAGAGGCATAGATTCGCATGAGCCCCTGCATTCGCAGGGGCTCATGGGAATCTATGCCTCTTGTTGTCTTAGACTCGAGCACATTTACATCCTTAAAATGAGACTGGATTTGGGGATTATTCTACAGCTGCGAGTGACATGTTTGTTTTCACTCACTGACATACAGTGCTTGTCGCTGACACGCTAGACAGTGCAGTTTATTTTCATAGTTATTTTGGGACAAAAAGCGCTGGCATTTGAAAAGTAAACAGGCAAGCAGTTGTCGATCGATGGAATCGTTTTCAAGTGCATATACAGACAGGCGTGCAAGGATAAAGAGATGCATAGATAAACAAACAAATAAATGCGCAGGCACTGGCGCGTAAAAAATGAGAGACGAGTACGTGTCCGCACAAACACGCACACTCACGTGTAGGCACGTATATGCGCGCGCAATTTATGCGCACGCGCATAGACAGACGCTAACGCACGCACGCTTACATGTACACACGCACGCACGCACGCACGCACACACACACACACACACACACACACACACACACACACACACACACACACACACACACACGCGCACACACACACACACACACACACACACACTACACACACACGCGCGCGCACACACACACACACATACGCACACACACGCACTCTCTCTTTCTTTCTCTCTCTCGCTCTCTCAATCACAAGCACGCTTGCACACCCACATACGCACACACGCACGCATGTGTGCGTGCGTCTGTGTGTGTGTGTGTGCGCTTGCTTGCTTGCTTGCATGTGGCACCTGCGTGCGTGCGTGTGTGCGTTAGAGAGAGAGAGAGAGAGAGAGAGAGAGAGAGAGAGAGAGAGAGAGAGAGAGAGAGAGAGAGAGAGAGAGAGATCAGTGTGACACAGTGCCGTCCCATGCCTGTTGATTCAGCGCCGGACTGCTTGGTGTACGTGCACGCGTTCACAGATCAATGACATATTTTTCCAACCAAACCCCCAACCGCCGCTGGAACTGAATGCATGCACCACCCCAACACTTAATTTGCTGGGAGCTAGACTAGTCAGAGCACGAACAGAGGTTCATTATTTCCTAGACTTGTGTGCGCTCCACAGCTACAGGGAGTTTTCAAAAAGGAAGGAAGAAGAAAATGACCATCGATACCGCTGTTTTCGATTTATAAAAAAAGTGATTTAGGCTAGCTTTCTTTTGTTTTTGCTGTCGGTAGCTGTTTTGGCAGTGGTTATTCCACAGGGCTTCATCAGAGGAAGTCTGACTTAACACATCCGAGGCGTGCCGCACTCCGATCCGGTGGCGGCACGTCTCGACTGCGTAACTGACACAGCACGTAGTCAGATGCGATGCGTCACAATAATTTGAAAGCACTTCACGCGTCAGAATTTAAATGACGTCCATTTATGACGTTTAGCAGCTTGCGTAACCGACACAGTACATAGGCAGATGCGATGCGTCACAATAATCTGAAAGCACTGCATACGTCATAATTTAAATGACGTCAATTTAGAACGTTTACCAGCTGCAACTTGTAGTGTTCGTAGTGCGGTAGAATCTGTTTTGAGCAAGCGTCTTTTTTTTTGTTGTTGTTTGTTGTGGAGAAAAAGGTGATACTTTCTCAAGAGAGACCTTGAGGGGTAGAAAATGTCACCTGTCATTAAAGACCATCATTTAGGTGGCGACAGTCATCACAATGATGGCGGTCTTTAATGACAGGCGATCTCTCATAAGGATGACCGCTCAGAACAGGTTATGCTGTACTAGACATAGGTGCCAACACCACCACACCACTGCGACCACCCTTTGTTGGTCTAGATCTGTTAACTCGTTCTGTCCGCGACAAACCACAGCCAGAGGATGTAGACGATCGTCTGGTTCTATACTTGCGTATTTCTCTGTGGACTGGCGATTGGGTGCCTGACAGGCGGGGCAGGGGATCTAACTGTTTGTCTGTCCAGCGCTGAGTGATTCCCCTTGGTATGTGTACAATTCTGCCAGCGCTAGCCTCGCCTATCTGGTTTGTGAGTACACCACGGCAAGAGATGACTCGACCATGATAGTTCAAGGGTGGTGGCAGAATAGCTTGGCGCCTACAGGCGCCAAGCTATTCTGCCACCACCCTTGAACTATCATGGTCGATCTGTCTCCTGAATTGTAACGCAGTCCTCGGAGGATGACTCCATAATGTGGGTATTTCGTACCTCTGGCGAAATGAGTTATAAGCTACTGGAGAACGTTCGTCCCCGCAGTGAATTGTCTGGAATTCCGCGGTTCCGGAATCGACGTTTGCCAGTCCTGTGTCTGCCTTATCGGGTATTAGTCACCACCGATAGCCACACACTCGGCCGGGCAAGGAGAAACCATTTGATATTGTCATGTTGGCCTTATGACATCATAGGTTTCTGCAACGTCTTAGAGGGTCATGCTGGCAGAAGAGACAAGACCCGCGACGTCTGTTACCATGCCCTTTATCATGTGTGTGCTGGGCTGTGATTTTGGACCTTACGGCTCGAAGCCGTAAGGGCCAAAATCACAGAGTCCGGCACATTTTATGCTGAAAGCTCTGTTTGTAGTTTCATGGATTCGCGATCGTTGATTTGTCAACTTTTGTTATGATCGTTTTCGTTGGTCTATTTTTTCCCCCCTCAGATTAATATGGTTTCATGGTGACATGTAGCGAATGCTCTAACTATCCACATATGTTTCGTGTTCACTGTGGTCACCACACCACTACCACACCAAACTTGGTCTTTTGACCCCTTCACCGTCGAAACAGCGTGAACCCAATCGATATGCAAGAGGCATAGATCCTCATGAGCCCCCGCAGGTGCGGGGGCTCATGAGGATCTATGCCTCTTGCTGGCCCCACGTTGTATCAATGTTGTTCTTTTAAACGAATGTTTTTTTTTTTCGACACTCAGCTAACAAAGATAGTGGCACAGATTTAAAAAAAAAGAAAAAGACTTTGAATCTGCGGCCAATGGCCGGAAATGGATTCGAACACCTTAATGGTAAAAAGTTGTGCATCTGTTGCCTCTGCGAACCTGTGCCTTTATCAGAATGTCTTTCCAGACTTCCTTAAACCGGATGTCTCCTTGTTTACATTTCCGGCCACACGTGTCTGTTACTCGTAAATTCCTGATCTTCAACCTTTAACGATTTTCAACCTAATCTGACCATCCGGATTGTTGCAGTGTTGACCGCGGTACTGTTGAGGTAATCGACCACTTCCCGTGCGGAGGGTATTGACTGTGATGATAGTAGCCAAGATCCTATTTTCCCCAAGACCTTTGGTGGTATATTCTCTGCATTGTGGCTTGAATCGACGTGTACGCTGAATCGACGAGTTGCTGATGGAAAAGGCTTGTGGCCAGTTGCACGCGTGAGCTTCAGTCCTGCGTAGTGGCTTACGCAGGATGTAGTCGCCTGAGAGGTAGATATGGGATGGGGGTGGGGTGGGGGGAGGATGAGGGGTGCGGGGGCGGGGGGTTGGTAGGTGTATTCGGCGTCGACATTCTTGTGCTTGTTTGCGATTTCGCAGGCTAGGAAACCTTTTCAATTTAACATCTTTTGCAGCGGTGTCTCTGAGCCTGTAATAGTCACTGTATTGGGGTTCGAACTCCTGATTCTTGATCTTTAGGTTTCGAAGCTAAAAGCATTATCGGTGTATCGATGGGGGTATTATAGTAGTACTGACTCGTTTGTTTTGGTAGGAATACCAAGGGGGAGCTAACTATTTGTTTTACGTGTTTGTCCAGCGTTGAGTGATCCCCTTTGCAGCGCATACAATAACGTATCTATCAACGCTTGCTTCATCATAAGGGCAGGAAATCCAGGAGTTGTGTGTCCCTAATCAGCTCTGAGCGTCAGTGACGCTCGGAGCTGGTCAGGGGCATACAACTCCTGGATTTCCTCCCCCCCCCCCCCCCCCAATGGCCATGCCTATCTCCTGTAGCCCATTTGCTATCAACGCTTGCCTCATCACAGCGGGTGGGAGGGGGTATTCCACGAGTTGTGTGCCCCTGACCAGCTCCGCGCGTCATTGACTCTCGGAGCTGGTCAGGGACACACAGCTCGTGGATTTCCTTCCCCTGTGGCCTCGTCTATCTTCTGCAGGTCGTTTGCTTTGTAAATGGTCCTCTTCTGAAGTAGAGCTGCGAAATCACCCAGGAGGGCTTTTGCGTCACTTCTGGGAAGGATCGATAACTATGGCAATAAGAGTCACGTACTAAGGTCATAAAGTCATTATCCCCAATTCTCCCAATTCAGCACTCGTTCAGTCGCAGCCTCACTTTGTTCTGCTGTCTGTAGGGTATCCTGTACTGGAAGTCAAATACAGCCAGAACCCTACCCAGTGCAACATTTCATGCGGTCTAGACCATATCGGAAACACTATTAACCTTCGTTACCGGGGGTTTTCTTGACAGTGGTCCTACTTCCCTATGAAAAGTTTTACTTGCAGTAGGCTTACCGAATCATGTCCGCCATGAATGTTCAAAGTTAGTCGCTGATAATCTTTCCGCTGTCAGACGGCCTGAGTAGCCCAATAACTAACTAACTTGATTACCTTGTCGTCCGACCTCTTTACTCATAGAACCAAAATATATCGATCAGGAAGGTTCGAGAGTACCCCCGTATTAGCCTGGTGCCTTGTCATCCAGACGACGACAGCTCAAGGGTAGCGCGTGATTAGCTTGGCGCCTCAGGCGGGCGTCAAGCTAATCACGCTCTACCCTTGAGCCATCGTGAGGACCTGTCTCCAGTGACGCCGCCCCAGAAGGCACCAAAACGCTAACTGCAATAGTGGTGACCCAATAACTATCCAACAAGACACCACCCGCGACCTATCCTGGTCGCTTTATTTCCAGTAGTTGGCGCATGAAATGAGTGACACTACTTTTCAGCTGTCTTGGTCGATCCATCTCCAGCGACTGTCGCCGGAACTGATTTAACGGTTGAGGCCGTCACCGTCTGGTAGTAGCGGCAGCCACTACACGGCGCCATTTGAGTGACATCCCCAAACCTCATTTCCTACTGGCAGTCATCCCCACCTACGACGGTCACAGCGGCCACGGCGGGTTGCAGTCGTCGTCGTTATTATGGTAGCGCCAGTCCGGATATCCTCCATCCTGCCACCAGGAACCGGAAGCATGTGTGTCTGTACAGGCACAGGCAGCCGACAGGAAATATTTTAGTGAAGAAAAGGTCTCCATGTTACATTGTATGGAGTAGGCCTACAATTCTTTTTTTTTTCCATCCTAGTGAGGCCGTGATTAACTCACGATCTATTTAACTCATTCGAGACGTGCCGCATTCGGATACTGACACGGCATAAAGCCGCGTATCCGAATGCGGCACGTCTCGAATGAGTTAGACGCAAGTTTGAATAGCAATCGCTTACTACTTCAGTTATTATTAATCGTTTATCGAATGCCTGTGATGGGAGTTTGGACAGGCATGTTTGTAGACAATGGACGATTCAGGTGGTGAGTTGACTTAGTTCGTGATGCAGGTCTGTAGCTGATGTGGATTTGTGAGTAGGACAGTGATGGCTTTTGTTGTCGTTTCGTTGGATTTATTGAGAGAGAGAGAGAGAGAGAGAGAGAGAGAGAGAGAGAGAGAGAGAGAGAGAGAGAGAGAGAGAGAGAGAGAGAGAGAGAGAGAGAGTGAATGAATCTTTATTTTACAACGGTAAAGATATTAACAATTCCTGATGCAATGCCATTTTTCAAATCTGCCGTTAAGAGAGAGAGAGAGAAAGAGAGAGAGAGAGAGATGATGATGATGATGATGAAACTTTATTTTTCAACGGTAAAAAGTTTTGACAGAAAACAAATCGTCATTTTACAAACTTGCCGTTGCTAACATCTACAGGATAAAAAAGAAGGGAAACTATAAAATATATATGTACATACAAAACCCAATAGCATCATTTTATACAGAAAACATAATAATACTCATCACACACACATGCACAGACGCACGCACGCGCGCCGCTCACACATACATCCACACGCACAAACAAACACGAGCACACACACACGCGCGCACACACATCAGTATAAAAACCATCTGTATGAAATACGTGAGGTACAGGAAATATTACAGTACCTGAGAAACGTACTAAGTCTGACTCATCAGGTAATCAAAAAGTTTTGTTTTAAAACTTCCTGTTGAGGTAATAGTTTTCAAATGTGCAGGGATGGAATTCCAAGCAAACGGACCAGAGAATGACATACTAGTTTTAAAAAGGTCAATTCTTGGCAGTGGTAGGGGTAAGGTATTGTTTCTTGAGGTCCGTTCACGTTCTTGGTGAGATATAAATTTAGTGGTTAGATACTGGGGTGTCATATTATTCAGTATCTTATGCATATAGACGCATTTGTTTAATGTAAGTTGCTGACGTAGACCGAGAATGTTTAAATATCTAAATTTGTCTGTGGTAGGGATGGGGCGTCTATCTATCATTTTTACAGCTCTTTTGTATATGGAGTTTAATCTCTTCATGTGGACATCACTGCAGCCGTCCCACACTGTGGAGACATAATCAACATGGGACTTTATATGAGCATGAAAAAACAATTTACGGGTATTTGTATCCGTTACATGTCTAAGCTGGGACAATAAGAAAGTGTTTTTAGCAATGGTCTTACAAACAGCATTTATATGGGTCTCCCAGCACAGTTGATCATCAACATGTATTCCTAAGAATTTACGCTCAGTGACTTGTTCAACAGGTTCAGCGTTTAATTGTAATTGTAATGGCTGTAGTCGGCGTTGATGTTTTTGCCGCGTGGCGATTAAGATACTCTTTGTTTTTGCTGGGTGAAGAACCATATGGTTCTGTCTACACCAGTCAGATACCTCATTGAGACTGCATTGTAAACTATGGCTAATGTCCGTCGTTTTTTGGCCAGAAACATGAAGACTCGTATCGTCAGCAAATAGATTACAATTAACGTCAGAATTAGTGATATGCAACGGTAGATCATTAATAAATAGTATGAATAGAAGAGGGCCCAAAATAGATCCCTGGGGGACGCCGTATTTTACATTTCCTTGCTTAGAGTATCTTCCATGGGCGTACACCATTTGTTTTCTGTCTTCGAGATATGATCGGAAGAATTCTATAGCGGTTGCGTCCAAGTGATAAACTGTTAGCTTATTTAGGAGAATGTCATGGTCCACAAGGTCAAACGCCTTTTTAAGGTCTAAGAAAACTGCTCCTGACATCAGGCTTTTATTGATTGATTCCAGCCAGCTGTCTACAATATGTGTCAGTGCTGACTGACAAGAATGTTTCGGTCTAAAACCAGACTGGTGAATATTAAGTAATTTACCATTTTCCAGAAAATCAAGGAGATGTTTTTGAATGTGCTTTTCAAGGGGTTTTGACAAAGCTGACAGAAGGGAGATTGGACGATAGTTATTAATATCTTCAAGATCTTTTGATTTAGGGATTGGGATTACCTTTGCTTCTTTAAGAATGGTTGGAAATGTACTTTGCTTTATGCAGAGGTTGAAAATATATGTTAGTGATTCTACTGTATACGGTAATGAGATTTTTAGGGTTTCATTATCAATACCATCAATGCCAGCAGACTTTTTGTTGGGCATGCTAGAAATATATCTGCCGACTTCCGAGAGAGAGAGAGAGAGAGAGAGAGAGAGAGAGAGAGAGAGAGAGAGAGAGAGAGAGAGAGAGAGAGAGAGAGAGAGAGAGAGAGAGAGAGAGAGAGAGAATCAATGAATCTTTATTTTACAACGGTAAAGATATTAACAATTCCTGATGCAATGCCATTTTTCAAATCTGCCGTTAAGAGAGAGAGAGAGAGAGAGAGAGAGAGAGAGAGAGAGAGAGAGAGAGAGAGAGAGAGAGAGAGAGAGAGAGAGAGAGAGAGAGAGAGAGACTCTTTAAGACACATCTGCCTTCTTTTAAAAGTTCTTCGCAGTGTTCCCAAGAACAAGATTATCACTGATGAACACTACATAACGTAATTCAACATTACGCCAACTGACCACATAACTCGCTACTGGTGTCAACTAACCACATAACTGGCTACTGGTGTAAACTAACCACATAACTCGCTACTGGTGTCAACTAACCACATAACTCGCTACTGGTGTCAACTAACCAGATAACTCGCTACTGGTGTCAACTAACCAGATAACTCGCTACTGGTGTCAGCTAACCACATAACTCGCTACTGGTGTCAACTAACCACATAACTCGCTACCGGTGTCAACTAACCAGATAACTCACTACCGGTGTCAACTAACCACATAACTCGCTACTGGTGTCAACTAACCAGATAACTCACTACTGGTGTCAACTAACCACATAACTCGCTACTGGTGTCAACTAACCACATAACTCGCTACTGGTGTCAACTAACCACATAACTCGCTATTGGTGTCAACTAACCACATAACTCGCTACTGGTGTCAACTAACCACATAACTCGCTACTGGTGTCAACTAACCAGATAACTCGCTACTGGTGTCAACTAACCACATAACTCGCTACTGGTGTCAACTAACCACATAACTCGCTACTGTGTCAACTAACCAGATAACTCGCTACTGGTGTCAACTAACCACATAACTCCCTACTGGTGTCAACTAACCAGATAACTCACTACTGGTGTCAACTAACCACATAACTCGCTACTGGTGTCAACTAACCAGATAACTCGCTACTGGTGTCAACTAACCAGATAACTCGCTACTGGTGTCAACTAACCACATAACTCGCTACTGGTGTCAACTAACCACATAACTCGCTACTGGTGTCAACTAACCAGATTGCCGCTACGTGTTAAACTAACAAATCCAAGCCTGACAACACCTGCTCTTTCAGGTTAACATGACACAGAAACCAGCCAAAAGCCGAAAGGCTTGGATTACATTCACCTCTTTTGTGTGGAACTGGACTCGGGTACCCTCCCTACCCGGAAACCCACCAAATCGACTTCGGCCGGCATTGCGTCGGAACTATTGTACAGCCGACCACTCCTCAACTTGGACAATGGCGTGAATGCGTCTGGCGATTCCAGTATCTAGTCAACTTTCATCTCTCTGCAAGAAGCATAGATTCTCATGAGCCCCCGCAATTTGCGGGGGCTCATGAGGATCTATGCCTCTTGTAGGTCACAACTGTGTTCTTTTCAACGAATAGGTCACGGGGATTTCGGGATAATATTACCGGCAGTAGGAGATAAGCTCTTGTGACGATCGACTGATGATGTAGGGTTGCGTGTATTCGTACATTAAACACCAAAACACCTCAACCTGAGAATTCAAATGAGTTGGAAGCCTGCTACCTAGAAGCATATATTCTGATGAACCCCCGCAGCTGCAGGGGCTTATGAGTATCTGTGCGTCTAGCAGTTTAAGAGGACTGCCTTGGACACTTGTTGGTGCGGTAGATTGCCAATCATGCGGCAATGACAATTGGCTCCTGGGAAACACAAATGAGGCCAGCAGAAATGACTACGTAGTTGGATTGGTGTATTCATATTTTGCTGGAGGAAAGGTGGTGATAGTGTGTGGTTTGGGCTTGGGGGGGGGGGGGGGGGGGTTGGGGTGGGGTGGGGTGGGGGGGGGGGGAGCTGATTGTCAAATATTTTCTCTAGAGCATACATTGGCCGTTTTTCCAGAAGAGACATAATTTATTTTATTCACAATATTATGCGGTGACGTAGGAAGACATTTTTTTTATTGGGGAGGGGTGTATGTGGAAGGGGTGGGGTGGGGGGGGGGAGGGTTGGGGGTGGGGGTGGGGAGAGGGGGGTTGGGGGGGGGGGAGGTGAGAGTATTAAGCGTGCCTGACTCCCAACTTTCCCGTCTAAGATAATCAAACAAACAACAAGGGGAAGGGTGGGAGGGAGGGGAGCGGGGAGGTGGGGGGGGGGGGAGGGACAGGAGAAAGTTGTCTTCAAAAGACAGGCGCTTGTCTCAGCAGGCCGTAGAGGGAGAAAAGTGTCATATATCATGGCCAGATGCCACAGCCACCTAAATGACGGTCGTTAACGACAGCCTGTCGCTCACCAGGCTGGTCGCTCATAACAGGTTCTGCTCCACATGCATCGACAGGCGATAATATCCACAGGCAGGCCATAATGCTTATGTATTGAGGGTAAACTAACCCTTTGCGTGTCGGTAGCGGTTTCTTTGTCGCGATGATTCCTGCAGGATGTCAGGGTGTTGTTATTCCTACAGGAATCATCGCGACAAAAACCGCTGCCGACACGCAAAGGGTTAATCTACACCGTAGAAGCACAGGTGCGTCATTGCCTCGACTGTTCTCCGTAGTTCTAGAAGTTTTCTGTAATTGCATTCTTGGCCCAGATCCCTGGCCAACGTGTTTGAGATTTTTGTTTTTTTGTTTTTGCGCAGTACAATTTGTACGTTCCTGACATGACTCCGCTTTGAGGCGTTTGTCATAATGCTTGCCAAACAATTTTCTTCATTGTTCGCGAGCTACTCTAGCATCAGTCATACGCGCTTGCAGACACCCCACACGTGCCCTAATCCGTAAGGTCCAAAATCACAGACCGGTGCTTGCGTCGTTCGCACCTTAACCCATTTAGATTCAACAGCCCACAGCAGGAGATGGACAAGCAATGATAATTCAAGGGCAGTGCCAGTTGCAGGAGATGAATCGACCATGCTAATTCAAGGGTAGTGCCAGATTAGCTTGGCGCCTGACGGCGCCAAGCAAATCTGGCACTACCCTTAAATTATCCTGGTCGATCCCTCTCCTACAACACAGTGGTACTATTCTGGTACCACCCTTGCATTGTCATGGTCGATAAATCTCCCGCAACCTGAAACATAAGTCATTAGATGAGACCACCAAAATTTGGGGACGATGCGGCCCCCGGGGTTGAATGGATTAACCTCTTTGACCGCTACTGACGATATCGCCTGGCGGAAAAGACGGCTCGGTCAGTAGCGGACAAGGGGTTAGCTGCTCTGCTTTGACTTCCCGACCGCATCCTCCATCGCCGGTTTCAGACCCAAACCACTGTCGCAACAAAACCAACACACAAAAAGAAACCAGCAACCTCGATTTAATCAACATTATGTTGTTGACGCTTGCGGCTGCAGGAAAACTCGCCAAATGACCGGCTTCAGACTCTGCGTGCTGCTCTGTGATTTTGGACCTTACGGCCCTCCCCCCTGGGCCGTAAGGTCCAAAAATCACAGACCAGCACACAACCCTGTGAACGTTTTCCACGTTCAGTTTGCACTCACGTTTCGCGGGTGTTTTTTTCTTGCGGGGGTTCAAAGCACTCCCGGCGTTCCTAACGAGGTGTTTGCGTCGATGGGACTACTGTCCCAA